>CM060076.1:36359913-36747413 GCA_030533445.1 Cyprinodon diabolis
CAATGGTTCCAGGCTCCTCCAACAGGTTAAAATCTCTTTTCTGGAACATGAATCCTTTGACGCACCCTTTCAGGCCAACCACAGCAGACAGCTCCGCCCTGTGCCGAAACACATCAATGATCTGTGTTCCTTTGCCAACCTAAAGATGTGTAACTCCCCAATGAATGGTGTTTCCGTGGTTTCAGTTATCTTTACCAGCTCACCTGGATTTTAGCATGCTGGAGGGGGCACCCCCGATGTAGATTTCTGAGAAAGGCAGCGGGGTTCTGGGATTCTCCATAGTTTTAACTAAAGCCTTGTCCACTAGCAGGATAACTTTCTTTAACTGATGGTAGATCACTGACACCTGTTGGAACAATAAAACAGTTAAACTTTGAACCTTAAGTCTGGATCAGGAACAGTTAAAAGAAGCAAAAAGTTGATCTACCTCATGATATTTTGCATCATTTATTTGAAATTTCGGTAAATTGGTGTCCAGAAGCTTTGGTCCATCGCTGAAGCCAAAGTCGTAGGTTAGGCGCGGGAAACCATTCTTTATTTCTAAGAGGAAAAAGTTTTCCTGGAAAGAGAAAGAAACACATTCTTTAGGGTTTTTCTAGAAAAACACAACCTAACTCCAAATTTGAATATTCTTGTTTGATGAAAATTAATCACTATTTAAATAAGGATTTCAGGGTCTCTGACTGAGACTTATATCTAACATCAGATTGCCCTAAAATATTAGAAAAATGTATTTTCAAACTGAGTTGAAACTCAGCTACATTAGCAGCCATCCAAAATGCCCCTTCCAAGTCAAATGCCAGCCGTATGGCAGCCCACTCCCCTGTGACTCTCAGCCAAATCCCTAAACTTCCAGCCACTGGTCTTCTCCTGGGTGTGCTTTTTTTTTTTTATTCTGACTCCACCCTTTCACTGAATTACAGGATCTGACCAAGAGATGACGCTTCAGTTTAGATCCTGATGTCCACAAATCATGACAGAAAGACTATTTTTGTTCAAAGATTAATGTTTAAAAAGGAATTGTTGGGGACCAGCCAAGGACTAGTTAAGGAACAGCCAAGGATCAGTACATGGCCAGCTAAGGACCAGCCAAGGTTTAGTACAGGGCCAGCCAAGGACCAGTTAAGGACCAGCCAAGGGTCAGTACAGGGCCAGCCAAGGACCAGTTAAGGACCAGCCAAGAACCAGCCAAGGGCCAGCCAAGGACCAGCCCAAGGCCAGCCAAGGGCCTGACGAGGACCAGCCAAGAACCAGCCAAGGACCAGTCCATGGCCAACCAAGGGCTAGACGAGGACCAGCCAAGAACCAGCCAAGGACCAGTCCATGGCCAACCAAGGGCTAGACGAGGACCAGCCAAGAACCAGCCAAGGGCCAGCCAAGGGCCATCCGAGGACCAGCCCACAGCCAGCCAAGGGCCAAACGAGGACCAGCAAAGGACCAGTCAAGGACCAGCCAAAAACCAGCCAAGGGCCAGCCAAAGTTCAGCCGAGGACCAGCCAAGGGCCAGCCAAGGACCAGCAGAGGACCAGCCATGGGCCAGCACAGGACAGCCAAGGACCAGCCAAGAGCCAGACGAGGACCAGCCAAGGACCAGTCAAGGACCAGCCAAAAACCAGCCAAGGGTCAGCCAAAGTTCAGCCGAGGACCAGCCAAGGGCCAGCCAAGGACCAGCAGAGGACCAGCCATGGGCCAGCACAGGACAGCCAAGGACCAGCCAAGAGCCAGCCGAGGACCAGCCGATGGTCATCAAGCATAGTGGGGAAATTTTGAATAGGTCCTACTGTAAATGTTTGCCAAGGTTCACCTACCCATGGCTGTGTAACTTTTTATCTCTCTGTCACTAACAATCTGCCTGAACATCCATCCCCCCTAATAAAGCTGGATCAGATTTTAAAGTCTGAATTTGTTCAAAGTTTATTCCTAAAAGCTCTAACAAGGCTTGGTTTTTTTTTGTTTTTTTTGCCTTCATGCATCTGCAGATAACAGTTCCTCCCTGAAACCATCTCTGCACTGAAGAGAGTAACATGAACCACAAGATATCCTCCAACCTGAGAGGTAAGGAGCAATAGTCAACATGGTGGCTACACTGGCCTTCTACGTACAACCAGAAGTCTTATCTGGAGCTTTTTCATTAAAATTAACAAAAGACAAATTATATAATTTCTTTTCTAAGCTGGAAGCAAACAGAACACATTCCACCATCTTGGTTCCAGACCTACCCCGCTGACCATGAGGAAAATGGCACAGTTGTCTGTGACTGTTCGCACAGAAATATCAAAGCGTATGACGGGACCAAACTTCGCTCTTCTCTCGATGTTACTGATGAGTGCATAGCCCGTTCCGTCAAACAGGTAGCTGGCGATGCGACTCTGGGAGAAGGCCAGCTTGTACCTGACAACAGAGTTGAAAGTTCAGATCAGAAGCTGAAAACAGTTTTTGTTTTGTCACCTTTAGGTTGGAACATGAATGAATTCCAGTATATGCTTCCAGTTCTCTGATGACTGTGTCCCTGCTTCCATTTTTGTCATGCTGCTGGGTTCTGTCTGCTTATCCTGTTTCTTGCAGTTTGCCCACTGAGTTCACCTAAACTAACATTGAACCCCAATCGGCCTCACCAGATGGCCGCTCACACTGAGCCTGGTTCTGCTGGAGGTTTCTTCCTGTTAAAAGGGAGTTTTTTCATCTACACTGTTGCTACAAGCATGCTTAGTGTGAGGGATTGCCTTTGAGAGAATTAGTTGATGCAATCAACGGTTTTTTCTTAGATAGAAAACTTTGATCTGACTGGATGATCTGGTGAACTGTAAAGTGCCTTGAGATGACATGTGTTGTGAATTGGCACTATAGAAATAAACTGAATCAAATTTAATTAATCATGTGAATCTATCTCTGCCATTGTCTTCAGATCCTAAAGACTCCTGAGCCATAATCTACTTTTTATTTATTAAGGAATCTGTGTGGCTCTATCTAAGGGAGCAAACTGTCCCATATATGACCCTGCAGGTAGAAGCAAAGACCCAAAGACCCGCAGATGAATCTATAGAACATGGATATATAGAGTGTTGACTGAGCTAAATACAGAGATGCTCATCATATTTCAGATGTCATTCTCTTTTCAACCAATGAAGCAAGACAATATGTGGTAAAAGGTAAAGACGTGAGTGTTTAGATAATGCTGATATGTACCTGGGACAAGGAGGTGAGACATTTTTTAGGTGAGTCTCTTTAAAGTTGTACAGACTGATGACATCGTTGTTGATAGAAGCCAACTCGATGCAGCCCACGAAAGGAGCGAGAGTCAGAGGAGGAGGCAGCTGGTTCAGAAAAGAAATAAAATGAATGAGAACAGCATTTTGCACCATTTTTGGGGTGAATTTTGTTCGATTACTGTCACAAGCAAAGAAT
The DNA here is from genome assembly GCA_030533445.1 of Cyprinodon diabolis. Lineage (NCBI taxonomy): Eukaryota > Metazoa > Chordata > Actinopteri > Cyprinodontiformes > Cyprinodontidae > Cyprinodon > Cyprinodon diabolis. The sequence goes on from CM060076.1 coordinate 36,363,319, forward strand.
AAATTTTGTAAATGGACTTTTGAGAAAGCATGTTTTTTAAACTGAAATTTGAAGACTGCAATCCAGAAATGAAACTTTGAAAACTTACGCATTTATTCTCGTAATTAATTTTTTAAAATTTTTAAATCCATTTTCTTTCAAGATTTTATATTTTTCAGTTTTATTCCTAATTTCCTAGTTTTTCAGATAGAGTTTTACAAACTGCATTATTTGCTTTTCACAAATTATATTCCCTTCCCTTTAAGCCAAATACAAACACTAGCTTTTAACCAATGAAATGTTTTTGCTAATTTCCATGCATGCAATAGAAATGCTTCTTTGCTCTTCACTACAAAAAGATTGGTTGGGTGGGGGGGGGTTGGGAAAATTAAGCAACTTTGTCAAAATCGTTACCTTGACGTCTGGGGGGGCACCTCCGATGAAGAACGCCACATTCTTGGGGTCGATGTCGAACAGTGAGTCGGTGATGGGAGTGTTGCCTGTCTGGATGAATTTCTGCTCATCTGTGGAGCCCTGACTGGGAATAGTCAGGTAGATTTTTCCATGTCGTCCCAGCCTTCAGAAACAAGAACATAAATGAGCCTAAATCTAATGCACATGATTCAGAATCTGCTTTTCCACTGTTTTACAAGGTGCATGTGGCCTTAAGACCAGCCTTTCTGACACACAGGGAGCCTATGTGAACGTTCTACCTCATAATAATGATGTTTTACTGAATTAAACAGAGACGTAATGAACTGGGTCCCTTAAGCCATACAGTCATTTTAAATAAGCACTGAAACATTCAGTAACTTAAAGCTTTCTGCTGTCACAGTGGCTCCTTTTTTCCTTATGCAACAAAGAATCTCTGCAGTAATCTACCAATCAGGCCTTTATGGCAGAGTGGCTAGATAGACCCCCTCTGGAACAGAAGGCAGAGGGCAGCTGGTCTGGAGTTCAACAAATGGCTCCTGAAGGACTCTTAGACTATGAGGAAAAACACTATCTGGTCTGATGAGACAGAGACTGAACTAATAAGAGTGAATGCTAAGCAGCCCATTACCGGGCCGATACCATCCCTACACAGAAGCACGGCGGTGACAACATAGCGAATTGCTGCTTTTTCAAATTGTGTTTTCCCGATTACATTCTCTTCAAATCTGGGGGCGGGCTATCCTCTGAAGCGTGCCATAAAGACACATTTCCAGTGGTCTGCTGGATGTTGGCAGCAACATTTCTTATTGATCAATAGCGAATCGATTTTTATGGGCTTAAAGTGAAGAGAATGTAATCTGTGAGATGCTATTTAGACTTAGATTCCACTTTATTTATCCCTTGGGATTACTCCTTCAGGGACAAACTATCAAGTGTTTTGCATGTTTTAAGTGTTTTTTATGTCATTAAAGGAGCAAGACTTCTTGCTAAATGGATCAGATTATTTTATCAATAATCAACAAACTTTGTTCCAGGTGTTCTGTGTTTGCTCTGGCAGCTGGTTTACCTTTCTATTTTGATATAGTTAAAGACAGCCGGCCACTGACTGACAGGCTTGGAGGACAGCGGGATTTCAACATCGTCACGTCCCAGGTTGTAGACAAACACCAGCTTGTCGTTCTTGATGGCCAGGCCCATGTAGTCATTCTTGCCCTGAAAGCAGAAACAGACACAGATCATTCTCCTCCGACCTCATTACTTCAGCTTGATCAATTAAAGCCACGTTTCATCTCTTTCTCTGCTGCGAGGAGAGGCAGCAGAGAGATTATGCCTGCGGAGCCGTAATGTGAGCGGATGTTCAGCACACAGACAGATGGGAAAGACGTTGAAGAACTACTTCATATACATTGGTTAGAAGCATCTAATATTATAATTGTCATGATTTTGGTTCTGTTTAAGTTTTATATCTGAGTTTTCATTGGTCTTAATTCCATTTTGTGTTCTAGTTATTTTTGATTGTATTCGAGTTCTTAGATATTTCATGTTTGCCCTCTTGTGTCAGTCTCCTTTTATCTAGCTCCCTTCTAGTCTCCTCTGTTCACACCTGCTCCCAATCTGCTAATTAGCCTGGTCTTTGTTTCTCTCTCCCATATAATCTCCTCCTGTTCAGTCACTCTTTGCTGGTTTGTCGTAATTTCTTTGTCCCCTTGTTGTGAGTATCCCTGGCTTTCAGTATTTTGGGATTTTGTGCATTTATGTTTTTGGATTTGTGCTTCTGTTACCCTTTTGGTTGATTAAATATGGTAAGAAACCACTTCAGCTTCAGTGTCTGCATTTGGGTCCAGTCAAACCTCCACCCCACCGTGTCAATAATATTAGTATCCAGTATTTATATTGTTAAAACACTTTACAGTATTTAATTTGTTTATTTTTAACTCTTTACTATTATGTTACTCTTATAGGACAATAGAGGGATTTTCTATTCAATTCAATTCAGTTTATTTCTATAGCGCCAAATTCACAACACATGTCATCTCAAGGCACTTTACAGTTCAACCAAATCATACAGTCAAATTGATACAAAGTTTTCTATCTAAGGAAAACCAGTTGATTACATTGACTCATTGACTCTTCAGCAATCCCTCACACTAAGCATTCTTGCAGCGACAGTGGAGAGGAAAAACTCCCTTTTAACAGGAAGAAACCTCCAGCAGAACCAGGCTCAGTGTGAGCGGCCATCTGCTGAGGCCGACTGGGGTTCAAGGAGACAGAAGCAGAGACACAAAAAGCAGCTGTAAAAGGCGACCCCGTCCAGGAAACACAGCCAAGCAGACGATGGCAGACTATTCTATTCTATTCTATTCTGTCTCTAATCGAATCACCGACTGAAAGCTGCTGCCTTTAATCGACGCATTCTCACTATGTTTTGTTTTTTTTCACTCAGAAACAGTGGGATTATATTGCTGCTGTTGCTTTTTTCCTGGAATAGTATAACCCCTGTTTATTTCTATTGCAAAGCATATTCTATTTTATTTAGGTTGTGTGTAAGCATGTTTTTCCTCGGCCTATTTGTAAGATGAAATATTTAGATTGTGCCTTTTCTTGGCCTAATAGGAGTGAGTTTTGAGAAATCTTGTACCAGCCTCTATACTGTAATGTTTAAGGTAGGGGTGACAGAAAGCAGGTGCCTCCTTACTCTGGACAAAGGTGAAATATAGATAACATGCAATCCAAGGTGCTTAAGGCTCCTTCCTGCCGTGAACAGAAGACAGTTGTTGTGAAATGTTTATCTGGCTGGCGAGAGATATTATGCAGGGATGGGATGGTTTACAGGGAGAGAGAGTGTATTGGGATTTGTACAGTATAAATATGTGTGCTGGGCTTACCCCAGTTAGAGCTCTGTATCTCCGTCTACGGACTCATAATAAATCTTGGTTTTTGCTAAAACTGCCTCTGCCTCAGCATCTTAACTCCACAGTTACTTGAAAAAACATTATTTTACAGCTTCATACCTATTTTATAAGAGGTTAAAGGCTCTCAGGGTGCAAAACTATAAAATTCTAAAACATTTAATTTGCTTTCATTTTACTGTAATTGTGCAGTAACTAAGTAACAGCACTAGCTAATCAACATATTCTCATTATGAGTTCGTATGAAATCGTACGAAAAGTTATGCACACTATTTCGTACGTTTTGCACGTTTTTCCTAAAAAAAAAACACATCAGTGCGCATGCGCTGGCAGACAGAAAAAAAAAGCAGATCCATGGACGGACGTAAAACTGGGAAAAACATCGCAATAACCACTTATTCATGTCTCTAACTACATTGCTTGCTGTTTTATATCTTAGGGTTAGGGTCAGGGTTAGGGCTAATTGTAATTTATATTCTATATTCGTGAATGGTGTGTTATTATGATTGGAAAAAATTCTATATATGTTTTCTCAATATTTCTGAGCCCCTGAAGGAGCATTAGAGGATTTCTGGAGAGGAATAAATGAAGTCCGGCTTTGAATGAACACAGCTGAACATCTGTCTGCGGCGTTTCCTGGAAACCAGTAAGAAGGTCCAAACTTTTTCACTCTAACTGCCAAGATTAAAACTAAATTTCCACGACTTTTTATTTTTGCCATATCCGCTCGATCAGAGTCAAAGTTAACAGCTTTTCTCATACTACTGATGACCCTGAGCAACAAAACTGAATCCATGTGTATTTCTTACATTTCTGTCCCCCAGATAGAGGATGAAGCGGTCCTCTATGGGGTCTTTGTCTGGGTCCACCCTCATGAACAGGCTGATGGATGTCGACGTCTTCAGCTCCTCCAGGTTGCTGGGTGGCTGAACCTCCACTGAAGACTGTCCATTAAACTTCACAGAAACCTGAACCTGAGGCCACAAGGAATCAAAATGTGTTAAGACAAGAAAACAAAGAAAACAAAGATAACAGGAGGATAGGTAACAGTGGACAGAAGGTGGACTACGATTTGGATCAAATCGTAGTCAAACACTTTTATTTGTTTGCCTAACTTACATCCAGAACATTGGACAGTCTGCAGGTTATTTAATTCAACAGCGTAAACTTATAACACTGTAATTATCCTGGATCAGAAGTATTAAAAGATGCAATGGTTGGAACTGCTGTTTCCCTAAGTCTGTAAGTCAAAAATATGTAAAATTCCTAAATTATAAATCTAATTGACCTAATACGACATTTTTATTGCTGCTAACTCAGACAGGCCTCCTCTTGAAAATAGATTATATCTCAGTACGACTTCCTGACTAAATAAAAGTCAATGAATAATGAAAAAAAAGGTTAGTAAATAGTCGTGTTTTATGCAGTTTATAATGATGTACTCCACTGTTACTGTGAAGCGGCATATAATCAAACACAAAGGCAGTGAACTGACTTTCTTGGCCACGCTCCTGGCTTGTGCAATGAGTTCTCTGATCCTCATGATGTTAGTGGTCACGTTGTTGACAGGCTTCTTCTCTTCAACCACCTTCAGCTTGTCCAGCAACTCAGGGACGAGTACGTTCAGGTTCTCCACTGCAACACACACAGAGGAACCATGTGATGCATGTGCAGCATAAATGTCCTCACCACAACAACAACGTTTGTAGGACCTGGTCCTTTATTTGTGAGGAAATTACCTCACAATAATGTCTTTAAGTGTTAATAGGGGGAGTGGCAGCCTATTGTTTAAGGTATAGAGCTTGGAATCCTAAGGTTTTGAGTTCAAGCCCCACTCCCACAGACTGCCACTCTAGATCTCTGATCAAGACCTTTAACCCCACCTTGCTCCCCGGGCGCTGCACATTGATGGGCGCAGCCCACTGCTCCCCAAAGGGATGGGTTAAATGCAGAGTGTGATTTGCTCCAATAAAGTTCAATTATTATTATTAGAAAATTATTACATTGAAGAATAACAAATTAATTGATAATCAGAACACAATACAGAAATCTATTTACCTCAGCTCTGGAGCCACAGTCTTAGCTCTGGAGACAAAGTTTTGGCCCCGAGCAAAAGATTTCCCCCCTTTTTATACTCACACAACACCCTGTCAGGATGCAAACACACCCCACCCACAAAGTTCCTTAATAAGGTCATAAGAGGCAGTCATATGGTCACCCTGCATGTAATATAAAGCAGAGTATACAGTATACAAAAGAAGCCAAAAGGGTTGCTAGTTGTAAACTCTCTGAGCAGGACCCTTACCCCCAGGATGCTCCATGTTTGCTACTCTGATAGATCGGTTAGACGCAGAAGTACAAAGTAAAGGGATTTTTATTAATACTATCAAATAACTTTTTACCTGCTTCTCCAGCAGACAAAACGGCCTTTTCATATGCAGCTGTAGAGTACTCGCTGTTTCTCATGTTTTGAGACCACTGCTGCACTCGTTCGCTGATGGGAGTGATGGTCTTCAGGACTTCTGTGGAGCGGATGAGAGTCTCCTCTGCCACCTCCAAGGAGAAGTTCAGGCGCTGGGGGGTTCTATCTGTAAATGGTTGCAGATTAATGGGAAACAGAACAGAGAACTGCAGGAAAGAGAACTGCACAAGTCCCGGTTAGCGAGGAGGTTGGCCGCGATGACCCCCTCTTATTGTTTGTTGTAGTTTGTACCACTCTAGTGTGCAGATGAGCCGAACTACAGTCAGGAGGACAGGATAAAGGCAGAGTAAGAGGTAACTTGCAGCTGTGACATGTTTTACCTCATAAGCAGTACTCAAGTTGAGGGGGGATGGCTGTCCCTTCTTAAAAAAAAATCTTTAAAATCATCCCCTTTCTTTAATAACCCCCCCCCCCCCCATACCATCACCTGTGACATTTTATTACTGAAAGTGTAAATTTTCTACTAGTAATGGCAAAAATATTGACCTTTCAACATTTGGCAGACTGAGGGCTTAAGGCCAATTTCTGCTTGTGATGCATAGTGTTAGGTTTATTCAATGATGATTATAAAATTAATGTGTGTGTGTGCTTATGAAACATTTGAGTAAGGAGATGCTTCACTTTGTCTTGTGATTCAGTCAGGAGACCACCCTGCCTTGTGATTCAGTCGATGGAGCATCCAGTATTATGAACCGATCAATTGTTCTGTCAGAAGAATACTGTTTTGTAACCATGTGTTATGTTCTGTTAATAAAAGACTGACTGCAGGAGGGGGTCGGAGGAAAGAGCTGCAGGAGTTGTTTGAATCTCTTTCCTGTGTGGACTCAGTTTCTCTTTTACAAACCTACATTATCATTATTATTTGAACCCAACACATAGCCTCTGCAACCGTCAAATCTGTCTCTGTGAGCGACCACACGCCCACACACAGGTTCTGCAACCGTCTTCGCGCACATCAAAAAAATCCTGACAACACATCGGACAGCTGCAAACCCGCATTGACAAAAAGCAGCTATGATTGGTCCTCGGTATGTCTTTCCGGCTGTCTGTGTGGTCATCCTTCTCGATTTGGTTCCGGGGCACGCCATTTTTAAAAACCGATGAACAACTACAACGGACAACTACGATGAAAGGTTAATCGGTCTTTTTGCCAACTCCATTAACAGACCCTGTTCCTCTTCGATGTCGGGCAACTCTAGATCCACCTCCGTGACCGTGATATCTTGCAGACGTACCATTGTTGTTTTGGAAAATAAACAGTCACGCCGGCGCCGCCAAAGTTCTCGTGACCATCCGCCGAAGTTCTTGCGAGTTCTCGAATAGGCTCCCCATTATGCTTTGTCGGGAAAGTGCTGTGCGTCCCTAGAAATTCCAGACCGACGGTGAAGAAGCATACCAGCAAAACTGGTTTGTGACCAGACCCAAGCGACATTTGATGTTTTATCCGCCCTTTATGAGTAGCCTGAGCAAAATCAATCAAATCAAAGAAGTGTTCTGCCATGACTATGAAGTGGGAAATTAGTCCCTAACTATGTATCTGGGTTAATTGTGGCGCAGTGGGTAGCACTGGGATCAATTCCTGGCCTGGGGTGTTTCTGCATGGAGTTTGCATGTTCTCCCTGAGCATGCGTGGGTTCTCTCCGGGTACCCCGGCTTCCTCTCACAGTCCAAAAACATGACTCTTAGGTTAACTGGCTTCTCTAAATTGTCCTTAGGTGTGAGTGTGTGCGTGAATGGTTGTTTGTCCTGTGTGTCTCTGTGTTGCCCTGCGATGGACTGGCGACCTGTCCAGGGTGTACCCCGCCTCTCTTCCATTGACAGCTGGAGATAGGCACAAGCACCCCTCGTGACCCCAATTGGGACAAGCGTGTCAGATAATGGATTGATGGACGGTTTGGGATTCAGCCCTTCTTACCCTTCTGAATGACCCTGATGTCTTTCGCCACCTCTTCCAGTTTTTCCTGAATCTTCTCATTAGTAAGACGGGTTTCCTCGATGTATGCCACACCGTCGGCCACTTGAGTCAACACATCTGTGACAGGGTGACATACTGAGAATCAGCAGCACACTGGACAGCATCACGTAAATGCGATTGAAGACTTTCCTTACCATGCTGTTCAGATCGTAATGAAACAGATTTCAGGAACGTATTTTCACTCTGTGTCACCAGATAATCAAGCTGGGTTTTAATCCCACCGATGGCCTTAAACACAAATAGCACAGAAGTCACGCTGGTGCCTGGATGTAAAATAACCTGGAAGGCGACTGCTGGTTTGTGTCACTCAGTCGTACATCTTCCGCTCTCTGAGATGAGTTGAGCGTAGTGAGTGAAGTGATGTTGGCATCATCGATATATTTCACTATGTTGTTGTAAACATTGGCGGCGCTTATCGCTCTCTGAACGAAGCCATTGGCATCGCTTTCTTTCAGATCCCTGCAGGAGACATGGACTAAAATCAACAATCACATTTTAAGTTAATTAAATGATTTAATAATAAGGGGTGAAAAAAAACAACAAAAAAAAACAAAGGAAATTTTGACCTAATTTGCCATAATGCAACAAAAAACAACAATCCACCCCCATTATCTTTCTCTGCTCTGTTTAAAATCAAAACCCCAGAAAAAGTCATTTATTTGGACTCATTGATGTTTCTCACTCCTCCAGCTCATTGGCTTGTGTCTCCAGCTCAGCAGCATGATCGTCCGCCTTCTGAACCAGATCTCTGTCCTCGAGCGAGAGACGCTCCATTTTCTCTGTCAGCCTCTGATCGGCGCCGTCTATCTCGGCGTGGTATCCTCTCACACTCTGCACATGGACCATGCAGATATACAGTAAACACAAACATGCAGCAGAAACCAGAAACTTCCATAGAAAAAACGGTTTCTAAGATGAACAATATTACTAAGGGGCGTCATTTCTAAACTTAAGCAGTCAAACATTAGAAGCAATACTTATGACTTTTTGGCATGCTTTAAGAAAAACATAAGGGGTTTATTTTTTTCCTATCCATTTTTTCACTGTCATTCATTAATTTATAAATACCTTACTTTGTCAAATAAATATTTAGCTTGGAGCTAAATATTTAATTTGCAAACTAAATATTTAGCTCCAAGCTAAATATTTAGTTTGCAAATTAAATATTTAGCTCCAAATTAAATATTTAGTTTTTTAAATAAATATTAAGCTTCAAATTATATGTTAAGTTGGTTAAATAAATATTTACCTCTAAACTAAAGATTTAGTTTGCAAATAAATATTTAGATTTTTAATAAATATTTAGCTTCAAACTAATCATTTAGTTTCCAAATTAAATATTAAGTCGGTTAAATAAATATTTAGCTCCAAACTAGATTTTTAGTTTGCAAATTAAATATTAAGTCTGTTAAATAAATATTTAGCTCCAAACTACATTTTTAGTTTGCAAATTAAATGTTACATTTGTTAACTAAATAGTTAGCTCCAAATTAAATATTTATTCGCTAGCTTGGTGCTAGCAAAATATTTCGTTTGTTAAATAAATATTTAATTTGGAGCTAAATGTTTATTTAACAAACAAAATATTTGCAAACTAAATATGTAGCTCCAAACTAAATATTTATTTAACAAAGTAAGATTTTTATAAATGAATGAATGACATAGTGAAAAAATGACTTGGAATAAAATAAACCCCATTCATGCACACACTCATGGTGGTGAGCTATATTATAGCCACAGCTGCCCTGGGGCTCACTGACAGAAGCCAGACTGCCGTACACTGGCGCCACCATCTGACCACCATCAGAAGGCAATGCAGGTGACGTGTCTTGCCCAAGGACACAAAGACACTGAAAGCCAGAGCCAGGGCTCAAACTGACAACCCTTCGACTGCAGGGCAAACTCCTGCACCCGACGCCACTGCCACCATAAAACATTAGATTTGTTAGAAGTGTGTGTCAGACTTTGTGGCTTGGGTCTAATTCTCTTCCAGTTTGATGACATTTTGGCCCATTCCTTCAGAATATATAGGTCTAACGGTTCCCACTCACCTGTGTCAAAGCGTCCACCTCAGCCACGGTCCTCTCAGCTTCAGAAATGAAAACTCTGCTCGTCTCCAGGGTGTCGTTTACAGCCAGCTGGTCCTCCGTCAGCCTCTGCTGTTTTTCCTGGAGACAGAGAATAACATTGCTGCCCATTTTGATTCTGTTGCTTTAGGAAAATCCGTAGAAGCACAGGGTTGGTGCTTCAGCATCATGAGTATGGAGGGAATTTTGTTCCATTATTCCTGCAAGCAAAGAACATGTTTTGTAATTTGGAAGAGATTCAACCCAAAAATTAAACCTTGAAAGCTATTTTAATAAAAGAAAGTTTTGAGAGTAACTTTGCAGTTTTCTCTGATTTTGTCCTGATGTTTTTTCTTCTTTCTGTTTTCAATTATTTCTCATTTTCAGAATGAATTTCTTTAAGATTTTCTTTACGATGGGGCGGGGGGACAGGAGGAATGAAGACATTTCTATTGGTCTGTGTGAGCGTTAGGAACAACATTTTCGATTGATCAATGGTGATCGTTTCTACTGGGCTTAGAGTTGAGAGAATTTGATCTTGAAAAACAAAAAATATAATAAAAAAAAATAGATACAGAAAATTTTATAAACCAAAATATGAAAAATGTATTTGAACCCCCCCCCCCCCCCCCCCCCCATTTGCATTTCAGAAAATGCAAAGTTACTTTCAAACAATTAAAATGTGTTTCAAAGTTTTGTCTCTGGATTGGATGTTTTTCAAATTTCAATTATAATGGACACACTGGATAACATATAAAAATCACTCCATGCATGATCTGAGTCCAGCTCAGATGTTTAGACCCTAAACCATAGAGAAAAAATGCAGCATGTTTTTGCATGACCATGATGATTAAAAAAAAACTGAAACGTCTCACATCTGGATCCCTTTAGAAAGACCCAGACAGAAAATCTCAAATTTAGACCATTCTTTGCATTTATGATAGAAAACATTTCTGTCCACTACGTTTTCCCTTCAGAATCTGTTAATGTAGAGCAATCCTCCCATGAAGCAGAAGGGAATGTGTAATGTGGGCTCTGGGATGAACTCATGCAAACTCTAAACTGTGTTTAACGGCAACATTTGAAAGCCTGCTTAGCAGAAACAACAGCTAGGTGTGGCTGTTGGAAACGTTTTTACCCTCCTGATGTGGAGAGGCTGCAGTAGTCCTAATTACCTCCTACAAATAGGTTATATTTTTAGGAGAGGTTTTGTGTCTGTCTGAGTACAGGAGAACTTGAAAAGTAATGGACAGATTTTAATGAAAGTTTTATCAGTTAAAGGAACCTGCCAATGAACATTCCCTTACATTTTTGTGATAACCAGATCATAATCTGCATACAGGACATTTTTTTTAAAGGATTCTTTAACCTTAGTCCTCAACGCAGCCGACCCGGGTTCGAATCAGACCTGTGGTCTTCAGTACTCGAGTTGAGGGGGGCTGAGGGAGGAAGGCATTCTCCTTCTTGAAAAAATCTTAAAAATCCTCCCATACTGTCCCCTGTGACATTTTATTACTGAATGTGTAAAATTACTACTACATATTAACAGTAATGGCAATATTATTGGCCTTTCAACATTTAGCGGGCTGTAGGTGACGAGTAGCCTGAGCAAAATAAATCAAATCAAAGAGGTGTCCTACCAGGACTATGAAGCTGATCCCAGTGGGAAATTAGTCCCTAACTGTGTAGGAGCAGTGATAGCCATGCTAACTGTGTAGGGCCAGTGATAGCCATCCTAACTGTGTAGGGGCAGTGATAGCCATGCTAACTGTGTAGGGGCAGTGATAGCCATGCTAACTGTGTAGGGCCAGTGATAGCCATCCTAACTGTGTAGGGGCAGTGATAGCCATGCTAACTGTGTAGGGGCAGTGATAGCCATGCTAACTGTGTAGGGGCAGTGATAGCCATGCTAACTATGTAGGGGTGGCGATAGCCATGCTAACTATGTAGGGGCAATGATAGCCATGCTAACTATGTAGAGGCAGCGATAGCCATGCTAACTATGTAGAGGTAGCGATAGCCATGCTAACTATGTAGGGGCAGCAATAGCCATGCTGACTATATAGGGAAAGCAATAGCCAAGCTAACTATGTAGGGGCAATGATAGCCATGCTAACTATGTAGGGACAGCAATAGCCATGCTAACTATGAAGGGGCAGTGATAGCCATGCTAACTATATAGGGGCAATGATAGCGATGCTAACTATGTAGGGACAGTGATAGCCATGCTAACTATATAGGGGCAATGATAGCGATGCTAACTATGTAGGGACAGCAATAGCCATGCTAACTCCTGGGCTGGTTCTAAGTGGTCAGCTTTACTTTGGGTTTATCAGAAACCTTTGAAGACACATCATTTCAGGCAGCTAGCATTCATGACGATGGACTCCTATTTGTCTTGATTTAGCTTTTATTTGGAATAAGGAAAAGGAAGGTATCCTGTTTGTGGCTTAGATGGTTCCCAAACATTGACTTTTACTGTCTGCATTTGCATTTTTTCCCTCATGAAGAAAGAATGTGCCTGTGATTCAGCTGGCTTCTCTGTGGGAATCTCAAGCTTTGCTCATATGGAGATGACATCATGAGAGCAAACTTGTGCATTGCAGACCAACTCTGACATATGGTTTAAATGTTTCTGTTCTCACCACTTAAGATGAACTGATAACAGACGGCTCAAACATGTGCAACAAAATGGAAAGTCAAGATAGGGGCCATGGCTTTATGTTAGGACCTATCTTAACTACAGCGTTACAACCACCGGTGCAAACATCAAAAACCAGAACAGATGTGTTGCTGCAAGATAAACCACCTCCTTCCTTTGGAACTTGAGCAGGCTGGCTTTGTTCTTGTCCTCTGCTTCCTGCACAGTTCCAGCTGCATCAAGGAGAAATTTCTCAGCCTCCGAGAGTCGGCTGGAGAAACGGGACAGGATCTCTCTGATTGAAGGCAGGCGGTTCTCTGTGATCATCAGCTTCTTCTCCATTTGGCGAATACGCGCCAGCACTGCATAAATAACGATCAAATTTTCATTCACTACAGCTAGTTTTCATGGGACAATATTGATTCATTAGCTGTGGTAGTTAAAGTTACCCAAACTAAGCACTCAGTGAAATACTTACTTGGAAAAAACCCACATTTGTTTGGTACAACATAACGATTTTCTCAATCGTTGCACGCCGCTGCAGCTCACACTGTAATATATCATTCAAGGGCTCATCTAATTGATCAAATGCCAAAATAAGATGTACAGCCATGTAGCAGGAACTTTCCTGAATGGCTGGATATAGATCTTGTGTTTCTAGACCTCACTGAGGGACGGGAGGACTCCATTTGTAAGGAGTATGCAAGTGATCAAAAGAGCTAACTTGCCCTATAAAGGTTTAATGAAATGAAGAAATGGTGAAGCGAACCAACTACAGCTCCCCCCAGTGAACACTTTGAAGAGGCAAATCTTTGTACATGGACAAAATTTCACCTTTCGTTTGCATTGAGTAAGATTTATTCCTCACATTCATGGGCCTTTGTTGCTTCATTCCTGGCAATGGGCTCCTGTGTGGACAAGTCCAGCTGTCTGATCCACGATATCATCTCCTGGGCCATCTCTGTGCTACGTCTGACCTCCTCTGGATCCATATCCTGCTGGATATTGTACAGTTCCCAGTCATGGATCATATCTGTGGACACACACACAGAAACACACAAAAGTCTATTAGGGTTTCACCTCCTAGGGGGCTCACAATGGAGCTTGGATTTATTTTTTTTAACAGTTATTCCCAAAATGCTGATTTTAAAGCAACACTGAGTAACTTTTGGCCAGTAAGGACTCTAGCCTATTGACATTCACCTACTTTTAGGAAAATCTCGCCTATTTTGCATACCCAAGTGGAAAGACATATAACTAACTGTAAGCACACATTACATGTGTCATACATTATTTGACAGCTAATACAATCTAGATTCTAAATATATGTTAGGAATCCAGTTTGTGTGGGATGTGTTTTTGTGCTTTCTCCCTCCACCACCAGGTGGCGCCTGGTTCTCGTTGGCCCTTCCTTTCACTTGCGGATGGTTGCCTCATTATCTGAGGACTCTTAAGCTGCTGACTGCCACTACCTCAACGCCAGAGTGTTTGCCAGTTTTAGGTACTCTAGCCAAGCTGTGTTTGCTGAGTCAAACTGAGTTTTTTGTCTCCCTGAGTCCTAACCTTGTTGTTTTTTGTCTTTGCCTTTTCGGCAGGAAGTCTTCCTGCTAACTGGGTGTTTTGGCCTTCTCCCCCTGGAAGGATCGTTTGAGCTTCACACTGAACAGTAGATGCAAACTGGATGTTTGGACCTTTCTACCCCCAAACGGATTGTTCTAGCCTCACACTGAGCAGGGGATAAATCTCCACACGTACCATTCAAGTACTTTAGGAAATCTAAGTGGCAGTCAGCTCCACCGCTCGTCAAGGAACCAACCAAACCTGAGTAAACCCTGTCCGCCCTCCAACGAATCAACCAAATTCTGGAATAACCCACACTGACTGGATTCTGGGAAGAACACCTTTTCTGGAAACGTGAGTCCCGTTTCAGTTTTTGTGTTTGTTAGTCGACGCCCAATTCTCCCACTGAGCCTGGACTAAACTCTGAACTTCCCTTCTCACTTCCAGTTCCGGTTCACCAGCGTTCAGAGTAACACTGGATCCAACTCATCGTGTTTTCAATAAAATCTGTAAAAACTTTCACTGGTTCTCTGAGTGGTTTCCTGCATGGGGGTCAGATCCCTGAAAAAGATCATGACAATATATACATGTGAAATTGGGTAAGTAAAACACAGACTAAGCTGCATCAGTTCAAGCATGACTCAAAGTTGATTTTTTTATACTCCAAAATAATAGATCTTTTTTGAACAGCAGTTATAAAGACATGCCTACTTGTTGTGGCTGCTTTGTCATGCTACATTTTGACATGCTGCTATATCTGTGTTAATTGTGCTTTGGTGCTTGTTAGGTCCATAAAATGAAATGGGTGGTTGAATTGTGAAGAATTTAAGCTTTCCAACAATGTCTAACATTTCTATATTGGTTAACATTTTACAAGTGTAATTTTTATGCGTTCTGAGTTATTAATTGTAAACGCTTCAAAACGGGTCGCCGGCGACCTGGTGGGTTTTGAGAGGCTAGACCTGTAACTCAGGCTCGGACTGTGAATGATTTTCAGCCCTGGCCTTTTTCCATCTACAGCGACCCACCTATGGACCCCCCCTCCCCCCAAAAAAGAAAATATTTGCACATTCAAGCACGTGTGTCTCAAATGTGAATGAAACAAAATACAAACACACATTGTGGATTAACCGATCTATCTTCAAGCATCACATGACAGCGCCACTCACCACATCAGCAGGGTTGCCAGATGTCAATGACTAATTTTTTCCAGCTGAAAAAAATTTCTAATCATTTTTATCCATACATTTAGAAACTACTGATTCATTAAACTCCGGTCTAAAATGAGAACTCATTTGGCCTTGGTCTTATAAAGTTAATAGACATTCTAGCACCTTAAAACATTCTCAATGAAAACCTTTTGTCTGCTGTTGCTCCTCTATTAACTGACCCTCTGAATAAAAGAAAATCCACATATTAAATTTACAATGCTGGATGCCTGTAGACAGGAATTTCATACATTACCTAAAAATCTCGATTTATTCTTTATATTTAGCTGAATAAATTATTATTTTGTCTGTTTTTACACATTCACAAGTGGTGAGAGCTTCAACACTGGAAAAAATCAAAATCTAGTTAGGTCATTTCTTCTTAAAATAAATGCATTTGTTCTTGGATTGAGGAGGTAAAAGAGATGCTTGCCAATGGAACAAGACAATTCACATTTAAAATAAGAAAACACAATTGCATTGCATGGTTGTTTGTCTCTGTGTTGCCCTGTGATGGACAGGAGACCTGTCCAGGGTGGACCGCGCCTCTCACCCATAGACAGCTGTAGATAGGCACCAACACCCCTCATGACCCCAGCATGGATGGATGGAAAAACTTCCTTCTATGTTTTCTCATCCACAAAAATCATCAGAAAGAGTCAGAGAAAAAGCAGCCGGTTCCATCCGCTGCAGTTACCTTCGATACGCTGGCTGAGGTCCGTGAGATTATTGCTGAGCTGCTCAGCCAAGGTCAACGTCTCCATGGACACTGTGTCCAGCTGATTCCCTAATCTCTTCACCAGGTTTCCCTAAAGACAAAGAGAAATCCACAGCAGGTTCTGTAAATGCCTATTAGTATAAATCATGTCTTAAACACATTTGTCCTTTTGCTGCTTGCAAAACTGTATGCGGATTTTTTGAATATCCACGGTGGTAGGACTTTATAACCTACCAAAAATGAGCCGAAGCTGTACTTGCTGGATGAATTTCTGTATATATATTTATTCAGAATCTATGTTCATACAAAATCTACATCAAATGTACAATGGTGTTCTTTTTTCATTTTAGGAACCTAAAAAAAAACAAAACAAAAAAAAACAAACTCGCCCCACCCACTCTGTCAATTCAACTTCCTTAGATAGAAAACTGACTGGATGATCTGTTTAACATTAAAGTGCCTTGAGATGACGTGTTTTGATTTGGCGCTATAGAAATAAACTTGTTGTTTTGTACTAAGTTGAATTTTCATGCTGTCTCTAAAGGAATGAAAGATTTTTCCAAGCACTAAGATCACTTAGCTGATTGCTCCTTCCTGTGTTTCCAAAAAGGCCAAAGTAAATAACCCAGTCCTTCTTTTCACTGTAGACAAGCCATGATCTGCTTATCTGTTCTCCATTTTTCATTTGGATGAAATAATAGCTGCATGAATCATGACAGCAGACAAGATAGAGGAGAGCAGGAGTCGGGGTTACCAATCTATTTGCTCTGGAGAGCAGAGTTCGCTGCTTTTAGATGTTGTTACAAAAAATCATTTTAGCGAAAGGGTTTTTTAACATAAAAAAACATAATTAATGTGCACAAATAAGTAATACCTGCATTAATCATAAATGTAAAAGGAGTTTTATGGGGCCCCCAGAAACTTGGGGCCCTATGCAACTGCCTAGTTTTGCCTAATGGTAAATCCCTCCTGAACGGGACAAAGGATGATAAAAAACACTGGGTAATGTGATTTATCTGGGACTGGAATGAGAGGGTGCTGTAGAGGATGGCTCCCTGAATTTTTATCCAAAAGGAGGGGGAGGTTGAGGAGCTGGCATTGATACCAACTGAGCAAAGTTCTTGTTTATTTGAGCTGAGCTTCGGAAGGTTTGTTGCCAACCAGGAGTTGATAACAGAGGAGCAGGAGGAGAAATGGGAGGAGGCTCATGTGCAAATGTGATTACAGGACAGGAAGAGCTGAGTGTCATCCAGGTAGCAGTGAACCAGGATATTAAAGTGACAGACCGAACTGAGAGGGAAAAGATGAATATTAAAAGGAAGAAGCTCCAGGATGGAGCCCTGGGGGACACCAGAAATAGATTGGAAACCAAAAGTTTTTATTTGGAGGAATTGAGTGCGACTAAAATTATATGAAGGAAACCAGTAGAGGGGGATATCTGTTATCTTATATTAGGTCTTCACTGACCTGGTCTCTGAGGTCTTTCATGTCCAAAAGCACGTTGTCTGCAGCCTCATCCAGCTCTTCAGTCCGTCGTCTTATCACAGATGACTTGTTTCTCCAGACATGAAAGTGCCTCTGAAAGAAGAACAGCCAAGCTTCTTAATTCCAACACATTCCAGAGAGTCAAAAACAGGGAAAAGTCAATGCAGAGCAAAGAACGCTTGGAAGGAATATTGAAACATAATCTCTCTGAATGCCATGATGTTTGCTGAACTCTGGGGGATTATTCCCCGAAACAGCATTAAAATCCTTCTACATCCTTCATTACACTTTATCAAAATCACTGATTGCTGTCAGATGCCAACTAAATTAATCAAACTGGGATTATTTGAGTGTAAATCTAACTCTTCTGTTAAGACCTCAGAGGTTTCTGAGAATTAGAGAACAATCAGCGTCATGAAGACCAAGGAAGACAATAAATCAGGGAGCAGAACTTTATCATGTGCTCACCTTAAATTGCTCAGGTGCACTGAGATCTGGCTTTTCTTAGGTTATGAATAAACACTGAGATTATAACATGTAAACATTTGTAAAGCCAGAATAGATGCATCAAAAATGTTGCTTTAAACATTCCTCCAATGCTAAGTTCTTTAGCGGAACACTACTTTGGCACAGAAACTTTTGTTGTCATTGTTGAACACTGAATATATATGCATGAAGCATGCTAAATAATACATTTAAACACCATGTTTCTGTATTTTACGAACCTGGAGTTGATGAGCGGTATAGTTGTAGTATTTGATCCTGTCGTTAGCCGCAGCACCAGTGGAGATGTTCAGAATTCCAACCTTCAGCTGATCCAGGGTCTTATTAGACAACCTTAAATCTCCAATCAGCTGCCAGATGCAATCATCACAACCTGAAAGCAGTGGGAGCATTTAAACAGATGTCTATTCATGTCTATTCTTGTTTAGTTTGTTGTGTTGCTCTCAGCTCCACTCACTGTTGTTGCAGAGATTGACTGCAGCCTCTGCCAGGCATTCTCCTGTATGCATGTTACAGTGGCCGCTCTCACAGTCACACTCTGCAGAAGGAGAAAATTTCACCTTCTTAGGATCTGCTGAACTGATTGTTTTAACAGCTGCACTATGTCTACACATTTGAGCTGCCATGGGATTTCATCTCTAGGCGAAGGGTCACGGCTCTCAGCTCAAGCTCTTCTGACACCATCAGCACTGCTGCAGTCGTAGGTGTGGGAATGGACGTTTCAGGCCTTTTCTCTGGAAATGTGTTTTTCTAATTTGAAGAGAGAGGAAAACATTTGCCATGGAGAACATATACATCTGACTTACTCTGGCAGCCGGAGGGGCTGTAATCCCAGTACCCTGGGAGGCAGCGCTCACAGTAACGACCTCCAGCCCCCGGGCGGCAAGAACAGCTGTGAGTAAGCGGATGGCAGGTTGGGCGAAGGGACGCTGGCCCACATTCACACCTCCTGCAGCCCTGACAGCTGGAGAATCCAAAGTAACCCTCCTGGGTTAAACAACAACAACAAACAAACAATGTTATACAAGTTCTGGGGGGTTTAACTTCATACCTTTTCTTCTTTCAAATACTGGTTGTGCAACAAGGGAATATTACAGCTCACTGTGTTAAAAGCAACCATATATATTTCTGGCATTCATAACACAACTTCAACTACTTCCACCTAGAGCGTTAGCCTTCTGCAAAGAGTTGTTATACACATTTATTCCCAACTAAGTTTTTTTATTATGATCTCTCAGATAGAGAAAAAAAGTCCAGAAGTTTTTGAGATATTGCATCCAGCAGTAGAATATGTCGTAACACTCTAAAACTGAGGTCTTCAACAGGGGATCCGCGACCCCTAGAGGGTCCACAGAAGTACTGCATGGGGGTCGTGAAAGTTTTGGTTGTTTAGGCTTTTTTTATATTCCCCCCTGCAATTTTACAGTACCCTCTGAAAACCTATCCGGTTAACTGATCAGTTAACCGCTCCGAGCTTGGTTCCTTACGACCGTTTACACACCACACTAGCACAGTTTCTCAGCTCCTAGTGACGATCTACGGTACTACTGCTCTCTAGAGGTAAACAAGAAAATCAACAAAGCGCTACTGTAACATTCAAGAAGTTCGCAGAGAGTCAGGCGAAGAAGGCAGCCTTTGATGAATTTAGTTGACTGAGTCGGCTTTTTGGAAGTGGATAAGACAAACGATGTAATCAGGGTTTACAGATGCAGAAAACAACGACAGGAGTTGAGTTTGTTATGTGAGAACTGAGCCAGAACTGAAACACGCCGAGCCCTACTGTTGAACTAGTACTAATTTAGCGCAGTTCAGTTGTGTCTGACACGGCCTGCTTCAGTTTTGCGTGCCATTTAAGGCTGATTTATACTCAGAAACCAGGTCATCTGTGTGTGTGTCACAGTGAAGGCTGATATGCCCCTGCCGCAGACACTCTGGTGCACCTCTCTAAAATTGTAGGTGACTGCAGACAGTGCCGCAGACAGGAGGTCTCTGATTGGTCAAATATACATCCACACTAATTTATGTTTATTTCCTGTTTAGTTTTTTTTGGTTGTATGACCGCCATTTTGAAAAACGACTCATCAAGATGGACCAGCTAGAAGAGCGAGATGCATGAGAACGCTAGGACCCTTTTTCTCCTCTTGTCCCTCCGTTGTCGCACAAACTTGCCCCCACTTCCTCACCGCATCGGCCGTATCTAGACCCACAGCTAGTTCCTGATTGTCCCTCTTGCGTTGTGGCGTGGAATACCAGTGCAGACCACGCTTCAATATTGGGCACAAATCAAAAATATCTGCGACAAGCCCACTGCCACACTGCTGGAGGGGATAACCAGGCCTTTATACTCAACAGGTATCTCGGTTACCGTGCTCGGACCAATCAGCACGGTTTCAAAAGGGTAGTGGAAATGGGGCTATACTGAAGGCAGGAAGGACTATGTTAGGATATCTAGATAATGTTAAGGAGTAAAAATCCACTCCTACTCAGTCCTTCTACCATCAATATATCAATGGTTTGTTCCTCTGTACTGATGAGGTACCATTAGTTGGTACAGTACGCAGGTCCTTCTCACCTCACATTGGTCACAGAAGCGTCCTTTGACTCCTGGCTTGCAGTGACACACCCCTGTCCTGTCGTCACATGAGGAGGTGCCGCATTTGTTGCACTTGCACTCTGGGGAAGACAAGGACACATACAGAGATGAGACGAAGAAGCCGGACACGGTTGGTTCTAGAGTTAGCCTTGACATTTTTCTTTCCAAAGATCAGTTTTTGCAAAAACTCTTTGTGGTACATATGACTGTGCACACAGCTCAGATTGGCTTAAAAAAAAAAAACATTATTGTAAAGTAATCACTATTTGACAGTCATGTCACACCCCTACATGGGGGTCTTCTGCCACTAAAGAATGATGGACTGCTGTCTCAGCAGAAGAAGAAGCTGACATTAACATACAAACACACTTCCAATCACCTCTTAAATAAAGATTTTAAGTCGTAGGGAAACTGCCGTTCCAACCATGGCAATTCTGAATTCTCCCGAGTGGTGCAAGACTTTACATGAGTGAATAAAGTGAATGTGATTGGTTGTCTATCAGAGGGGTGGGATTGTTGTGGCGGAAGGTTTGCAAGCAAGTTTGATTGTGGCTTGTTTCTCTGAAGCATCTTGCTAACCAGTTAGCAACTCAGTGCTAGTAGGTATCCCAATGGGAAATTCCATTGGGACCAAGTAGCACTAAATTGGTGACTTAGAAACGACACTGTCAAGGAACGCTATGGACAGAGGAAACATGCAAAAGGGGGAGCGTTTTGTGCCAGATGTCGTGCATGAATCTCCTCCGTCATACATTTTTTATTTAGAGGTGGAAAGCAGGGATTGAGATGTTGTGGAAGAGGACGCCAGGGCGGCAGAAGCTTGGTTTGGTGTAGAAGGCTTCCAGCCGTACATGTTTGAGCCCTTGCCTCACGACGCTGCCAGTTCTGTTAGCTCTACGCCTGCTGAGGACACAGACGTCCATCCCAGTGAACACTGGGACGAAGCTCAATGGGAAAGGAAATTGTTGTTATTTGTATTTCAACCTTTGCGTACATTAGCTGCGACACATGAATCAAGACGCTATGACCGAAATTTTTTTTATTGACAGATGATCTTTGATATATGATTGGCTGAATTTAGGTGTACAAGGTGATGTATAACTAACTGGCCTGCATACGATATTAAAAAACCCCCCCACAGATTTTAAGGTAGTATTTTTTTTTTATATAGAAATTTTCCAAATTTTGGGACTATATGGTCTGATAAAGAGTACATTTATATACATGTTTAAGCCAGAATGATTTGACATTTAAATATGACTTCCCTATGACATTAAGCTACAGGTTAAGCCGTACCTTTGCAGTTCTTGGCGCTGATGGCGTCACCGTAGAAACCAGGGGCGCACCTCTCACAGTTGTCACCGGCTGTGTTTCCCCAGCAGTGCTGGCAGCGTCCTGTCATGTTGTGGCACTCGTTAAAGATCAGGTTAGGGTCAGTGTTGCCGTTACAGTCACACCTCTTACAGGATGAACCAATAAGCATTGGGTTTCCATAGTAACCTGGAGCACACCTTTATGGGAAAGCAAAGATAGCACAGGTTACACAGAAAAAATGTGATATAAGTATATCAGCATTTCTTGAAATAGGGATAAGTTCTCTTGATTTGAGCAGGTAATGAAACTACACTGGAAAATGTATCTAGAAATAACTACAAATGTCTTAAATTAAGGGTATTTACCCTTAATTTGAGTAGGTAAATTAGATAGTTTGCCAATTGAATGAGTATTTTTAATCTTAATATAAGATAATTAGATAAAATGCACTTGAAATGACACAATGCAATTGTCTTTTGTTATTTTAAGTGTAAATTGTCTTGTTCTATTGGCAAAACATGTCCTTTACCTCCTCAATCCAAGAACAAATGTACTTATTTTAAGAAAAAATGACTTATCTAGATTTAGATTTTTTCCAGTGTAAAATGACTAACATTTAAAGTATGAAATATTATCTTATTTCAAGTGCATAATATCTAATCACCGTGTTTTATTGGTAAAAAAAACCATCAATTTCCCCTGTCAGCGACATTTAAGAAGTATTTTTTCTACCATTTTTAGATCAGTTATCAGTTATATTTTAGATAAGTAAAGCTGTGAGAGATGTGGATATCCCGTAGAACCAAAGAAAAGAAAAAATATCCTTAATATTGTGAATGAAAGAGTACTAAGATAGCATGGTTGAGCTCTGTAAACATTTTGTTGGAAGTAATCCGCTAATCAGCACTGACCTCTCACAGTGATATCCAGCGTAGCCCTGTTTGCACTTGCACTGCAGACTGCCGACTCCTTTTTTGCAGTACACAGCAAAGCTGGCCGGACACACACATCAAAAAGAACATCACACAATGAGCCAAAACCCAACCCTGAGTCTCCATCAAGGAGAACAAACCAGCTCACTTGTTAGATTCGGTAGGGAGGGGGCAGGAACAGGGTATACAGGCATGTTGCCCATCCTGACTGGAGCTCAGGATGTAGCCATCTTCACACATTTCACAAAAATCTCCTGTGCTGTGGTCCCTGCAGTTCTGGTGGGGGTGAGGGGTACACCATTAGCATGACACTGGTTAATACCCTGAACCATTAAAACGGATCTATGATACTTACAATGCAAACACCAGTGATGTCATTGCAGTAGTCAGCGTGGCCCTTACAGTTACATGGAAGACATACGCTTTGTTCACTGAGGAAAAAACCCTTGGCACACACCTGTAACACAAAAAGAAACATCAGATTTAAGCTGTGTTGGGTTTTTAACTCAGTGACCGTAGCAATGGTTCACCTTAAAGCAGTAAAGCACATTTGGGAAACCCTGAAAATGCTGAGAGGCTTCCATTATCACTTATACTTCTACAGTATATAACAGAAGAGAGCCTTTTGGGCCATCACGGAGTTTGCCCTGTAATTCTAAGGTCATTCTAAGGCACACTGCAAAAACAATCAAGAAATAAGTCAACATTTCTTAAATTATGTGTATTTACTCATAGGATATGTAAATAAGATGATTTGCCAATGGAATGAGATTGTTTACTCTTAAAATAAGATAATATGTACTTTAAATAAGACAATTTAGTTGTTTTTCTTATATCAAATGTAAATTGTCTTATTCCATTGGCAAAGTATCTCACTATAAGAACAAATGCACTTAAATTAAGAAAAAATGACTTACCTAGATTTTTATTCTTTCCAGCGTATATCTGCACTGCTTTCCATGGACCACGGCTAAGTAACAT
This sequence comes from Cyprinodon diabolis, assembly GCA_030533445.1. Lineage (NCBI taxonomy): Eukaryota > Metazoa > Chordata > Actinopteri > Cyprinodontiformes > Cyprinodontidae > Cyprinodon > Cyprinodon diabolis. The sequence continues at coordinate 36,387,101 of CM060076.1, forward strand.
ACAAATGTTCTTACATCCTTGGTCCATTAAGAAAACCTTACATCAGTACCTACAGGAGTATTGCTGTTCCACTGTAAGAAAGTTCCTTTCTGTGGGTTTTCTTTTTTCTTCAATACATAGAAATGGATTCTAGGGTCTGTTTAATTATTGCATCTAAATGAGCCTTTTTCTTTTATTTTTATTACAAAAATGCAAGCACTGATATTTTCATATGGATTGAACTGATACATGTTAGTTTATTACTAAGTAGTTAAAGAGGAAAGGTTAGCAATATAAAATGCATTTATCTTGAGGTTAATGTTGCCATCTTAGTTTTGTTTAGGTTAACGTGTTGGAATAGTTTAAAAAATCTTTTTTATTCTTTCTTTCTGTTTAATATTTGAATCTCTTTTTGCTTTTTAAAATAAAAGACAAACTAGATGAGTTCATGAAAGACAATAAATGTGTTTTTGGGCTCTGATGCTGAGAAGGACCCAACAGAGGGTGTTTGTTCTGTCAGAAGGAATCCTTCAGATCTGAAGGTGCATCTTATCTAATTATCTTATTACAAGAGTAAAAAAATACTCATTCCAATGGCAAACTATCTCATTTACCTACTCAAATTAAGGGTAAATACACCTAATTTAAGAAAATGGTACTTATTTCTAGAGTCTTTTTCCAGTGTGGAGGAAAGTGCCAGTCAACATTACAGTTGCTACAACAGTTTAAAATCAACTTCATCATTCAGGGTGCCTATCTTTATGAAGTACAATTGTCTTTCTATGTAACAAAATACCACATATGCTTTTTCTGACGTTTATTTTCAGGCTTTCCATCATAGTCAAACATTTCTTTGAAAAAAGGGCATGGACATGGTTTTAAATAAGTACTATTACTTGTGGGGCAGATCTGAAAACAGGTTTTAAAGCATAGTTTCTGCTGATTCAATTCAGTTTATTTCTATAGCACCAATTGACAACAGATGTCATTTCAAGGCACTTTACAGTTCACCAGGTCATCCAGTCAAATTGATTAAAACTTTTCTATCTAAGGAAAACCAGTTGATTTCATCGACTCATTGATTCAAAGGCAATCCCTCTCACTAAGCACGACTGTAGCGACAGTGGAGAGAAAAAACTCCCTTTTAACAGGAAGAAACCTCCAGCAGAACCAGACTCAGTGTGAGCGGCAATCTGCTGAGGCCGACTGGGGTTCAAGGAGACACAAGCAGACATAGAAAAAGTAACCAGAGATATAAAAGGCAACTGTCAACCAGCTGCACAGGTGTCCCCGTCCAGGAAACACACAGCCAGGCAGACGAGCTCCATCCAGCTCCCATGTCAGAGGATGAAGAGAGCACATCCAAAGTCACAGTCAGAGAAACAGGACTACACTGAAAAACAGGCCGATCTCCAACATCTATAACCAAAAGTGTTGATGGCAGCTGATCAATACATTTTTCAGATCGCTGCCTTGGTTTTCTGTGCAGTTGCTGAGAAGATGCCACTGCTGTTGTCCCTCTTTTCATGGTAGATATATATTTATTCACCTGTGTCCCACCACAAACAATTATTGTAATAATTACGCTTTTTTGTAGTTGCAACATTTTAATTTGTTCTAGGTTAAGTTTTTAGTAAATGTTGATTTTGTTTGTTTGTCCAAAATGTTGTGGAATTTTAGGAAAAGGCCATTTAATTTATCCTGGGTTCCCCGTGGCTCTGCAGTATTCATTTACTGATTTTTCCCCAGCTTCTCCTGCTCTTAAGAAATCAGTTTGACCTTTTTTCACCCTGTTTGCAGTATTTTCCTTTCGGCTCTCAGACTATTTCCTAGCAGATTGTTGTTGTAACCACTGTGTTGGGTAACTCTCCAGAGCAGATTGACTCACGGGTCACAGCTTGACTGCCTCTCGACTTTCCAGATAAAATCCACCATTACTGGTTCTGATTCTCCATCATGACTTCCCACATTCCTAGTCATTACAATAGCACCACTACTCCTTGAACTTTTCACATTTATAACAATGACATTAAAAACTGCGCAGATTTATCAACCAACAACATGCATCTTATTTTTCTCTCACACTGTTTACATTTGATGACTGCTGCACTTTATGGAATTTAAATGTTCTGCTGCTCATTAACTGTCTAAAATTTAATTCTGTGAAAACAGAAACTAGTTCATAATCAGTTAGTGGAAGAAAAGAAATGATTGACTTTGATGCGGTCATACTCAGTCCCTCTGACTCAATACATTGTGGTATTGTATTATAGAATCACTTCTGTCAGTGAGCCCCAGGGCAGCTGTGGCTACAGTGTACTTTGCCACCATCAGTGAATGGGTGAATGACTGAATGAAATGTAAAGAGCTTTGGTCAAGTCCTCTGACTTGAAAAAGCGCTTCATAAGTACCATTAACTATATAGTTATTAGTGCAAATGTCAGCACCAGCTTCAGTCATAAACAATTTGTCCAATTTTTTAATTTCACATTTGCAGATGGTACTTTGTCAGGACTGTGTACATTATAGCTCCTATTTGGTATGATGCTAATCATAAGAGTAATAAATTCTATACTTTGTCTCCTCTCTATCTCTTCTTTCTTTCTCTCACTCTGCTCTGTCACTCATAATGCTCCATGGCTTTAAACTCTGTCACCTTTAACCTAAAAAGTGGTGACCAAACTGCATTGTGCTCCTAAAAGTAAAGTTTTTAATTATGATGGGAGGTGGGAGTAATCCAACATATGATGTTGTATTGTCACACATTTTGTGTGGAATATCAGTGACAGTAACTTCTTTCTGAAGGTGAATTATTTTTTGCTCATTAGAAAACACTGCTTTTTGTCTTTTTCTGTTAGCCGTTGCTACAATGAACCTGACCAAGGCACAATCAGGAGAGTTAATTCAACTCATAGAATATTAAACCTCACACTAGAGCATCTTTAGCTCTAACAGATTCACAGCTAAAGTTAAATTTTTATAAAGTGTTGTTATTTTTACCATTGAATGTCATAGATTTAGGCCCCGTCCACACGAAGTCAAAACGAACACGAAATGCTAATATTTTCCAGAACGTTTGTCGTAAAGACGGAGACGTAAAATAAATGTTATCGTCCACACGAATGCATGAAAACGCTGCAAAATGTATGCCAGGCCTGTAAGTGGCGCTGTGGTGCCAAAGCAAAAATAGGCGAAAACAGGCAACGAAATGTTGGGCATGCGCACTAATATTTATACATGGTTGCCCTGCGGGTCCATTTTCGTGGTTCAGTCAAATTCAGGTGCTGAACTATGTGGTCGATATTGCTCTGTTCTTCCTGGAGATATTCCAGAAGAAGAAGATTCTGTTGTAAGCCCGACAGAAGGGTGAGTAGCATGAGCAGCAACCATTCAACACAGTACGGCGCCATTGTTGTTGTGATACTGTGTCGCGCATGCATGTTTAGAGGCGACGCTATGACGCATGCGTGTAAGAAAAAAAATGCGGTTAGAGCTTAAAGATTGAAACGCGAAAACGGTGTTTCAAAATCTTCCCACTCTAAAGGCTTAATAAAAAAAAGATCGTTTACAGACCCCCGAAACGCCGGCTTTGTATGGATGGGAGGCTGGTTTGGTGAAAAATGTATGCGTTTAGGCCAGGGTTTGTCTTCGTGTCGACGGGGCCTTAGTCAGATTTTTTTGTGTGGGCAGGTAGGGGTGGGGTGTCTGGCAGGCCGCTTGCACCTCCTTACTATGCTTATTAAAATAAACAAATGCACCTGCATCATTCCCAATTACCCTGGTTTTCCCTGTTTATAGATGCCTCTCTCAGTCATTCCCTGCCAGAATGTCTCCTTCTCCTTCTTGCCCGTATGAGACTCACCCCCAGTGTCCGTGTGCACGGTCTGCCTTCCTGGGATCCTGTGTTCTTCTGCTTGGCCTGCCCTCATTTGATACTCATCAGACTCTGACTCTGATCATGTCTAGCCTCTTTTTGCCTGCCATCAGTTCATTCTACCTTCATCCAGTCTAGTCAAAGTCTGCCTCCACTCTGTTCAGTCATCGACTGCCATGATCTGCAATCAGCCAGTTCGTTTGTAAGCAGGGTCGATATTCCTCAGCCTCCCTTAGCTTGCCACCTGTCTGCCCTGCCTGCCACCAACATCAGCTGCCTACTCAAGCTTGCTACCAGTCTGCTTGCCTGGATTCATAAACATTCATTGCAGGCACTTACTATAAGCCTTATAAACATATCTGGCTGAATCCCAGGTTCTCAGATCTACTGGCTTTACTTTAATCATGTCATATTACATCCTTTGTGATGTTTAATTGGCACCACATAAATGTGTTTTCCCTTAAAATTGTGTTATTATCTTTCATTGTGGTAATTCTTTGAACACATTTTATTTTTATAACACACTAAAATCTACTTTAAACATTAAAATCTTTTACTAATCATTGTTTTACGACACATTAGAGGTGCACTCTTTGTTTATCCAGTCCAAAGACACCCCTGCATCCTGAGTCACCATTGTACGTGATAATAGGTTTCATTTGTTTATCCACCACGCATTTCTGAATCAACTTAAGCAGAAAGGCTCACATAAAAACTGGTTGTTATGATGAACTCCAGCTGGAGTCAAAGTATATCAGTTGCAGATGTTAAAATGTAATTTGCTCTTTTGACAACTCTCACTGAGCTTTTTTAAATGCTCCAAGTGTTGAAAAATCCCCAACTTCTGTTAACAGTGAAAAGAAAAACGCCATAGATTTGGGTATGTGGAGGGTGTTCAGGGGTTCTGAGGGTGCCGCAGCACCCCCTAGTGGCTGCAGGTAGATTTAAAAAGAAATGTATTAAAAATACTTTGTGCAATTTATCAAGTTCTTATGCATTTCTTAAGAACCGGGTTTGATTCCCGGCCCGGGTTCTTCTGCATGGAGTTCGCATGTTCTCCCTGACCATGCGTGGGTTCTCTCCGGGTACTCCAGCTTCCTCCCACAGTCCAAAAACATGACTGTTAGGTTAATTGGTTTCTCTAAATTGTGTGTGAATGGTTGTTTGTCTCTGTGTTGCACTGCAATGGACTGGTGACCTTTCCAGGGTTGACCCCGCTTCTTGCCTCTAGAAAGCTGAAGATAGGCACCAGCACCCCTTGCGACCCCAGCTTGGAATAAGCGTGACGGAAAATTAATGGATGGATATTTGGGGAAATTGTTTTCTCCTTTTTTTGTTTTACTATTACGTGTATTTGGATTTTAATCTCATTGTTTCGAGGCCTAATCAACACAAGTCAATGGAAGTTACGTTGTCATGGCAACGTCAAGCAAGCTAGAGCATGTTATCCCGCTCACGGGAGCGGACTAGTAAATTTACATAGTCAAATGACTGAAACAAGGACGAAATATGACACAGAAACACATTTTGGTTTGATCCACTTATGAGAGACTTTCTCCTCAGAGCGCACCTCAACATTTAGACACCTTTAACCAGGCATGGCCCCCTGCCTGTAGCTCACATCTGTTCGTGCAGTTTAACGTAACCAAAGTACTTTAGAGTGTTACTGTGATCTTTGGTTCTTTGTGTAATGGAGAACTGTTCAATAAGTGTTAAATAGTACAATAATATAATTATTTCCTTGTGGTTTGGGTTAAAGGATTTTGGAGCAGATAGAGTCACATATGACATAAACACAGTGACTCAGGTTCCTGCCAGCGGACCAAATCTGCATGGTGTTACAGACCCTGGCTTTCGTGCATTGAAGTTTTATATGACAATAAAGTAGTAAATCTCAATCTATTTACTTATTTGTTTTTATTGTATTTTAAAAAGGCCTATAGGCTCATAATTCCATTGTCCAAAAAAACCCAAAAGCTTTTTCACAAACGACTCCCAGCAGTGCTGCTCTTCTGCATTTCCTCTGAAATGTATATTTAGATTTGTTAGGATAGTATTTATGAAAAGTTAACCCATATACCTTTTTGTGAAACATGATAAAACCTTCTCTGAAAGTCTTACTAATCACTTAAGTGTATTAGTAAGCTGTCATCTTCTTAGCAGTGGGTCTTGTTTTGAGGAAGCCAGGCTTTCCGTCACGTGTCTGCTCCCAGGATGATCTGCTGCAGACTTCCACACCGTCTCTCTTTGTGTCTCTCACACACCACTTCCATCCTTTAAACTTCTGAAGCTGCAGCACTCAGTGAGGCGTACAATAGCGCTCTGTTAGAACTGCAGAGTTTGACCTTCTTGCACCATGCAGTCAGCCGGACATTGATGGAGCGCATTCAGAGCTAGCAGAGGGTGGAACATTCCTCAGACTTACAGCTGTCGATGCTTGTGATTCATACTTTGTTTTATCCACAGATGGGCTGTGAGACAAAGCTGTGTTTGTGGCCAGCTCATGTTAAACATCCGCTATGTCCTGCAGGATACATTTCCTGTGGGTCTCCCTAAGCGTTAGCGGGTTTGAGCAGAGCAGTTCTGCTTTACCATACACTGGTGTTGTGCTTCTCTGCAAATATGTGGCTGACTGGAATGGAAGGAGACTAAACTCTCCAATTAAAAAGTTTATGGAAAAAAACAGCATTTAAAGCAAGAAAAAACAAAACTGAATGATTTTTCTGTCACACCATGACATGGATTCCTCCATAACTAACAATTAACTTTGTGTCAACACTTTGAAATGAAGCTGGATTCATTAAACCATCAAAAGTTTCATAAAAATCTCCCTTTATAATGTTTTTTTTCTAAAGCCAAGAAACATCTGGCCTTCGAACTGAGGAAAATAAAAAAAGATCTGAGGAAAACAAACCAACTGATGTAATTATGGAGGAAATTATGAAAGAGAGCAATTTAAAACAGCTGTAATTAATCTAATGTTCAGCACAGATTTTTGTCCTTTGTTCTTAAACTAGAAGCCTTGGTTTGGTGGGGCTTCAGAGCAACTGAGTGGGCTTACAACTCAGATGTTTTTAAATGCATACTTTATTCAGGCAGGGGCGGATTGAGAAAATGTGGGGCCCTAGGCAAAGACAGGCAGGATGCCCTCTGAAGTGAAAAGACAACTCATAAAACAGACCCATTCTACAGATAGAGAAATGTTAATAGAATAGACATCCATTATCTGTTCTAGGTTTTGTCCCTCTCTTCTTGTCCCTTTTCTTCTTGTTTTCCTCTCTATGTTTTGTACTCAGCTGACTTTTCATGATGTCTCTAAAGGAATGAAAGATTTTTCCAAGCACTAAGCTCACTTAGCTGATTGCTCCTTCCTGTGTTTCCAAAAAGGCCAAAGTAAATAACCCAGTCCTTCTTTTCACTGTAGACAAGCCATGATCTGCTTCTCTGTTCTCCATTTTTCATCTGGATGAAATAATAGCTGCATGAATCATGACAGATGACAAGAGAGAGGAGAGCAGGAGGCGGGGTTACCAATCTACTTGCTCTGGAGAGCAGAGTTCGCTGCTTTTAGATGTTGTGGTGACAGAGCACTAAGTTGGCAACACAGCTCTTCGCATCATTTGTTTTCAAATGGTTTGCTGCCGTCTGTTTGGGGTGGGGGGGACGCTTATAATATTATAATGGTATAACGTGCACAAATAAGGAACAGTTATATTAACCAGATATGTAAAAAGAGTTTTATGGGGCCCCCAGGAACTTGGGACCCTAGGAAATTGCCTAGTATTGCCTAATGGTAAATCCCCCTTTATTCAGGTGTCAGTCATCATCAATGGTTGATGTTCTGCACATTTGAGTTCCTGAGCAGACATAGATTCGAATGGTTCTGCAGAGCATGCTAATGACACAGGGGCAAGTCTACGAAATCAATGCATACAATGGACACTAACCCCTCTGTGCCTCATCATGACCCTGAGCAAATAGTTTTTATGAAAAGATTCTTTCTTTCTTTCTTTCTTTCTTTCTTTCTTTCTTTCTTTCTTTCTTTCTTTCTTTCTTTCTTTCTTTCTTTCTTTCTGCATTGCATGCTGGGAGTGTGTTGGTGACGGTGAGGCTGCATGTCGTGAGTCTGATTGAGAGTGAAAGTATTGTCTATTACAGTTTTTCTGATCTTTTTCCTTTTATGTGCTTTTTTTCCCAATATTCTTTCTTGCCCTGATTCCATACTTTGGAGTGGTTTTTGTCTCATTAGCGCTTGCTGCGCTCTTTGTTTGCGGGGATGGCGTCTTCAGAGGCGCCCCCCCTGTCCCTGAAGAATGGAATTCGGATTCAGCCTGATCCGTCAATCCCAGTTGAAACAGTTCTCCTGGCTATTGGTGACATCGTGGGTCACATCAATTTAGGTTACGCTTCGAGAATGAATAAAGGTGTTGTGGTGTTTTTGAAGGAGGAGCGTTTTGTTACCCAGTTGATAGTCAGTGGAGTGACACTAGGTGGAGAGTATCTGCAGGTGTCCCCGCTTGCAGTGCCCTCCACCCGTGTTATTGTTTCAGGTGTGCCGCCGTTCATTCCTAATGACTTGTTGGAGAAAGAACTCCAATGTTTTGGGAAATTCGCCAGCGGTTTCAAAACAGTGGGGCTGGGATGTAAAAGCGATAAACTTAAACATGTTCAGTCCTTTAGGAGACAGGTGTTTATGTTTTTAATCTCTGCGACACAGACACTGGAGGTGTCTTTCAGAGTCAAATATCAAGAAGGATCTTACATGGTTTATGCAAGCACTGGAAACATTAAATGTTTTGAATGCGGGGATGTTGGGCATAAAAGGGCCACTTGTCCGCATAAAAACCCGACAGAGCAGGCTAAAACAGATCCAACCGGTGGAGCGTCGCTGAATGCTGGTTCTCCTCCCGCTGTGGAGGAGGGGGCGTCTCCCCCGGTAACTGTCTCTGATCCTGAAGAGGGAAGCAGCGCTATGGATAGACAGCCTATGAGGGATGAAATGGAGAAACCTGGAAATAATGTTCTGAACGAGTCTTCTAACTGTGGTCATCTTGAGAAAGAAACAGATCAGACAGCTAATTCTGTCTGTTTTGCTGCTGATTCAGTGTTGCTGCCTCCAGGTGAGGGGGTGTCCCAGCCTGCGCCTGACGCTCCACAGGTGGATGATATGGAGTATGACAGTGAATCAGACACCGTTTCAATCGCAGATTCCCAAACATACAGTGGTGACCTGTATACTTTAGAAGAAATCAATGTTTTCCTTGATGAAACTTTTGGAAAACATGTAAAAGTTACAGATTATTTTCCTGATGTTGAAAAATTTATCAAGAGTGCACGAATGGTACAGAAAACAGTTGGCTTCGAAATGCTTGATGAAAAGAAACGATTCCGTTTAAAAAAGCATATGACAAACCTCCGGAGACAGTTATTAGTAAATAAAGGACAAGGGTCAAAACGTTTAAAAATCCAGAAGTAAAGCTATGATTATAGAACACTGGGTGGTCTTTTCTTTACTGTCTTTGTGTGTCCCTCCTTTCTTTTTCACCTCTATGCATAATATCAGGTTGGGATCTTTAAACATCAATGGTGGGAGGGATCCATATAAAAGAACAATTAGTTTGGAGATGATCATTCAAAAGAAGCTAGATGTTTTGTTTTTACAGGAGACACATACCGATCATGAAAACGAGATAGAATGGGGTATCAGTTGGAAAGGGAATTATTTTTTGTCTCATGGGACCAGGTCATCTGCTGGTGTAGCCATTTTATTTTCTCCAGGATTGATTGCTAACATCAAATCACAAACTGAGTTAGTGCCGGGCAGGGTCCTGGTGATTAGAGCAGGAATAGAAGGCTTTTATTTTTGCTTTATTAATGTTTATGCACCAAACCAAGGGGTGGACAGGATTGAGGCCTTTAAGAAAATACACAGTTATTTGCAGCAGTCTAATCAAAATGAGTGTGTTGTGATGGGTGGGGATTGGAACTGCACTACTAACTTCACTACAGATAGAACAGGTGAAGAACCTAATCTTCCATCTTCCTTTAAGTTGGTTCAGCTGATTTCAGAGCTGAATTTAGTTGATGCTTGGAGGAATAAACACCCTCAAGATAAACAGTACACATGGGTAAAAATGAAGGATGGAACTGTTAGTGGGGCTAGATTGGATAGATTTTATATCTCTGATTTTCATAGAAATAGACTGTCCAACTGCCTAATTTGTCCAGTTGGTTTTTCTGATCATCATCTAGTCTATATGGATTTGTGTCTTTCATCCGCTATTAGAAATAAATCTTATTGGCATTTCAATATCAAACTGCTTCAAGACATGTCTTTCTGTCAAAGTTTTAGTAATTTTTGGCAGCTATGGAAAGAAAGGAAGTCAGACTTTACATCTTTAACTGAGTGGTGGGAGGTTGGTAAGGCTCAGATTAGAGTCTTCTGTCAACAATATACAATTCATTCTACAACTAAAATTAAAAATGTGATTCAGAATTTAGAAAATGAAATTACATTGTTGGAAAATGACGTACCCACAGATGTTATAAATAATGATCAGCTTAAACAAAAGAAAGATCAGTTAAGTCGTGTTTTATATGAACGGGCTAAAGGGGCTTTAGTCAGGTCTAGGTTAGTTAATATTAAAGACATGGATGCTCCTACATCCTTCTTTTTCAACCTAGAGAGGAATATCAGCCAAACGAAACAGCTGATTGGCCTTCGGCTTCCAGATGGAACTCTGACCTCTGATCCCAACACCATGAAGGAGCAGGCTGTGGCCTTTTATAGTGATCTTTTCAAGCGGCAGGACTGTAACAGAAGCTGCATGGAGGCTCTGGTGGATGGTCTCCCTCAACTTTCTGCTTCAGATCAGGCGTTTTTGGATATTGGAGTATCATTGGAAGAGCTGACTGCTGCTGTTGGACAAATGGCTTCTGGAAAGACTCCAGGTCTAGATGGTTTACCTGCAGATTTTTATAAACATTTTTGGAGACTTTTGGGAGAGGACTTGTGGGAGGTTCTTCAGGAATGCTCCTCGTCAGGCATCTTGCCATCATCCTGCCGTCAAGCTGTTCTCTCCTTACTTCCAAAAAAAGGAGACCTGACTTTGTTAAAAAACTGGAGACCAGTTGCCCTCCTTTGTGTGGATTACAAATTATTTTCTAAAGTACTTTCAAATAGGCTGAAGAGCATCCCTGAATCCATTATACACAAAGATCAATCATACTGTGTACCCGAAAGATCTATCATGGATAATCTTTTTCTTTTGAGAGACCTGATTGATATCTGTAAACGATATGAAATTGATGTTGGCATTATCTCCTTGGACCAGGAAAAAGCTTTTGACAGGGTTGATCACTGTTTTCTGTTTTCTACTCTGAGGGCTTTTGGTTTTGGTGATGGATTTATTTCTTTATTGGGTTTATTGTATAATGAAGTGTTTTGTGTTGTTAAAATTGGGGGAGGATTAAGTTGTCCTCTTAAAGTTCAGAGAGGTATTAGACAAGGGTGTCCTATTTCCAGACAACTGTACTCTATTGTAATTGAACCCCTTTTACATATAAACATTTTTGTTAGAAATCAGAATGATGTAAGGGGTCTTCAGCACTGTTTGGAGCTTTATGAAAAAGCCTCTTCAGCTAAAGTGAACTGGGATAAAAGCTCTGCATTAAAAGTTGGCCCATGGACTAATAATCTGCCTGCTTTACCAGGTAATATTCATTGGGAAAACCAAGGTTTAAAATTTTTGGGTCTTTTTTTAGGGACAGATACTTTTATAGAGAAAAATTGGGAGGGTGTCATGGAGAGAGTGTGTGTCAGACTATCCAAATGAAAATGGCTGCTGCCTCAGCTGTCTTACAGGGGAAGAGTTCTGGTTGTTAATAACTTGGTTGCTTCGGCTCTCTGGCATAAACTGACTGTGTTAACACCACCGGCATCTCTCATTCAACGTCTTCAAAGGACTCTAGTGGATTTTTTCTGGTCTGGACGTCACTGGGTGAGAGCTGCTGTCCTGTACTTACCAGTGGAGGAAGGAGGACAAGGACTCATAGACATCACCTCACGGATTGCAACTTTCAGACTTCAAACAGCGCAAAAACTGTTATATGGTACTGGATTACCATGGTTGGACACTGCACGTCTTCTTTTAAGGAAGGCAGGATCTTTGATGTATGATAAACATCTCTTTTTGTTACGACAAGGATCCTTGGACTTATCTGGTCTTACTCTGTTTTACCATTCGGTGTTAAATGCCTGGCAGATTTTCAGTTTTGAGAGGACGGCAGATACATCACCAGGGATGTGGATCTTTGAAGAACCTCTGTTTGGAAACAATTTCATCTCATCACAGCTATTGTCTTCTGGTACTTTAAGGTCTAAGTTGAGAGAAGCCGGGTGTGTGAAGCTGGGTCATCTGATGAAGCTATCTGTGTCCAACCTAACTGAGCATCTTGATATGCGTTCCAACAGGCTTATGTTAAGGATGAAAGTGGAAGCCTGTGCTTCTCTACCAGACCATGTCAGAGCATTTGCTGCTGATAATACTCGTTTTAACCAATGGGATGATGAGTATGGATATGTATTTCCTTCAATTAGTGTCTCTCCTGCAGTGGATCAATGGCGTAACGACCCAGAAAAACTGTTGTCCTTCCAAGTTTCACCACTAGGACATTTTAAAGGCTTGGGGAAGAAGGCCTTGTACATTAGTTGTGTGAAGGTTCTGAACATACATTCTCTGGCAGATGTGAGGGTGTCGAGGTGGACTGAGTTTTTTGGCACCAGCTCTACCCCAAGAGGCTGTTGGCGATCCCTGTACAAACCCCCGATTGAAAAACGGGTGGGTGACCTCCAGTGGAGGATTGTACATGGGGCAATAGCTACAAACAGGTATCTGGCACACCTTAATCCTGGCGCTAGTGTTAACTGTCCTTTTTGTTTACAGGAGGAAACATTGTATCATATTTTTGTTGAATGTTTAAGATTGAATCCTCTTTTTGTTCTTTTGGATCGTTTGTTTAGTGGTTTTGGTGTTCAGTCCTCCAGCTTTATTTTTATTTATGGTCCTCTGTATTGTGCAAACAAGAGATCTGTTCATGTGCTTTTAAATTTCATTTCTGGAATGGCAAAACTAGCAATATGGATATCAAGAAAGAACAAAAATTAATGGTCGTCAAACGGAAGATGCCTGTGTGCTATTTAAGAGACTGGTCATTGTTCGTGTTCGGGTAGAATTTGAGTTTTTTAAGTTGACAAAGAGTATAAATGTTTTTGTAAATTAGTGGGGCATTAATGGTGCTCTATGTTCAGTAGATGAAGAATCTTTAGTTTTTGCATTTTGATGTTTTTATTTTATTAACTTTGTTTTGTTTTATTGATTGCTGGATTGTGTAATAAACGCAATTTTAAACTCAAACTCTTTCTTTCTTTCTTTCTTTCTTTCTTTCTTTCTTTCTTTCTTTCTTTCTTTCTTTCTTTCTTTCTTTCTAATATCTATCTATCTATCTTGGCTGCTATCTGAACCATGGCTGACCCAAAGTATACTGTAAGCAAACTAAACGACTGCTTGGGGCCGCTGGGCGACAAGCTTGTAAAATGTGTTCGTAGATAGAGAGAAGATTAGGAATAGGAGTTGAACTTCTCTTAAATCAAGCGTACCAACGACTTAAGAACAAATTTGTTCATACAAACTTTTCTTGGATGAGGTCCAATGATTGGTCATATATTTATGAAGTCTGTTACCAAAAAAGCTGAATAAGGGGTGAGTTGTCTCTTAAATCAGTTGACTATGAGTCTTTTAAAGGTGAACCTAAGAGACAGTTTTAACACAGACAAAAACTTGTCATTCTTACCAAAACTCGCTGCAATGACAGTTATTTTCCACCAGCCCACTGCATTTAGCCAGATACAAAACACAAAGCTGACATTCAGCATGATGAAAAAGCTTCAGCCTGTTCTTTCTGATGTGGCATTTCAGTTTTTAATTATTGAATTCACCTTACAGCGCTTTCAGGACAAACCATAAAGCTTTCCCTGTGCGCTACAGAGCTGCTATCAAACATAACAGGCTCCACTCCAACAGATGAAAGATGTTTAAAGTTCATACTCTCTGTGGATTTTTAGCCTTATGCTGTCATGGCATCACCCTATATTTTTGCAGGAGTCCTTTATTCTGCTGAATCTGTGCAGTGTTGATTAGAACATCAATCTGGAATCTCATTTTCTCACTGTCTATCGGTTTATGGCTTTAAATGGAGCATCTAGACATTAGTCTGGTAAACATCCTCAGGGGAAGCACAGATCCCAGGTCATGAGAATCTCACCCGGACTCTAAAACTATGCACACTAAGTCTACGGCTATGCTTCCTCTCAGGAGACACTAAGGTCCAAAAAGTATGAAAACAAAGAAAGACAGATAATATACAAAAAAATGGAAGCAGGTTTTAGTAATAACAAAAACTACAGATTATTCATCTGTGCTGCAGTTTTAACTCCCTTCATTTAATTTTAATTTCAACAAGTAAAACGTTTATTGATTGAATTACTGCAGTATAAAACAAACTTTAGAAACATACAATCAAAAGGATTGTAGCTGTATGTAAAGCAGCCATGCAGTTGAATGAAAAGGTACCAAAACCTGTTATCTTGTCTAATGTTTTAAGTTCTGTTTAACGTAATGAGATTTTCCCTTCTTAAAGCATTGATCTCTATATTTCTAAATGGGTAAATATGACATTAAATTAGTGCTTTTAAAAATTGGTATTAGCTTGTTAACCAGTGCTTAAACGAAAGGTCCGGTCATATTCAGAATTTAAACTTCTGAAAGTACTTTAAATATGAAATTAATACATACCGTTCAATAAATTATAAGTGTTTTTAATTATGAGTAATGTGCTTTACTGGAGGCATCCATGTTTGTCAAAGAACACTACTGCCACCTACTGGTTTGTGACGTCACGGTGCGGTATCGGCTGTTGATAAAGTCCCAGTGCTGTATCTGGTGTTTGTCACAACGCGCTATTATCCAAGTCATCTTGAAAACATTCTTCGTCCAAATGTTGGCTACATATTATGTGTTTTTTCTCTGGCCAGTTGGCAATCCAACGACGAACCTGTCCGTGGAGGATCAGGAATCAGAAAGGTGAAATAACTCTTTTTTTTTTTTACTTTTACTCGATGTATTCCAACATCCAGCTGCCATGCACGTGGGCATTGTCAGTTTCACTATAGCTCTGGTGAATTTCAACGGTGAAGTCCTCTGGAAATCTTCAATAATTGTTGTTGATTGCAGATGTGTCTAGTAGTTCCCATTGATTTTGCTTGTAAAGCGGGGAGAATGGCGCTAGGCTTACCGCACCGTGACGTCACTGTTGGAAGATGGCAGGAGGGAGGGGTTACTATATTTGGGCAAAAATGGCTGCTCCAAGACTCAGTGATTGTAACGAAAATTATTACTTTTATTTTTTTAATTGATTAACGCTAAATTAATTGAATTACTGCAAATATATTAGTTTTTGGTATAGATAATGATCCATTGATTATTCTTGCTGACCGGACTTTTCCTTTAAACACCTATTAAATTATTCAAAGAATATTTTATTTAACTATCAAATATAAAAAAAATACTATGGAATATTAATAATGAGCTAATTCAGAGTTGATGAACCAACAATAAATCAGGGTCAGAGCTCCAGTAGAAAGGAAAAATTAAAAACATTTCACAAAGAGAATACAGGCTTGACTTGGGTTAAAAGTCTTGAGATTTGTGATTGTGATTCATTTGTGATTAAGCTGGACTTTCTGGGGTTTAAAGCCTATCTGGAGATTAGAACTGTCATGATCTGCCCTGATAGCTGACCTTAATTGTTCAATTCATTCACTTGCCTTACTTTGCCCGGTTCCTAATTATTCCTCATCTTATCCTCCTGCATCTGTTCATTTATATCAGATCATTGTTTGATGTTTGTAAGATTGTTTTGTTAGTTTTTGTTATGCCAAGGTTCATGTCCCTGTCCCCAGAGGCCAGTGGGTTGAGAGGGTTTTGGTGTTTGTCTTGTCGTCTCCTGATAGTGTCCTGGCTCTTTCCAGCTGAGCGCTCTCTGTTCTTGTTTTGGCTCAGCTGAGGGGAAGGCTAGTTCACAACCCATAGCTCTTGCTCCTAGGTGGAGACTAGTTTAAAGCTTCGCAGCTATTCTGGTACCATGTCTTGTCTCTGTCCCTCAACCACTGAGCCTGCCTCGTCTGTGGATTCCTGGAACCCTGGATCTCTCTGTTCCTGTGTGGATCAGAACCCCTGACCGGGCTACCGACTCATGGATTCCAGAACTGTCCTCTCTGATATGTTTTTCCTGATCTAGATTGGATTCCTGCCTGGTCACTGTGGTTTCTGCATCGGTTACACTCCGGGCGGCTCTACGCCGCATCTCGTTTGGCAGTGCATTGGCTAGATCCTGCCTTCCTCAGAGAGGATGGACTGGCCTGTTAAACCAGGTAAGTGACTCACACAGATAATCATCTCCCGTCAGATGATTGTGGTCACTAACCTGTGTTTCTCCCTCCAGAGTGTCAGTGAATGGGTGGTCTGTCCCGTTTCATGACAAGGACAGACTATAAGACTTGCTCTTAGTCTTAAAATCAATCCAATGAAGCCTAATGCATACAAGATTTGTCAGAAAATTAAATTTTTTTGAAATTGGACTTGTCATTCTGGGAAATGAGAAAAAGAGTCAGTTTTTAGTAGCCTATTAGATAAGTTATTTGTGCAATTCATGACACATTAGCGCAAAAATATAACACTGATGATGAAGATGTTTTAAAAAGTTATGTAGATATACACTTGGTGTTAAAGGGTTTAGTCCCTGTAAGAGCTTCAGAAAGGCCTTTTGACCGATCATAGGTAGTACTATGGAAAGTTAAAGGGGCATTGTCACGTACTAAGCCCCCAAAAAATGAAAACCATGATCATGCTTAAATATATATGCCAAGGAGTCATCCTGATCATGTTTACTTAGTCCCTATTAAGCCTAAAAATAGTTTTTGCACCAGGCAAGATTAGCAGATATCAACATTGTTGTACACCACCGCCATGTGCTGGCAGTAAATATTCATGTTTCCATCAACTGATGTGGTTATGATAAACTTAAAACACTGAAGTTATCTAACAAATGGAATAAAAATTACATGTCACACAAAGGAATACAATCAATTCAAGTAGGATCAAAATGGCCTTGATTCAGTTAATCCCCAAATTAAATGAAGGTCAACCACCTTTAGATATTGTTGGAACTTATAGAAAAAAAATTTCTGAATAGTATTGCAGGAGAGAACCAGAGAATCAGAAAGGCGCCTCATGATCATTGACCTTAGGTGAGGCCTAACAAACAAACAAGTCTTATTTTATCCCTCTGGTGTTTTTCATGGATTTCCTCAAATAAAGGGGGTGCATTTTTTTTTAGTTTAGCCAAACAGTGATGTGTCCAAAAGTACAATTTAAAATCCCTGCCTTGGTAAGGGCCCTGTCACACCTTGCCGATGTAGCCAGTGTATGCCCAACGTTCCAGAATCTCCTAAAATGCTGGCATATGCTGAACTTTCAATGGATTTTTTCACCTTTAAACGTATGCGTCTGGACTCGTTATAAATACTCTTTTTGATAACGATCCCAAAACTTATGTCCAACGACAACCTAACTTATGCATGACGCATGTCAGCGCAATTTCAATGAAATGATGCACAAGCATTACGAAGCATCAGTTTTAGGAAGCATTTATATCAAAATGCTGCCAATACGCCATTCTACAGTAGCTGGAAGTTAGAAACATGTTCAGCGGTCGTCTGGAACACATCTGATACGTTGACATGCGTTGAGAGAAGTTCTTGATAGGTTACGCATCAGTTATGTAGAAGTTACTCATAGGTTTTGGATAAACCAGACGCCATGACCTATGAGTAACTGACACTTAACATTTCTTCTTGACGTACTCGCCGTATGTCGACGTGCGCCAGCATGTTTCAGCATACTTCACTGTGCTCATAATTTATGCAAAAACGTAGCCATAACTTATCCAAAGTATTCCAGTGTTTTTGCCAGGTTTTTCATACGTCAGGCATACACTGGTCTACATCGTCAAGGGTGACATTAGCTTACCATGTTGGCCTTTTTTGTAGATAACAATCAGCCACTGAGTCAAACGCTGTTTTAGCTTCTAAATATACTCAGGTTAGTGCTAACAGGTTTAAAACAAAATAATTACATCAAATCCACTACGTATGATTTAAGGATCAACTACAGCAAATCTAAAAAGTATTTTAAAGAAAACCTAGCCTACTACAGCTCAGGATTACCGTAAGGTCTCAGCAAGTCAAACATAAAAGAATGAGATGTTTAATATAGATTTCCCCTTTTGGTGTCAACATCTTAACATAGTGGGTCATTCCAGTCTTTTAAGAAACCTTGTGAAGCTTAACTAAGCCAGTTGGATTGTAAGCTAAAAGCAGCTTGTCCCCCATGTTCTGCCTCTCTGTTTTCTTCCCTTGGACTCCGGCTTAAAGACCGGCAGCTTGTTTCTATTAAGAAACTGTCAGGGAGGGGCAGTAGGCACATGACAGCAGGGGAGACAGTAACTCCAGAGATTATCAGAGCTCCATTCTCAGAGTCACCCTAAAACAAACATGTACATGGATGACCACAATGCACTGTGAAAACACAGCAGAGACAGTCAGCATTTTATGAACCAGACCCATTGTCTAGAAGCCAAAGCCATTGATGTAAGCAGGAGGTTAGGGAAGGCAGACCAAATTAATCACTGCATAACATGAGAAGAAGACCAATCAAAATGTAGAGGAGTCTTACTTGAAGTACAGTGAGTTGCTGCTCTCCAAACCTGGTGGCAGAAGTTGTACAAACAATCCCTGAGAGGATGGAGACAACGCAGAGCAAGGACAGGGATTTAGTAGCCATATTTGTGTTTGCCCAACGATCTCCCCCTCTCCGTCTCTGTCACAAGCAGTGTCCTCTGGGCTTCTTCACCCGTTCACTTAACTTTTCCACTCCTCCTAAGGTCCAGATTCAGCACTGCCCCCTTGCCCGGCCCTTGCTGAATCCAGTTAAACTAACTCTTGTGGACTTCCTCTCTTCCCTCTCCTCCCTCCCTGCCCTGATTTCTCTCCCCTTGTGGGATTGCCTCTCCCCTGAGCCAGGCCCGAATAACATACAGATGGGAAGCTGAGAGAAATAGTAAGAGAGAAAGTAAGAACTGCAAAAAGGCAAGTGAGCAGCAGAAGGATTTCTGTCTTCTAAAGGTTCAAGGCAGACAGCACCCATCCCAACTGCTCACCCCACCCCCAGCCCAACTGGCCGAGTCATACTCAGGAGTCTCCATTTCCAGGACCATGGCACCCTTTTCACCTTGGGTTGAGCCGTCAGAGTACCCCTCCCCCCTACTCAGCCAGGGTGGGCAGAAGGTTTAGAGCTTCAACACTTACCCTCAACTCAGCCGACAGAAAAGAAACAGCTGCACAGATATTGTGGCCCAGCTCCACCTCACAGTCCCAGACATTAGCTGTATGTTTGTTTACCCTGGTCAGCGACTTGAGAAGCTGTTGAATTTACAGGGACTGTGTGAGGCCCCTACACAGGAAGAGCATGAACAACACACTGCAAGGATACTGTAAGAAAAAAAAAGAAAAATGGTGGGAAAGCTGCTTTTTCGTGCTTGTGGGGCCATGTAGAGGCTGAGTGTCTCAAGTGTCTCAAACAAGTTACATTCCAGTAATGCATGGTAGAGATGTCCCACTTATAGAATCTGGCTCTGCTTTACACAGTCAGGTATGAACATACTGCATTACTAGTGTACCTGTTTTAAGAGTTATTTTAAAGGCTATTTTTATCTGACTTTTTTTGTTGTTGAATAAATTAAAAGGTTGATTGTTTTTTATTGCCATACTTCAGTGCTCAAATTATTATGAAAAGTAAGTAATGCAATTTATTCACTAACTGTCAGTCACTAGGATACAGAAGCAAGAATATACGTACACCTATAAATAGACCTTACTGATTAAATACGGTGTCAGAATCAAGACAAAAGGCTGTGTCTGAATGTCCGCCCTAATCACCATATAGTGCTCTATGTAGTGGTTACTCAATTTTAGATGAGTGTCCTGAACGTCTAGTGCAGGGGTAACCAATTAAAAATCAGCGGGGTCCAAATAAAGAAAATCATCAAGTAAAGGTCTGGAGACATTTTTGATTATAATTCGTTACTTTAAACACAATTTAACACTGAAATAAAATGGGATGTTTATGCATCCATGCTATACATTGAATAATAAAAAAAATGTAAAAAGAATGAGAACATTTTTTCCATTTTAAAATCTAAAGTGTTTTTTTGATGCAGAGAAAAACAATCGTTCAATTTGGTATTTTGACAATTTCCTTATTTCACAGATTTTATAAAACACCTGAACTGACCGTTTGTTATTTTTCTTTCTTTTTTCTGTCTTAATGAGAGCAGTGGGCTTTAGGCTGCCATGCAAGGCTTTAAACCTGGAATGGAGACAAAGCCATTCTAAAGCACATATCAAGGAGCTCATTTTGAGCCTGGAACTTTATTTTGATTCTGTTCATGGTGGAGAATCCTGCTTCACAGCAGCAGGTTGAGCCAAACATCCTCTAAATGTGCAGCATCATCTTTGAGCACGCCATTTCACTTTTCTTTCACCAGTTCACCACAGTTCTTCCAGCAGTCCACACTTTCTCTGCTCTCTTTTTCTCATCGTCTTCTCCATCTTTCCCATCGCCCGGCTTGCCACAGGTTTGCCTGCTGTGTCTAAAAGTAGCAGCAGCAGCAGCCCAGACTGACAGCAGCTCATTGGATAATTTTTATCATGTGCCGCCTGGTGCCGGACGCTCCTGAGGGCTTTACAATAGTAACAGGAGAAGCGGCGCAAGTGAAATTAGACACTGCCGTCGGACTACATGCAACATCTGGTCTACTGGATGAAAAAGTAGTGGACTCGACATTTCCCACAATGCACATTGAAAGGTAATGACCATCCATGGTCCCTGAGCAGAAACATACCAGATTGCTATGCGAGGATTTGTTATGCGACTTATGGGTAGTTATGGGTAGCAACAGCACTCACAGATAACAAAGATACAGCAGGCACCGTGCGGGAAGGCGGAGTCAGGTGACCAACAGGGAGCGAAAAGCAGTGATCATCTGTCCGAACGGTCAGTTAGCTGAGTTCCTTATACATGACTGTACTCCCTACTAACATAGTCCCTGCTCTATATAGTGATTGAGGGATAAAGGGGTTAGGGAGGACGTTCGGACACGGCCAATAGTGATTTCATTGGGAAGTTCTGCTACCTGATTTTACCAGATACTGCTATGGCGTTGCCAGGGGCAATGGCAGATCACAATCAAAGCATGTTTACCTCTAAATAAGGTGAACGTGCCCCCTGTTATATATTCAATTCTAGCACAGAAATGCCACATGATGTGATGCAATAGGTTTATATTCAGAAAAAAGTTACATCTGGTTGGATGGTGGTGACATCGGCCAAATTTTAAAATAATTATATGTTAAAAACCAAAGCAGCACAACTGGAGAAATCGGCACTAACGAAACATTTAAAAAGTAGAACGCTTTAGTTCTGTTTGTAGCTTGATGGTGACCTCTGGATGACCTAAAAAAAAAAAAACAATTATTTTTAATATGTCGGACACAAAAGTAGGACAAATAATAGTTTTAACTGTAAAAACCTGCACTGGGAAAGCACCAATCATTCATTCAATTTGCCAAGTTTTTTATGTGAGTGAGGGGGTCATTTAATTGTGCACATGGGACGTTCAATGTGTGTTTGGGGGGCAGAATACTCTTGTTTAGTATTTTATAAGCTGGTGGTGAATGAATATCGGTGACCCCAATGCACCCGTAGAGCACCATAAGCTATAAACTGGTGGTTCACTTTTGTTGCAATCCTGACACCATAATAAAAGCATTTACTCAACCATCCAAATAATTGATCACAGGTGGTCCGGCATCTTCACTGGCCACAGAAATGGAAGTGCATGTTAAAATGTTAGAGCTGGCAGAGCCAATGCTGTGGTGCAAAGTACACCAAGGCTACAAGCTTTCAGCAGTCTACAAATATAGATCTCCTAACTTCATGTGTCCCTTAGATTAGCTCCAGAACAGTGAATTCCCACCATTCAGTGGCTGCAACACCAAGGGTAAGGTGTAACTTTCAACCCAGTATAACCCCCCTCCCGCTTCTCTTATGCGGTGGAGATGTGATCTCAGGAATGATGAGTCATGCCTCTCTGCCTGGAAATCTGTTGGGTTAGTGGGCAGTTGCCACAGGAACAGAACATGTCTAATTGGCGTGAAACACCTGTCATTCAATCCAGCATCCAGCAGACTAGTCAGGAACTAAACAATTAGTTCTAAAGTGGCAGTAGTGTTCTTTGACAAACATGGATGCTTCCAATAAAGCAAATTCAAATGAAAATTACTCTTAACTAGAAACACTTATCATGTAATAACTACAACATGTAATAACTAGAAAATTCCCAAAGGAAATTTTTGGAGGTGCCTGTCACTCGTGTGGGCATAATACTTGGACTGGCACCAAAGGCTTAATGGGGTTAGTTGGGTTAACCTTACATATATCACTATACCAGGTTGCAAATTTCTTGTTCATGGTTGATGGCGACTGGTATCACCATACCGAGTGGTGACTTGCATTGCCTCAGCTACTGGGGACTGGCTTCACAACACCTGTTAGCGACTATCGTCGCCACACCTAGTGGGCGACTGATGTCCTAACAGCTAGTGGCTGCTGCCATCACCACACCTACCAATGACTGGTGTCCCAGAGCTAGTCAAGGCTGGGTCAATGATAAAGATCCCTATAGTGCAATAAATTGCTGAGTATATTATATAGTGACTATGAGATTTCAGATGCTGAAAAAGCCCTCAGGACAAATGAGTGCTGAGCGAAAACCGTATAGGTTATTAAAAAAATGGTTTCCATGTAAGCAGCCATCCCTCGACTTCGATTGTGCTTTGGTGAATAAAAATCATTCAGAACAATATGTTAAATGCGTTAAAATGCTTAGTAACATTCATTTCTCTTCCCTCTTCTTGTCGAAAACCAATGGAAAAAAAAGTCAAAATTTCATGAGCTTTTGGTCGGTCTAGAGGCGCTTGGAGGAAAAAAAAATCCTACGGCACCAACGAATAAATAAATAAACAGTCAATTTATTGATGTAAACAATAATAGGTGCATCCATGCATTGCATGGAGCATAGAATGTCATTATATGCTCCTTGCACTGCAATGGCAGGCACCAATTTCATATTTAAATTATTTTCAGAAGTCTGCATTGTGAATATGACCAGACTTAACAGAGAACATATTCTATTCAGGGTTCAGACCAGGAAGCTGCACACCTCTATGCAGCTTCTCTACTGTAACTCTTTAATTACCTTATTCAGACAGTATCTTGCCCAAAATGCCTGAAATCCCAAAAAATTATAAAACAAAAAAAAAAAAAAACTTAGAACTCTTATTAAATTTAATGATTAGATGATTTTATAGTTTTTTTTAAAGAAACCTTGTGGCTGTAAGAGAATAATGTTACCATGCAAGAGGCAACTCCCTTCAGCTGTTTGCATTTTACATGCTCAAAAATTCTGGGCGAGGAGGAGGAGAAGCAACAGTATTTCAGTCCGACTTGTTCATATATCCAAAGCCAGTGAAATGCTAAAAACAAACATTTAACCCTTAGTTTCCATCATCCAAATTATAAAGCAACACATCACTTATTTTTGTAACGTTTTATCATCCACCAGGTCCTTACTCTCAAATCTTAGATCCATTTTCTGAGTTCCTATCTGATTTAGTGTTAAATACTGACTGGGGGGATTTTTACATTCATGGCGACAGTTACGGTGGTAGCTTAAATGCAGCCTTTGACTCAATTGGCTTTGTTCAAAATTTGAATAGTTCCACAAACAGTCTTTCCTCATAACTCTTCCTACCAGAACATTTTTAGTAACCTATAAACTTAATTGAGTTCTTCTCCCCCAAAAGTAGGTTTCGCTTTAGCAGATGTTCCAAAAAGTAAATAAAAATCCACTGGACTTTGTTTCCAAGTTTGAAGATGCTTTTTCAATTCAAAATGTCAGAAATAGCTTTCAGTTCCAGGTTTTATACTGTAGCCCAACAAAACCTTGTTTTTGTTTAGAAAACGTTAAAATTGAAAGGACGAATGGGTCCACCCCTTTGGCTTTTCAGCTTTCAAAAACCTACAATGCAGCAATTGAGTTGATCCCTTCCCGCTGTCATTGCAACCCCAACCCTTTATAGAGGGGACCAAATCACCTCGCCTATTTAGCCAGGCCAACAATTCCCTCTAATGACCCCCTTTCAGAGACATAGACAGGTATGGGGCGTTGCAGGCTAACAAAGAAGCCAAACGACTCCCATTCCAAAGGGGTGGACCCGTTTGTCCGTTTCAATTTGCATGTTTTCAAAACAAAAACAAGGCTTTAATGGGCTACTGTATAAAGCTTGGAACGCAACACTATTTCTGCAATTTTGAATTAAAAAAGCTTCCTGGATGGGAAGCAAAATATTTTCAAACTTGGAAACAATGTCCAGTGTGAGTGACCAGACGACCCCAATTTCTAGGGAAATTTCCCATTTTCGACCACCTGTCCCCGCTAAAACTGTCCCCATGAAATGTCCCCGATTTTACCGTTTTATGAATGTGGGGGAAAATGTTACATATAAACTGTTATTATAGTGGAAAGAGTGCACGAGCATGCTGCACACAGAAACTGTTAACGTATAGATGAGGAGTAGAGTGTCTGTTTTAAAACAGACAAGGAAGTTTGTTATCAGTGCCGGCTGGATGCAGCTACACTCTGTTACCCTGAGATTCCACATCCTTCCTAGCCCCCCCTACTGCCTCTTCTCTGTTCCTCCCTTCTTCCTCAGAGCTCAAGGAGAGCATGTGAGATATTATTAAATTCAAAACACACGAAAATGGCTACTTAATTCAATATGACATATTAAAAAAAAAAATCCCCATCAGTATCCAGCATATGTGCAGTTTCTGCCAAAATATTTAATTTTTGTAATAGGGATAACTAAGATAATATAATCTTTACATTTACATCCTATCACAATAATAACAGCTTATTTCAAACAAAAAGCAAAGCTTTATCTATGTACACTTGAATAGAAAATAGGTTTAAGACTGTGAAAATACATTCTTGTTAGGTTTCACTATAACTTTATTAAAGGACACATTATTTTTATTCCCTAAGAGCTCATTTTTCATTCTACCTAATGAAAAAACATGTATTTCTGTTTGGCTGTTTCCTGTTGTCCATGACAATGATCCAGATTTATAGATGTCTTTTATTGGTTTTAATTTAATCTGAACATAAAAATCTAACATAACTTTATTAATAAGGACACAGATTTTAATCCAGGCTACTGTAGGCTACCCAATGCACTGCAGCTGTCCAGGATATAGTATAAACAACTGGAGGCCATTTCATTTTACAGTGATCATTATGTAGAAAAAAATATATATGTTTTTCATTTTTTATATAAAAATAAAAGTTTCATTTTAATTTTTTGTAATGAAAAAAAAAGGAAATTCCCACAGACTCTATTTTGATGCCAACTGGTCTGTCCCTGCACACAATGTTATGTTGCTCACAAGGGAAGAAGACAGAGAAGACTGAATGACCAGATGGCTCTAATAAACACTATTGATTGATTAATATTATTTATCTTAGGAAATGGAAGAGGCGCAATCCTGGGCTTCGCACTTGAACTTTGTTTAAAATTAGATAAATATGTAAAAATGGATGAAAACATCACTGTTCCCATTTCCTATTTTAATTTTCATAAAATGTATTTATTTTTATCTATGAGCTTTAAATGTCCCCAGATTTGATTGCAGAAATCTGGTCACCTTAGTCCAGTGGATTGTTTTTTCAACATTTTTGGAATGATTAGGACCTGGAGGACTGAGAATCTTCACCAGCTTTAGCAGATGGTTATCAGCTAATGCAGTAACAAATTGGACAAATAAACTGTTAGGATAATTATCATTGATGATGTGTGAGTTTATACACCTTAATATTGTCTGCCTGTTGCACGTCAGAACTGATGTTTTCCACAATAGTTTATCTAATTCCTCTGTCTGCATATACAGTTATAATCTTAATTCTGGGAATGAAATGAGAGTGGTGTCCTTCTGCTAAGAAAAAGTTTAATATTGTGTCTGCTCATGACTACTCATCTGCTAAGGTGTATGATGTAAAATGTGATGATGTGGCAGACTGGAGATGTATAATATGCCTCTTTAACAGTTTATCAGGGCCATTTCCTAAGAGGTGAGCAGCTGCCTTCTGTAACTCTAAGCAACTTCTCTGATCTGAGTAAGATTATGATTAATATCAAAATCAGTTTTTATGTCTCCTGGTTATTTAATACATATGAGTTATAAAGACACAGAGCCTATCTTTAACAAAATGTAGTTTACATGTTTGTGCGTTATGGACAAGCACCACACCCAAAGTGTTATGCTGGATCTCTTTAGTTCATCAGTTATCTCATAACACTACAGGAAACTCCTTTCTGTTTGGATAATAGCTTACTGATATTCTCAGCTCAGGCATGGTAGAAACACCAGAGATCAGTTGGAGAGCTTCCTGGGTGTTCCTACTGTGCATCCTTCTCAGCTTAGGTCACAGACCTGATCCAATGTCATTACTGAGTCTGGTAGCTAAGTGATACAGCAGGCACTGAGTGCAACACTTCCCTGTGAGCCAAAACCAACAGGAGCATATCTATTACCAGAGTATAGCCTGAAGACAAACCAAACGTTATTTTTTTCTTTATGGTTTAGCAGTTTGCAAATCTAGTTAAACGTATATTAAAACAATGTATTAGTTTTGTTTTAAGTTGTAGGTCTTCAACAGGGGGTCCGTGACCCCTAGGTGGTCCACAGAAGTACTGCATGCGGGTCGCAAAGTTTTGGTTGATAACACTTTTTTTTATATTCCCCTCTGTGACTTTTTCCACCAATTGGAATTTGTTTAAATCCACACTAACATGAATTCAACACACTGTAGTAAACAGATAAATGGAGGCAGAAGATGTCTTTCAGTCATCAATGCACACATTCAGCGACACACAGGAGCTCTTTCAATCTGGGCACCGTTTCATTCATAACACCTGTCCCATCAACCAGGAATCAGAAATACTTTAATAATCCCAGGGAGAAATTACTGTAGTTACATTACTCCATCTGTAATAGAGTGACTATAGGGGCCAGTTTGATATAACACTATTTCATACAATATATATAATTATATAATATTATATATTATTATATATATTGCGGGGTCCCCGCTCCATCTCGCCATCAGTTTGGGGGTCCTTGGCCTGGGACACCTGACCTAAGGGCAAGGGTTTAGTTTTCATTGTATTCCTCTTCTTCTGGTTTAATTCCACTTAGTGAATAACATTCAGGGGCATTACCACCACCAACCGGTAAGAAGTGTAACTGCCATGACTCTGCACTTTTTGGTTCTGTTTCAGTTTTCTTTTTTAAGTTTTCAGTTGTACTTTGAGACATGTTTCTGTGTTTTCTATTTTTTTTTATTTAGTTCTTAGGTATTTCTTGTTTGCCCTCTGCTGCCATCTTGTGTTAGTCTCCTTCTCCTAGCTCCCTTCTAGACTCCTCTGTCCGCACCTGCACCCAATCTGCTGATCAGCCTGGTCTTTGTTCAGTCTCCCATTTTTACGCCTCATGTTCATTCTGTTTGATGGTTCCTTGTGTTGTTAGTTACTTCCTCGCTCCCCATGTGAGTATTTCCTGAAGTTTCCTGTTTTTTGGTTCTACATAGTGATGGGTTAATGAGGTATCTTGAAACGTTTCCACTCATTGCCAAACTGTATTGATGCTGCGTTGGTACTGTGTCACAGAATACTGACACCTACTGGACATTTAAAGACACTACAAGCAGCTTATTTGACAGACTAAACTGAATCGATTTGATGACCTAGAAATGATATTATTTAAGTTATTGTAGGTTGTATTGTATTATTTCATATCTATGTTTAAATTGAAAATATCTTTGATATTTTTAAATCCAGCCAATAAATAATGTAAACATATATCATATTCAAAATCTTCCCACTCTGAAGGCTTAATAAAAAAAAGATTGTTTACAGACCCCCGAAACGCCGGCTTCGTATGGATGAGAGGCTGGTTTGGTGAAAAATTTGTGCGTTTAGGCCAGGGTTTGACTTCGTGTGGACGGGGCCTCAGCCAAATACACTGCAAAAACCATCTAGAAATGAGTAAAAATGTCTTCAACAAAGTACTTTAGTCATTAAATAGGAAGATCTGCCAATGAAATAAGCATTTTTGTCTAAAATAAGACAAGTAGATAATATGCACCTGAAATAAGACAATGGAGTTGTTTTTTTTTATTTTAAATGTAAATTGTCTTTTTTCCATTGGCAAAGTGTCTCACTTACCTCCTCAATTCAAGAAAAAATGCTCTTAATTTAAGAAAAATTGATTTACCTAGATTTGGATTTTTTTCAGTGTAGAAACATCTCCTGTATCGGTCACATGACCAACGCATCAGTGTATTTTTTAGTTTTTTTATGCTTGCCTCAGTTTCTCATTACACCTACAAGAACCTATCTCTGATTCACTCATCTCTGCATTTGAGTCTTCAAGCAACCTCACCCCCCCAGCCCCCCCCCCCCGTTTAGAGACACAGCTTCTTTGAAAGAAGAAGAAGAAGCTGGTCATCAAGTGTTAGTTGGTGTTCATAAATTTTGATTTGTAACTGTAATTTTGCAAAGATATAGCTTGTATTTGTAACTTTTAAACTTGTTTTCTCATAGATGACAAAGAAGTCACATATATCTATGAGGTAAGAACAAGGAACAATTACAGATCTAACCCATTTATAGATGCAGACATCTATACATACACATCTAACCCCATAAACCTTTGGATGCATAACCATCATTAACTGCTGCAGAGTGTAACAGCTTTATCAGGGTGTATAATTCTGTAATTTTTGTTTCTTACTCATATTTTTGCAAAACTGTCACTGTAAAGCTTATATTCATGAATTCTAAATTTGTATTTGCAAGAGATAAAATATCTGATGCCACATGTATGTAGAGTGGACAAAAAGGAACAAATACAATGGCTTAATTTTATTACTTATAAGGATTTATATCTACAAAGTTCAACAATTTTTATTGACAGTTCTTACCCCATAGTCCTCCAACCTTTAGCAGCAGGTTGTGGGTCTGTGTGATTGCCTACATGTAATCCACCTTACGTATCATCACACCATCTTGTTTGGAATACCGTTTTTATTTTCAGTGAGAATGAAAGTGTTTTCTTAAAGTTTAAATTCATTTTATACTTCTTAGCGTGTGGTCAGACGACTATTATACACATAAAGATTAAAAACATTAACACTAACAGTGTACAACCTTCTAGTGAGAGCCAGGGTTAAACCGCTCAATCCGTCCAGGGTCAAAGGTCATAGTGATTTCTTCAAACAGTTACATTGGATTAACCACACAGTTTATCAGCTTGATCCATGTGGACATCCTAAAACCAAACACTGGGTTTATTTGATCTGCTGTAGGACCTGCCAGGTGCAATATGTGGGTGAAACCAGTAACACAAACTTGACCCGGTTCACCCAGCATAGACATAACACCACAAAACAAAAAGACCCCCCCCCCACACACACACAGTGCTGGTGAGACATTTTATTCAGCATGGATAGAAGGCCTTGAATGCCGCGGTCCTCCAGTCCAACACCACTTGGTCCACGGCCAACATCAGGAGGGCTAAAAGAAAGTGGATCTCTAGATGAAACACTCTGACCCCAGGGTGACAGAAGCTTGGTTTGGTGTAGAAGGCTTCCAGCCGTACATGTTTGAGCCCTTGCCTCGCAACGCTGCCAGTTCTGTTAGCTCTACGCCTGCTGAAGACACAGACGTCCATCCCCGTGAACATTGGGACGAAACTCAATGGGAAAGGATGTGATTCTATTTCTTATTTCAACTGTTGCGTATATTAGCTGCAACACATGAATCAAGATGCTATGACCGAAAAAAATTTGATTGACAGATGACCGTTGAAATATGATTGGCTGTATTTAGGTGTTCAGGCTGACGTATAACTAACTGGCCTGCAGAAGATAACAGAAAAAAACACAGATTTCAAAACAGGATTTTTTTTTTAAACAGGAATTTTCTAAATTTTGGGACGATATGATCTGATAGAGTACATTTATATACATGTTTCCCTACGACTTTCAGGCCTGGTTATCCTCCCGCAGCAGTGTGTCGCAGTGAGCTTGATGCAGATATTTTTGATTTATGCCCAATATTGAAGCGTGGTCTGCTCTATGTTATTCCATGCCACTTAAAAACATCTCAACTAAGCCCTATCGGTGTGTTAGGAATAGTTTTTACTTACTACTTTGTAGTTTATTGTTTATTTTCAAGGTCATTGAAAATCTGCAAGGTTTATGTACGTTTCCTTCATGGACCCTAAGGGATTAGTTCTTGAAGGGTAGGTGTATACACAAAAAATAAGTCAAAGTAATCAAATCCTG
Source organism: Cyprinodon diabolis (assembly GCA_030533445.1). Lineage (NCBI taxonomy): Eukaryota > Metazoa > Chordata > Actinopteri > Cyprinodontiformes > Cyprinodontidae > Cyprinodon > Cyprinodon diabolis. The sequence continues at coordinate 36,417,657 of CM060076.1, forward strand.
ATCGCTCCAGATTCATGAACACAGTGGTTTAGGTTCTCCTGCATGTCATTCCAGGGGAGGAGAGATGAGACATAGCTGGCAGCCTGTAGAAGGGTCTGGTCAGAGAGGACAGGACGTCAGCCCTTATCCCTCAGCCTGTTGGTGTCTTCTTACACCGTCCAAACATGCCAGAGAACACTATGACCTCTGTTACAACAGATGCATCCATAGCTTAACACTACAATCCTGTCCAATAATAGATGCTGAAAAGACATGAAAACCATTTCTTTTTCAACTATCAGAAAATCACGGCTTTTCAGCTTTAGCTTTTCAACCAATTGTAGAAATCGTTTGAACTTAAATCACGTCGTCTTTTTAATGTCTTTTCAAACTATTTTTTCTTGGTGGGGAGAGCAATGTATATAATAGAAGGGACAGATCTTTGCTTTCAAATTCAGTTCTGTAAATTTTTTTTTTTTTTTTTTTTTTTTTAACCATATCCTGATATGGAGTGAATTTAATTCCATTATTTTTACATTTTTTTCATACATTAAAGTAAAAAAAAAAAAAAAAATGCATCAGGAAAGGAAATCTAACTACAAAAAACTCACTCGTCAGAAAAGGCTTTAAGAGTAACTTTTTTTTTGATTTCCTTTTTTTTTCTTTACTTCCAAGATTTTAGTTTTATTTCATATATATATATATATATATATATATATATGTATATATATATATATATATATATATATATATATATATATATATATATATATATATATATATATATATATATATATATATATATACACTATATTGCCAAAAGTATTTGCTCACCTGCCTTGACTCACATATGAGCTTAAGTGACATCCCGTTCCTAATCCATAGGGTTCAATATGACGTCGGTCCACCCTTTGCAGCTAGAACAGCTTCAACTCTTCTGGGAAGGCTGTCCACAAGGTTTAGGAGTGTGTTTATGGGAATTTTTGACCATTCTTCCAGAAGCGCATTTGTGAGGTCGCACACTGATGTTGGACGAGAAGGCCTGGCTCTCAGTCTCCGCTCTAATTCATCCCAAAGGTGTTCTATCGGGTTGAGGTCAGGACTCTGTGCAGGCCAGTCAAGTTCATCCACACCAGACTCTGTCATCCATGTCTTTATGGACCTTGCTTTGTGCACTGGTGCACAGTCATGTTGGAAGAGGAAGGGGCCAGCTCCAAACTGTTCCCACAAAGTTGGGAGCATGGAATTGTCCAAAATGTCTTGGTATGCTGAAGCATTCAGAGTTCCTTTCACTGGAACTAAGGGGCCAAGCCCAGCTCCTGAAAAACAACCCCACACCATAATCCCCCCTCCACCAAACTTTACACTTGGCACAATGCAGTCAGACAAGTACCGTTCTCCTGGCAACCGCCAAACCCAGACCCGTCCATCAGATTGCCAGATGGAGAAGCGCGATTCGTCACTCCAGAGAACGCGTCTCCACTGCTCTAGAGTCCAGTGGCGGCGTGCTTTACACCACCGCATCCGACGCTTTGCATTGCACTTGGTTATGTATGGCTTGGATGCAGCTGCTCGACCATGGAAACCCATTCCATGAAGCTCTCTGCGCACTGTTCTTGAGCTAATCTGAAGGCCACATGAAGTTTGGAGGTCTGTAGTGATTGACTCTGCAGAAAGTTGGCGACCTCTTCGCACTATGCGCTTCAGCATCCGCTGACCCCGCTCCGTCAGTTTACGTGGCCTACCACTTCGTGGCTGAGTTGCTGTCGTTCCCAAACACTTCCATTTTCTTATAATACAGCTGACAGTTGACTGTGGAATATTTAGGAGCGAGGAAATTTCACGACTGGATTTGTTGCACAGGTGGCATCCTATCACAGTTCCACGCTGGAATTCACTGAGCTCCTGAGAGCGACCCATTCTTTCACAAATGTTTGTAAAAACAGTCTGCATGCCTAGGTGCTTGAATTTATACACCTGTGGCCATGGAAGTGATTGGAACACCTGATTCCAATAATTTGGATGGGTGAGCAAATACTTTTGGCAATATAGTGTATATATATAAATATATATATATTCTTTTAGATACAATTTTAGGAAATGCGCTCTTTTCAAATGGCTTCTTCCAGATCACACCTAGATCTCCATTGTCCTTTTTGGGGCAGGCTTTCTTCTGGAGTGAAGGGCAAAGACGCATTTCTAACGGTCTGCTGGAGGTTTGCAACAACATTATTATTGGTGAGTGTTTGTATTGGGCTTAAAGTAACAGAATGGGACCTATGAAGTGCAATCTGAAAAAGAGAAATTTGAGAAAAATTGAATTTGAAAAAATAAAATCTGAGAAAATATGAAAGTTACACAGAACTGTTTTTTATTAAGACGTTTCATTTGTTTTAAGTTTTATTTTTGGATTGCACTTTTTTTCCTCAGTTTACTTTTACAAAATATGTCCTTTGCTTTCAACAATGATGGAATAACTCCTCATTCACAGGTGGTGCAGTTTGAAGTATCTCTTCACGTTCTCTCGCTAAAACTGCTGCTCATCAGTCCTTATCAGGAGAACATTAGAGAGGAGAAGAATTCCTGGGGCAGATGCCAGATTGTTGTACTCACAGATGTAATGAATAAGGCCTAACTTCATAAACTCATAACCTTCATAACTCTACATTACGTTTTGGCACTTAAAGGAAAAGTCCGGTCATATTCAGAATTCAAACTTCTGAAAGTACTTTAAATATTAAATTATTACAAACTGTTCAATAAATGATCAGTGTTTCTAATTCAGAGTAATTTTCCTTTGAATGTGCTTTACTGGAGGCATCCATGTTTGTCAAAGAACACTACTGCCACCTACTGGTTTGTGACGTCACGGTGCGGTATCGGCTGTTGATCAAGTCCCAGTGCTGTATCTGGTGTTTGTCACAACGCGCTATTATCCAAATCATCTTGAAAACATTCTTCTTCCAAATGTTGGCTACATATTACGGGTTTTTTCTCTGGCCAGAAGTTCAATGGCAAATCCTCCCTCTTCAAGTTGGCGATCCAACGACCAACCCGTCCGTGGAGGATCAGGAATCAGAAAGGTGAAACAACTCTTTTTTTTCCACTTTTATCCGATATATTCCAACATCCAGCTGCCATGCACGTGGGCATTGTCAGTTTCACTATAGCTCTGGTGAATTTCAATGGTGAAGTCCTCTGGAAATCTTCAATAATTGTTGTTGATTGCAGATGTGTCTAGTAGTTCCCATTGATTTTGCTTGTAAAGCGGGGAGAATGGCGCTAGGCTTACCGCACCGTGACGTCACTGCTGGAAGATGGCAGGAGGGAGGGGTTACTATATTTGGGCAAAAATGGCCGCTCCCAGACTCGGTGATAACAACAAATATTGTTGTTTATATTTTTTTAACTGATTAACAGAAAAAAATGTTCTCCATCCATGATAGTGCATTATTTATCATTTTCTATCTTAAACAAGTAGCACTCCTCTACTGGACACTCAGAACCCGACAACATAAAAATTGTTTCCATAAACTCTTTCAAAAGTGCCCATGATTGTTACTAGCAGTAAAATATAACATTTAACTTGAAAGTTATATTTCTATTTCTATTGTTTGGCTGAAAAAAAAAAACATGTAATGTTTTGTAGTAAGTTCAATGTTGGATCCCTGGTAAAAATAAAGAAAAAAGAAAAACGATGTATAATGATATGAAAATATTTAATTTAAAACTGGTCCAGGGTGTAACCCCATTTGGATGGATAGATGGATGGATGGATGGATGGATGGATGGATGGATGGATGGATGGATGGATGGATGAGGGATGGATGGGTGGATGGATGGAGGGATGGATGGATGATGGATGGAGGAATGGATGATGGATGGATGGATGGATGAATAGATGGATGGATGATGGATCGAGGGATGGATGGAGGGATGGATGATGGATGGAGGAATGGATGATGGATGGATGGATGGATGAGGGATGGATGGGTGGATGGATGGATGATGGATGGAGGGATGGATGATGGATGGATGGATGGATGGATGGAAGGCACTAAAATGTCAATATAATTTCATGTAAATACCAGAGTGTAAAGATTTGAGCATAATAATCTTTGTGTAATAAATGCTCTGATGAAGCAGATGGATAGAATAGCTGTTATTTACATCCCAGAGCCTTTGGTCGATGAAGGAATGTGGAAATAAAATAAAAATCTGTTCTTAGAAAACCTTTTCAATGATAAGAGCTGTGGGAGATGTGCTTTTCCTGTGGGATCGCTCTCCAGCAGTCGGGTTGACTCACTGAGCATGATTAGTGTTTGTGTGTGAGCTACCTCCTGAGGTCCATCTTTAGTTTTGGCAGAGAGCTTTGATTGGAAGCAGATGTAGGGGGTGGGGGTTTAAAAAATGTAGAGCTGAGGTCTGACTTGGTAGGGAAATGCACTGATTTGCCGTCCACACCTTCATTGAAAACTGAAACTAGATTGCAGAACTGTTAGCTGTGTCTCTGTGATGTTGTCTAAGATTAGTCTGCGCTCTGATGCCTCTCTGTACTCCACAAACATGAGAGAAGACTGGTGCCTCTCTACAAAATAGGTTTTTATAGGACAGCATTTCTAAGATTTGGTTATCCTAAAATGTCGGGTTTAACGTTACCTATTTCCAGTATCTCTTGCAACCATTCACAGAAGTCAAAGTATGGAAGAAAGGCCCCCTTTAAGATGACTAAATATTCAAACTCTTTGCAAAATTAATTGAGGCAAAATAGCTTACGAGAGCCTATATCATGCAAAATATATATATATATTTTTTAAATTTTAACTATTTTCTGATACTCCAAAAAAGTAAGAAAAAAAACATTTTTCATGCTGCTCCGTGTCTTCTGGATTTACTTGCTGATTTGACAACTCCCAGTTTGTGTATTCATAGGTTTGAAGAGCATCTTTGATGTGTTTCTGTTCTTTTTGCTCCCTTTCTGTTTTAGTAGGAACATGCTCAGACCTGTGTTGTAAGGTTCTGATGACAAAATCCGTTTAAGTAGTTTTCCTATACACTTCAATGTCGAGGTTTTCCTCAACGAACTTAAAGACTCCTCATTCCTAAGGGGTGGACCTGTTCTCTAGATTCAATTTGCATGTTTTATCATATATGTATATATATATCTTTTGAGGGATGTCCATCTCTCTTAAAACACAAACTTCTCATTTAGATCCAAACAAATTTTGAGCTGAACTCACTTTATGTTGTGAAATTTTTTGCCCTAATGATCAATTCAGTTTAAAATCATGTAAAAGGCAGTGATACTGGAGTTAAAGTTCTTTACGAAAACCTTTCAGTTTTCTGTTATAAGCTGGATCAGAACCAGCGTCATTGTTTTGACGCTTTTATGTTCTTTTGTTATATTGAATGTAATTTCTGTTGGATACATTAATCTAATACCTAATATGGGAAACAGATAATATATTTTGCTTTTAGAAACAGTAAATAGCTTTTTTTTTTTTTTTAAAAGAAAATCAGCCTTGTTTTTCATCAGTTAAGAGATGAAGAAGAGTTCAGACAGGACTGCTCATGCAGTCAAATAACTTTGCTGTAAAGAAAGAAAGAAAAAAAAAACGTACTTGTTTTTTTTTAGCCAAATATTTACTTGAAGAGTTTTTAAAATACGGTGAAACAGACGAAAGGCCCAGTGGTTTCGTAAACTGTTTATCCCATATCTCCTACATTTAATGTTGAGGAAAACAGTGACCTGTTACACTAGTTCTACATTAACTTTGCTGCAAAACTTCAAAGACAATGAGGAAAATCCAACTAGGGATGAAAAGTTTAAGGGAAAAATCAAGCTACTGAATCCTTTTTAAATACAGCATGCGGGTAAATGGTGTAGCATGATACATTTAGGACTACTCCCTTTTACTAACTAAAAATAGGACTATGTTTTGTATAAAGCTCTTTAAATCGTTTCAGTCTTATTAGGTTAGTTTTATTTGAAATTTCAGAAATACAGATTCCTGTCATACATATGGGCAAAAGGAAGGTCTAATGAAAAATTACTGTAACTGATTCAGTCAATGATAACTAGCTAGCTGACAGTTCATCAAGGGTTTGTTGGTTTAAGCGTATGACTCTCGCGTAGGGTGGAAGAGGTCCCAGGTTCAAATCCCGAACAAGCCCTTCCTTTCTGTTTGACAATGAATCCAAGTGCAGAAAGGACAGATTAACTCATAAACAGAAGAACTACTGCTGGTTTTACAAATTTCAGAAACTTAAAGTCTAATCCAAGTCACTTCAAGAAGCAATCTCAAACCTTGGTGTTAATATAGCAGATCTCAGTCACTGTGATTTTCTAGCTTTTACAGTAGCAGCAATTCATAAAGGCCCTTCCCAGTCAAATGCTGGCTTAATAGCAGCCCACTTCCCTCCAATTTCAAGCCAATGGAGGGACCCCCTCTGACATATATATTTTTACTCTTACTCCACCCTTTCACTGAATTACAGGGTATGAGCAGGTGATGATTCTTCTCTTCAGATGTTAATGTCCACAAATTATGGACAGAAAGACTATTTTGGTACAAGCATTGATGTTTAAAAATGAATTGTAGGGGACCAGCGAAGAACCAGCCAAGGCCGAATTAAAGAAACTGGGGAAATTTGAGTGGCTTCTACTGTGTGTCTTGGCATGTGTGTTTAAGAATGGAATATCATTTAAACAAATGTCAAGGCTAAGACAAAACCAGGACATATGACTTTTTGCAAAAAATTTCCACAAATTTGCTTATCATTAAAATCAACGATTTGTCCAGGATTTCTAACCAGGACCACTCACAACAAGGCCCTGAAACATAATTCTAGAAAAACAAGCCCCTGGCAGCAACAGAAGTGTGAACTGCCTAAAAGTAGCAGCCAGTATTCGAAAGCTGTAGGGAAGTGCAATTTGTGTTGAATCCAGTCTTTACGAGATCGCCACTTAGCTGAGAAATGATCAAGGGCTTGTTGGTCTAGGCGTATGATTCTCGCTTCGGGTGCGAGAGGTCCCGGGTTCAAATCCCGGACAAGCCCTTCCTTTCTGTTCGACAATGAATACAAGTGCAGCCAGGACAGATTGACTCATAAACAGAGGAACTATTGCTGGTTTTACAAATTTCAGAAACTTAACAAAGTTTAATCCAAGTCACTTCAAGTAGCAATCTCAAACCTTGGTGTTAATATAGCAAATCTCAGTCACTCTGATTTTATACCCTTTACAGTAGCAACAATTCATAAAGGCCCTTCCCAGTCAAATGCTGGCTCAATAGCAGCCCACTTCCCTCCAACTTCAAGCCAATGGAGGGACCCCCTCTGACATATATATTTTAACTGTTACTCCACCCTTTCACTCAATTACAGGGTATGACCAGGTGATGATTCTTCTCTTCAGATGTTAATGTCCACAAATTATGGACAGAAAGAATATTTTGTTACAAGCCATAATGTTTAAAAATTAATTGTAGGGGACCAGCGAAGAACCAGCCAAGGCCGAATTAAAGAAACTGGGGAAATTTGAGTGGCTTCTACTGTGTGTCTTGGCATGTGTGTTTAAGAATGGAATATCATTTAAACAAATGTCAAGGCTAAGACAAAACCAACACAAATCACTTTTTGCAAAAAATTTCCACAAATTTTTTTATCATTAAAATCAACGATTTGTCCAGGATTTCTAACCAGGACCATTCACAACAAGGCCCTGAAACATAATTCTAGAACAACAAGCCCCTGGCAGCAACAGAAGTGTGAACTGCCTAAAAGTAGCAGCCAGTATACGAAACTGTAGGGAAGTGCAATTTCTGTTGAATCCAGTCCTTACGAGGTCGCCACTTAGCTGAGAGATGATCAAGGGCTTGTTGGTCTAGGCGTATGATTCTCGCTTCGGGTGCGAGAGGTCCCGGGTTCAAATCCCGGACAAGCCCTTCCTTTCTGTTCGACAGTGAATACAAGTGAAGCCAGGACAGATTGACTCATAAACAGAGGAACTATTGCTGGTTTTACAAATTTCAGAAACTGGCTCAATAGCAGCCCACTTCCCTCCAACTTCAAGCCAATGGAGGGACCCCCTCTGACATATATATTTTAACTGTTACTCCACCCTTTCACTGAATTACAGGGTATGGCCAGGTGATGATTCTTCTCTTCAGATGTTAATGTCCACAAATTATGGACAGAAAGAATATTTTGTTACAAGCCATAATGTTTAAAAATTAATTGTAGGGGACCAGCGAAGAACCAGCCAAGGCCGAATTAAAGAAACTGGGGAAATTTGAGTGGCTTCTACTGTGTGTCTTGGCATGTGTGTTTAAGAATGGAATATCATTTAAACAAATGTCAAGGCTAAGACAAAACCAAGACATCTCACTTTTTGAAAAAAAGTCCACAAACTCGCTTATCATTAAAATCAACGATTTGTCCAGGATTTCTAACCAGGACCACTCACAACAAGGCCCTGAAACATAATTCTAGAACAACAAGCCCCTGGCAGCAACAGAAGTGTGAACTGCCTAAAACTAGCAGCCAGTATTCGAAAGCTGTAGAGAAGTGCAATTTCTGTTGAATCCAGTCCTTACGAGGTCGCCACTTAGCTGAGAGATGATCAAGGGCTTGTTGGTCTAGGCGTATGATTCTGCGAGAGGTCCCGGGTTCAAATCCCGGACAAGCCCTTCCTTTCTGTTCGACAGTGAATACAAGTGCAGCCAGGACAGATTGACTCATAAACAGAGGAATTATTGCTGGTTTTACAAATTTCAGAAACTTAACAAAGTCTAATCCAAGTCACTTCAAGAAGCAATCTCAAACCTTGGTGTTAATATAGCAAATCTCAGTCACTGTGATTTTATACCCTTTACAGTAGCAGCAATTCATAAAGGCCCTTCCCAGTCAAATACTGGCTCAATAGCAGCCCACTTCCCTCCAACTTCAAGCCAATGGAGGGACCCCCTCTGACATATATATTTTAACTGTTACTCCACCCTTTCACTCAATTACAGGGTATGACCAGGTGATGATTCTTCTCTTCAGATGTTAATGTCCACAAATTATGGACAGAAAGAATATTTTGTTACAAGCCATAATGTTTAAAAATTAATTGTAGGGGACCAGCGAAGAACCAGCCAAGGCCGAATTAAAGAAACTGGGGAAATTTGAGTGGCTTCTACTGTGTGTCTTGGCATGTGTTTAAGAATGGAATATCATTTAAACAAATGTCAAGGCTAAGACAAAACCAAGACATATCACTTTTTGCAAAAAATGTCCACAAATTTTTTTATCATTAAAATCAACGATTTGTCCAGGATTTCTAACCAGGACCACTCACAACAAGGCCCTGAAACATAATTCTAGAACAACAAGCCCCTGGCAGCAACAGAAGTGTGAACTGCCTAAAAGTAGCAGCCAGTATTCGAAAGCTGTAGGGAAGTGCAATTTCTGTTGAATCCAGTCCTTATGATATCGCCACTTAGCTGAGAGATGATCAAGGGCTTGTTCGTCTAGATGTATGATTCACACTTCAGGTGCGAGAGGTCCTGCGTTCAAATCCCAGACAAGCCCTTCCTTTCTGTTCGACAATGAATACAAGTGCAGCCAGGACAGATTGACTCACAAACAAAGGAACTATTGCTGTTTTTACAAATTTCAGAAACTTAACAGAGTCTAATCCAAGTAACTTCAAGAAGCAATCTCAAACCTTGGTGTTAATATAGCAAATCTCAGTCACTGTGATTTTATACCCTTTAAAGTAGCAGCAATTCATAAAGGCCCTTCCCAGTCAAATGCTGGCTCAATAGCAGCCCACTTCCCTCCAACTTCAAGCCAATGGAGGGACCCCCTCTCACATATATATTTTAACTGTTACTCCACCCTTTCACTCAATTACAGGGTATGACCAGGTGATGATTCTTCTCTTCAGATGTTAATGTCCAGAAATTATGGACAGAAAGAATATTTTGTTACAAGCCATAATGTTTAAAAATGAATTGTAGGGGACCAGCGAAGAACCAGCCAAGGCCGAATTAAAGAAACTGGGGAAATTTGAGTGGCTTCTACTGTGTGTCTTGGCATGTGTGTTTAAGAATGGAATATCATTTAAACAAATGTCAAGGCTAAGACAAAACCAGGACATATGACTTTTTGCAAAAAATTTCCACAAATTTGCTTATCATTAAAATCAACGATTTGTCCAGGATTTCTAACCAGGACCACTCACAACAAGGCCCTGAAACATAATTCTAGAAAAACAAGCCCCTGGCAGCAACAGAAGTGTGAACTGCCTAAAAGTAGCAGCCAGTATTCAAAAGCTGTAGGGAAGTGCAATTTGTGTTGAATCCAGTCCTTACGAGGTCGCCACTTAGCTGAGAAATGATCAAGGGCTTGTTGGTCTAGGCGTATGATTCTCGCTTCGGGTGCGAGAGGTCCCGGGTTCAAATCCCGGACAAGCCCTTCCTTTCTGTTCGACAATGAATACAAGTGCAGCCAGGACAGATTGACTCATAAACAGAGGAACTATTGCTGGTTTTACAAATTTCAGAAACTTAACAAAGTTTAATCCAAGTCACTTCAAGTAGCAATCTCAAACCTTGGTGTTAATATAGCAAATCTCAGTCACTCTGATTTTATACCCTTTACAGTAGCAACAATTCATAAAGGCCCTTCCCAGTCAAATGCTGGCTCAATAGCAGCCCACTTCCCTCCAACTTCAAGCCAATGGAGGGACCCCCTCTGACATATATATTTTAACTGTTACTCCACCCTTTCACTCAATTACAGGGTATGACCAGGTGATGATTCTTCTCTTCAGATGTTAATGTCCACAAATTATGGACAGAAAGAATATTTTGTTACAAGCCATAATGTTTAAAAATGAATTGTAGGGGACCAGCGAAGAACCAGCCAAGGCCGAATTAAAGAAACTGGGGAAATTTGAGTGGCTTCTACTGTGTGTCTTGGCATGTGTTTAAGAATGGAATATCATTTAAACAAATGTCAAGGCTAAGACAAAACCAAGACATATCACTTTTTGCAAAAAATGTCCACAAATTTTTTTATCATTAAAATCAACGATTTGTCCAGGATTTCTAACCAGGACCACTCACAACAAGGCCCTGAAACATAATTCTAGAACAACAAGCCCCTGGCAGCAACAGAAGTGTGAACTGCCTAAAAGTAGCAGCCAGTATTCGAAAGCTGTAGGGAAGTGCAATTTCTGTTGAATCCAGTCATTATGATATCGCCACTTAGCTGAGAGATGATCAAGGGCTTGTTGGTCTAGATGTATGATTCACACTTCAGATGCGAGAGGTCCTGGGTTCAAATCCCAGACAAGCCCTTCCTTTCTGTTCGACAATGAATACAAGTGCAGCTAGGACAGATTGACTCACAAAGGAACTATTGCTGTTTTTACAAATTTCAGAAACTTAACAAAGTCTAATCCAAGTAACTTCAAGAAGCAATCTCAAACCTTGGTGTTAATATAGCAAATCTCAGTCACTGTGATTTTATACCCTTTAAAGTAGCAGCAATTCATAAAGGCCCTTCCCAGTCAAATGCTCGCTCAATAGCAGCCCACTTCCCTCCAACTTCAAGCCAATGGAGGGACCCCCTCTGACATAGATATTTTAACTGTTACTCCACCCTTTCACTCAATTACAGGGTATGACCAGGTGATGATTCTTCTCTTCAGATGTTAATGTCCACAAATTATGGACAGAAAGAATATTTTGTTACAAGCCATAATGTTTAAAAATGAATTGTAGGGGACCAGCGAAGAACCAGCCAAGGCCGAATTAAAGAAACTGGGAAAATTTGAGTGGCTTCTACTGTGTGTCTTGGCATGTGTGTTTAAGAATGGAATATCATTTAAACAAATGTCAAGGCTAAGACAAAACCAAGACATATCACTTTTTGCAAAAAATTACCACAAATTTTTTTATCATTAAAATCAACGATTTGTCCAGGATTTCTAACCAGGACCATTCACAACAAGGCCCTGAAACATAATTCTAGAACAACAAGCCCCTGGCAGCAACAGAAGTGTGAACTGCCTAAAAGTAGCAGCCAGTATTCGAAAGCTGTAGGGAAGTGCAATTTCTGTTGAATCCAGTCCTTACAAGATCGCCACTTAGCTGAGAGATGATCAAGGGCTTGTTGGTCTAGGCGTATGATTCTCGCTTCGGGTGCGAGAGGTCCTGCGTTCAAATCCCAGACAATCCCTTCCTTTCTGTTCGACAGTGAATACAAGTGCAGCCAGGACAGATTGACTCATAAACAGAGGAACTATTGCTGGTTTAACAAATTTCAGAAACTTAACAAAGATTTCTAACCAGGACCATTCACAACAAATTTCAGAAACTTAACAAAGTCTAATCCAAGTCACTTCAAGAAGCAATCTCAAACCTTGGTGTTAATATAGCAAATCTCAGTCACTCTGATTTTATACCCTTTACAGTAGCAACAATTCATAAAGGCCCTTCCCAATCAAATGCTGGCTCAATAGCAGCCCACTTCCCTCCAACTTCAAGCCAATGGAGGGACCCCCTCTGACATATATATTTTAACTGTTACTCCACCCTTTCACTCAATTACAGGGTATGACCAGGTGATGATTCTTCTCTTCAGATGTTAATGTCCACAAATTATGGACAGAAAGAATATTTTGTTACAAGCCATAATGTTTAAAAATGAATTGTAGGGGACCAGCGAAGAACCAGCCAAGGCCGAATTAAAGAAACTGGGGAAATTTGAGTGGCTTCTACTGTGTGTCTTGGCATGTGTGTTTAAGAATGGAATATCATTTAAACAAATGTCAAGGCTAAGACAAAACCAGGACATATGACTTTTTGCAAAAAAATTTCCACAAATTTGCTTATCATTAAAATCAACGATTTGTCCAGGATTTCTAACCAGGACCACTCACAACAAGGCCCTGAAACATAATTGTAGAAAAACAAGCCCCTGGCAGCAACAGAAGTGTGAACTGCCTAAAAGTAGCAGCCAGTATTCGAAAGCTGTAGGGAAGTGCAATTTGTGTTGAATCCAGTCCTTACGAGATCGCCACTTAGCTGAGAAATGATCAAGGGCTTGTTGGTCTAGGCGTATGATTCTCGCTTCTTGTGCGAGAGGTCCCGGGTTCAAATCCCGGACAAGCCCTTCCTTTCTGTTCGTCAATGAATACAAGTGCAGCCAGGACAGATTGACTCATAAACAGAGGAACTATTGCTGGTTTTACAAATTTCAGAAACTTAACAAAGTTTAATCCAAGTCACTTCAAGTAGCAATCTCAAACCTTGGTGTTAATATAGCAAATCTCAGTCACTCTGATTTTATACCCTTTACAGTAGCAACAATTCATAAAGGCCCTTCCCAGTCAAATGCTGGCTCAATAGCAGCCCACTTCCCTCCAACTTCAAGCCAATGGAGGGACCCCCTCTGACATATATATTTTAACTGTTACTCCACCCTTTCACTCAATTACAGGGTATGACCAGGTGATGATTCTTCTCTTCAGATGTTAATGTCCACAAATTATGGACAGAAAGAATATTTTGTTACAAGCCATAATGTTTAAAAATTAATTGTAGGGGACCAGCGAAGAACCAGCCAAGGCCGAATTAAAGAAACTGGGGAAATTTGAGTGGCTTCTACTGTGTGTCTTGGCATGTGTTTAAGAATGGAATATCATTTAAACAAATGTCAAGGCTAAGACAAAACCAAGACATATCACTTTTTGCAAAAAATGTCCACAAATTTTTTTATCATTAAAATCAACGATTTGTCCAGGATTTCTAACCAGGACCACTCACAACAAGGCCCTGAAACATAATTCTAGAACAACAAGCCCCTGGCAGCAACAGAAGTGTGAACTGCCTAAAAGTAGCAGCCAGTATTCGAAAGCTGTAGGGAAGTGCAATTTCTGTTGAATCCAGTCCTTATGATATCGCCACTTAGCTGAGAGATGATCAAGGGCTTGTTGGTCTAGATGTATGATTCACACTTCAGGTGCGAGAGGTCCTGCGTTCAAATCCCAGACAAGCCCTTCCTTTCTGTTCGACAATGAATACAAGTGCAGCCAGGACAGATTGACTCACAAACAAAGGAACTATTGCTGTTTTTACAAATTTCAGAAACTTAACAGAGTCTAATCCAAGTAACTTCAAGAAGCAATCTCAAACCTTGGTGTTAATATAGCAAATCTCAGTCACTGTGATTTTATACCCTTTAAAGTAGCAGCAATTCATAAAGGCCCTTCCCAGTCAAATGCTGGCTCAATAGCAGCCCACTTCCCTCCAACTTCAAGCCAATGGAGGGACCCCCTCTCACATATATATTTTAACTGTTACTCCACCCTTTCACTCAATTACAGGGTATGACAAGGTGATGATTCTTCTCTTCAGATGTTAATGTCCAGAAATTATGGACAGAAAGAATATTTTGTTACAAGCCATAATGTTTAAAAATGAATTGTAGGGGACCAGCGAAGAACCAGCCAAGGCCGAATTAAAGAAACTGGGGAAATTTGAGTGGCTTCTACTGTGTGTCTTGGCATGTGTGTTTAAGAATGGAATATCATTTAAACAAATGTCAAGGCTAAGACAAAACCAGGACATATGACTTTTTGCAAAAAATTTCCACAAATTTGCTTATCATTAAAATCAACGATTTGTCCAGGATTTCTAACCAGGACCACTCACAACAAGGCCCTGAAACATAATTCTAGAAAAACAAGCCCCTGGCAGCAACAGAAGTGTGAACTGCCTAAAAGTAGCAGCCAGTATTCGAAAGCTGTAGGGAAGTGCAATTTGTGTTGAATCCAGTCCTTACGAGATCGCCACTTAGCTGAGAAATGATCAAGGGCTTGTTGGTCTAGGCGTATGATTCTCGCTTCGGGTGCGAGAGGTCCCGGGTTCAAATCCCGGACAAGCCCTTCCTTTCTGTTCGACAATGAATACAAGTGCAGCCAGGACAGATTGACTCATAAACAGAGGAACTATTGCTGGTTTTACAAATTTCAGAAACTTAACAAAGTTTAATCCAAGTCACTTCAAGTAGCAATCTCAAACCTTGGTGTTAATATAGCAAATCTCAGTCACTCTGATTTTATACCCTTTACAGTAGCAACAATTCATAAAGGCCCTTCCCAGTCAAATGCTGGCTCAATAGCAGCCCACTTCCCTCCAACTTCAAGCCAATGGAGGGACCCCCTCTGACATATATATTTTAACTGTTACTCCACCCTTTCACTCAATTACAGGGTATGACCAGGTGATGATTCTTCTCTTCAGATGTTAATGTCCACAAATTATGGACAGAAAGAATATTTTGTTACAAGCCATAATGTTTAAAAATTAATTGTAGGGGACCAGCGAAGAACCAGCCAAGGCCGAATTAAAGAAACTGGGGAAATTTGAGTGGCTTCTACTGTGTGTCTTGGCATGTGTTTAAGAATGGAATATCATTTAAACAAATGTCAAGGCTAAGACAAAACCAAGACATATCACTTTTTGCAAAAAATGTCCACAAATTTTTTTATCATTAAAATCAACGATTTGTCCAGGATTTCTAACCAGGACCACTCACAACAAGGCCCTGAAACATAATTCTAGAACAACAAGCCCCTGGCAGCAACAGAAGTGTGAACTGCCTAAAAGTAGCAGCCAGTATTCGAAAGCTGTAGGGAAGTGCAATTTCTGTTGAATCCAGTCCTTATGATATCGCCACTTAGCTGAGAGATGATCAAGGGCTTGTTGGTCTAGATGTATGATTCACACTTCAGGTGCGAGAGGTCCTGCGTTCAAATCCCAGACAAGCCCTTCCTTTCTGTTCGACAATGAATACAAGTGCAGCCAGGACAGATTGACTCACAAACAAAGGAACTATTGCTGTTTTTACAAATTTCAGAAACTTAACAGAGTCTAATCCAAGTAACTTCAAGAAGCAATCTCAAACCTTGGTGTTAATATAGCAAATCTCAGTCACTGTGATTTTATACCCTTTAAAGTAGCAGCAATTCATAAAGGCCCTTCCCAGTCAAATGCTCGCTCAATAGCAGCCCACTTCCCTCCAACTTCAAGCCAATGGAGGGACCCCCTCTGACATATATATTTTAACTGTTACTCCACCCTTTCACTCAATTACAGGGTATGACCAGGTGATGATTCTTCTCTTCAGATGTTAATGTCCAGAAATTATGGACAGAAAGAATATTTTGTTACAAGCCATAATGTTTAAAAATGAATTGTAGGGGACCAGCGAAGAACCAGCCAAGGCCGAATTAAAGAAACTGGGGAAATTTGAGTGGCTTCTACTGTGTGTCTTGGCATGTGTGTTTAAGAATGGAATATCATTTAAACAAATGTCAAGGCTAAGACAAAACCAGGACATATGACTTTTTGCAAAAAATTTCCACAAATTTGCTTATCATTAAAATCAACGATTTGTCCAGGATTTCTAACCAGGACCACTCACAACAAGGCCCTGAAACATAATTGTAGAAAAACAAGCCCCTGGCAGCAACAGAAGTGTGAACTGCCTAAAAGTAGCAGCCAGTATTCGAAAGCTGTAGGGAAGTGCAATTTCTGTTGAATCCAGTCCTTATGATATCGCCACTTAGCTGAGAGATGATCAAGGGCTTGTTGGTCTAGATGTATGATTCACACTTCAGATGCGAGAGGTCCTGGGTTCAAATCCCAGACAAGCCCTTCCTTTCTGTTCGACAATGAATACAAGTGCAGCTAGGACAGATTGACTCACAAACAAAGGAACTATTGCTGTTTTTACAAATTTCAGAAACTTAACAAAGTCTAATCCAAGTAACTTCAAGAAGCAATCTCAAACCTTGGTGTTAATATAGCAAATCTCAGTCACTGTGATTTTATAGCCTTTAGAGTAGCAGCAATTCATAAAGGCCCTTCCCAGTCAAATGCTGGCTCAATAGCAGCCCACTTCCCTCCAACTTCAAGCCAATAGAGGGACCCCCTCTGACATATATATTTTAACTGTTACTCCACCCTTTCACTGAATTACAGGGTATGACCAGGTGATGATTCTTCTCTTCAGATGTTAATGCCCACAAATTATGGACAGAAAGAATATTTTGTTACAAGCCATAATGTTTAAAAATTAATTGTAGGGGACCAGCGAAGAACCAGCCAAGGCCGAATTAAAGAAACTGGGGAAATTTGAGTGGCTTCTACTGTGTGTCTTGGCATGTGTGTTTAAGAATGGAATATCATTTAAACAAATGTCAAGGCTAAGACAACACCAAGACATATCACTTTTTGCAAAAAATTTCCACAAATTTTTTTATCATTAAAATCAACGATTTGTCCAGGATTTCTAACCAGGACCATTCACAACAAGGCCCTGAAACATAATTCTAGAACAACAAGCCCCTGGCAGCAACAGAAGTGTGAACTGCCTAAAAGTAGCAGCCAGTATACGAAAGCTGTAGGGAAGTGGAATTTCTGTTGAATCCAGTCCTTACAAGGTCGCCACTTAGCTGAGAGATGATCAAGGGCTTGTTGGTCTAGGCGTATGATTCTCGCTTCGGGTGCGAGAGGTCCCGGGTTCAAATCCCGGACAAGCCCTTCCTTTCTGTTCGACAATGAATACAAGTGCAGCCAGGACAGATTGACTCATAAACAGAGGAACTATTGCTGTTTTTACAAATTTCAGAAACTTAACAAAGTCTAATCCAAGTCACTTCAAGAAGCAATCTCAAACCTTGGTGTTAATATAGCAAATCTCAGTCACTGTGATTTTATAGCCTTTACAGTAGCAGCAATTCATAAAGGCCCTTCCCAGTCAAATGCTGGCTCAATAGCAGCCCACTTCCCTCCAACTTCAAGCCAATAGAGGGACCCCCTCTGACATATATATTTTAACTGTTACTCCACCCTTTCACTGAATTACAGGGTATGACCAGGTGATGATTCTTCTCTTCAGATGTTAATGCCCACAAATTATGGACAGAAAGAATATTTTGTTACAAGCCATAATGTTTAAAAATTAATTGTAGGGGACCAGCGAAGAACCAGCCAAGGCCGGATTAAAGAAACTGGGGAAATTTGAGTGGCTTCTACTGTGTGTCTTGGCATGTGTGTTTAAGAATGGAATATCATTTAAACAAATGTCAGGCTAAGACAAAACCAAGACATATCACTTTTTGCAAAAAATTTCCACAAATTTTTTTATCATTAAAATCAACGATTTTTCCAGGATTTCTAACCAGGACCATTCACAACAAGGCCCTGAAACATAATTCTAGAACAACAAGCCCCTGGCAGCAACAGAAGTGTGAACTGCCTAAAAGTAGCAGCCAGTATTGGAAATCTGAAGGGAAGTGCAATTTCTGTTGAATCCAGTCCTTACGAGGTCGCCACTTAGCTGAGAGATGATCAAGGTCTTGTTGGTCTAGGCGTATGATTCTCACTTCGGGTGCGAGAGGTCCCGGCTTCAAATCCCGGACAAGCCCTTCCTTTCTGTTTCGACAATGAATACAAGTGCAGCCAGGACAGATTGACTCATAAACAGAGGAACTATTGCTGGTTTTACAAATTTCAGAAACTTAACAAAGTCTAATCCAAGTCACTTCAAGAAGCAATCTCAAACCTCGGTGTTAATATAGCAAATCTCAGTCACTGTGATTTTATACCCTTTACAGTAGCAGCAATTCATAAAGGCCCTTCCCAGTCAAATGCTGGCTCAATAGCAGCCCACTTCCCTCCAACTTCAAGCCAATGGAGGGACCCCCTCTGACATATATATTTTAACTGTTACTCCACCCTTTCACTGAATTACAGGGTATGACCAGGTGATGATTCTTCTCTTCAGATGTTAATGTCCACAAATTATGGACAGAAAGAATATATTGTTACAAGCCATAATGTTTAAAAATGAATTGTAGGGGACCAGCGAAGAACCAGCCAAGGCCGAATTAAAGAAACTGGGGAAATTTGAGTGGCTTCTACTGTGTGTCTTGGCATGTGTGTTTAAGAATGGAATATCATTTAAACAAATGTCAAGGCTAAGACAAAACCAAGACATATCACTTTTTGCAAAAAATTTCCACAAATTTTTTTATCATTAAAATCAACGATTTGTCCAGGATTTCTAACCAGGACCATTCACAACAAGGCCCTGAAACATAATTCTAGAACAACAAGCCCCTGGCAGCAACAGAAGTGTGAACTGCCTAAAAGTAGCAGCCAGTATACGAAAGCTGTAGGGAAGTGCAATTTCTGTTGAATCCAGTCCTTACGAGGTCGCCACTTAGCTGAGAGATGATCAAGGGCTTGTTGGTCTAGGCGTATGATTCTCGCTTCGGGTGCGAGAGGTCCCGGGTTCAAATCCCGGACAAGCCCTTCCTTTCTGTTCGACAGTGAATACAAGTGCAGCCAGGACAGATTGACTCATAAACAGAGGAACTATTGCTGGTTTTACAAATTTCAGAAACTTAACAAAGTCTAATCCAAGTCACTTCAAGAAGCAATCTCAAACCTCGGTGTTAATATAGCAAATCTCAGTCACTGTGATTTTATACCCTTTACAGTAGCAGCAATTCATAAAGGCCCTTCCCAGTCAAATGCTGGCTCAATAGCAGCCCACTTCCCTCCAACTTCAAGCCAATAGAGGGACCCCCTCTGACATATATATTTTAACTGTTACTCCACCCTTTCACTGAATTACAGGGTATGACCAGGTGATGATTCTTCTCTTCAGATGTTAATGCCCACAAATTATGGACAGAAAGAATATTTTGTTACAAGCCATAATGTTTAAAAATTAATTGTAGGGGACCAGCGAAGAACCAGCCAAGGCCGAATTAAAGAAACTGGGGAAATTTGAGTGGCTTCTACTGTGTGTCTTGGCATGTGTGTTTAAGAATGGAATATCATTTAAACAAATGTCAGGCTAAGACAAAACCAAGACATATCACTTTTTGCAAAAAATTTCCACAAATTTTTTTATCATTAAAATCAACGATTTTTCCAGGATTTCTAACCAGGACCATTCACAACAAGGCCCTGAAACATAATTCTAGAACAACAAGCCCCTGGCAGCAACAGAAGTGTGAACTGCCTAAAAGTAGCAGCCAGTATTGGAAATCTGAAGGGAAGTGCAATTTCTGTTGAATCCAGTCCTTACGAGGTCGCCACTTAGCTGAGAGATGATCAAGGGCTTGTTGGTCTAGGCGTATGATTCTCGCTTCGGGTGCGAGAGGTCCCGGGTTCAAATCCCGGACAAGCCCTTCCTTTCTGTTTCGACAATGAATACAAGTGCAGCCAGGACAGATTGACTCATAAACAGAGGAACTATTGCTGGTTTTACAAATTTCAGAAACTTAACAAAGTCTAATCCAAGTCACTTCAAGAAGCAATCTCAAACCTCGGTGTTAATATAGCAAATCTCAGTCACTGTGATTTTATACCCTTTACAGTAGCAGCAATTCATAAAGGCCCTTCCCAGTCAAATGCTGGCTCAATAGCAGCCCACTTCCCTCCAACTTCAAGCCAATGGAGGGACCCCCTCTGACATATATATTTTAACTGTTACTCCACCCTTTCACTGAATTACAGGGTATGACCAGGTGATGATTCTTCTCTTCAGATGTTAATGTCCACAAATTATGGACAGAAAGAATATATTGTTACAAGCCATAATGTTTAAAAATGAATTGTAGGGGACCAGCGAAGAACCAGCCAAGGCCGAATTAAAGAAACTGGGGAAATTTGAGTGGCTTCTACTGTGTGTCTTGGCATGTGTGTTTAAGAATGGAATATCATTTAAACAAATGTCAAGGCTAAGACAAAACCAAGACATATCACTTTTTGCAAAAAATTTCCACAAATTTTTTTATCATTAAAATCAACGATTTGTCCAGGATTTCTAACCAGGACCATTCACAACAAGGCCCTGAAACATAATTCTAGAACAACAAGCCCCTGGCAGCAACAGAAGTGTGA
Source organism: Cyprinodon diabolis (assembly GCA_030533445.1). Classification (NCBI taxonomy): domain Eukaryota; kingdom Metazoa; phylum Chordata; class Actinopteri; order Cyprinodontiformes; family Cyprinodontidae; genus Cyprinodon; species Cyprinodon diabolis. The sequence continues at coordinate 36,438,620 of CM060076.1, forward strand.
ACTGCCTAAAAGTAGCAGCCAGTATACGAAATCTGAAGGGAAGTGCAATTTCTGTTGAATCCAGTCCTTACGAGGTCGCCACTTAGCTGAGAGATGATCAAGGGCTTGTTGGTCTAGGCGTATGATTCTCGCTTCGGGTGCGAGAGGTCCCGGGTTCAAATCCCGGACAAGCCCTTCCTTTCTGTTTCGACAATGAATACAAGTGCAGCCAGGACAGATTGACTCATAAACAGAGGAACTATTGCTGGTTTTACAAATTTCAGAAACTTAACAAAGTCTAATCCAAGTCACTTCAAGAAGCAATCTCAAACCTCGGTGTTAATATAGCAAATCTCAGTCACTGTGATTTTATACCCTTTACAGTAGCAGCAATTCATAAAGGCCCTTCCCAGTCAAATGCTGGCTCAATAGCAGCCCACTTCCCTCCAACTTCAAGCCAATGGAGGGACCCCCTCTGACATATATATTTTAACTGTTACTCCACCCTTTCACTGAATTACAGGGTATGACCAGGTGATGATTCTTCTCTTCAGATGTTAATGTCCACAAATTATGGACAGAAAGAATATATTGTTACAAGCCATAATGTTTAAAAATGAATTGTAGGGGACCAGCGAAGAACCAGCCAAGGCCGAATTAAAGAAACTGGGGAAATTTGAGTGGCTTCTACTGTGTGTCTTGGCATGTGTGTTTAAGAATGGAATATCATTTAAACAAATGTCAAGGCTAAGACAAAACCAAGACATATCACTTTTTGCAAAAAATTTCCACAAATTTTTTTATCATTAAAATCAACGATTTGTCCAGGATTTCTAACCAGGACCATTCACAACAAGGCCCTGAAACATAATTCTAGAACAACAAGCCCCTGGCAGCAACAGAAGTGTGAACTGCCTAAAAGTAGCAGCCAGTATACGAAAGCTGTAGGGAAGTGCAATTTCTGTTGAATCCAGTCCTTACGAGGTCGCCACTTAGCTGAGAGATGATCAAGGGCTTGTTGGTCTAGGCGTATGATTCTCGCTTCGGGTGCGAGAGGTCCCGGGTTCAAATCCCGGACAAGCCCTTCCTTTCTGTTCGACAATGAATACAAGTGCAGCCAGGACAGATTGACTCATAAACAGAGGAACTATTGCTGGTTTTACAAATTTCAGAAACTTAACAAAGTCTAATCCAAGTCACTTCAAGAAGCAATCTCAAACCTCGGTGTTAATATAGCAAATCTCAGTCACTGTGATTTTATACCCTTTACAGTAGCAGCAATTCATAAAGGCCCTTCCCAGTCCAATGCTGGCTCAATAGCAGCCCACTTCCCTCCAACTTCAAGCCAATGGAGGGACCCCCTCTGACATATATATTTTAACTGTTACTCCACCCTTTCACTGAATTACAGGGTATTACCAGGTGATGATTCTTTTCTTCAGATGTTAATGTCCACAAATTATGGACAGAAAGAATATTTTGTTACAAGCCATAATGTTTAAAAATTAATTGTAGGGGACCAGCGAAGAACCAGCCAAGGCCGAATTAAAGAAACTGGGGAAATTTGAGTGGCTTCTACTGTGTGTCTTGGCATGTGTGTTTAAGAATGGAATATCATTGAAACAAATTTCAAGGCTAAGACAAAACCAAGCCATATCACTTTTTGCAAAAAATTTCCACAAATTTTTGTATCATTAAAATCTACGATTTCTCCAGGATTTCTAACCAGGACCACTCACAACAAGGCCCTGAAACATAATTCTAGAACAACAAGCCCCTGGCAGCAACAGAAGTGTGAACTGCCTAAAAGTAGCAGCCAGTATTCGAAAGCTGTAGGGAAGTGCAATTTCTGTTGAATCCAGTCCTTCCGAGATCGCCACTTAGCTGAGAGAGGATCAAGGGCTTGTTGGTCTAGATGTATGATTCACACTTTGGGTGCGAGAGATCCCGGACAAGCCCTTCCTTTCTGTTCGACAATGAATACAAGTGCAGCCAGGACAGATTGACTCATAAACAGAGGAACTATTGCTGGTTTTACAAATTTCAGAAACTTAACAAAGTCTAATCCAAGTCACTTCAAGAAGCAATCTCAAACCTCGGTGTTAATATAGCAAATCTCAGTCACTGTGATTTTATACCCTTTACAGTAGCAGCAATTCATAAAGGCCCTTCCCAGTCAAATGCTGGCTCAATAGCAGCCCACTTCCCTCCAACTTCAAGCCAATGGAGGGACCCCCTCTGACATATATATTTTAACTGTTACTCCACCCTTTCACTGAATTACAGGGTATGACCAGGTGATGATTCTTCTCTTCAGATGTTAATGTCCACAAATTATGGACAGAAAGAATATATTGTTACAAGCCATAATGTTTAAAAATGAATTGTAGGGGACCAGCGAAGAACCAGCCAAGGCCGAATTAAAGAAACTGGGGAAATTTGAGTGGCTTCTACTGTGTGTCTTGGCATGTGTGTTTAAGAATGGAATATCATTTAAACAAATGTCAAGGCTAAGACAAAACCAAGACATATCACTTTTTGCAAAAAATTTCCACAAATTTTTTTATCATTAAAATCAACGATTTGTCCAGGATTTCTAACCAGGACCATTCACAACAAGGCCCTGAAACATAATTCTAGAACAACAAGCCCCTGGCAGCAACAGAAGTGTGAACTGCCTAAAAGTAGCAGCCAGTATACGAAAGCTGTAGGGAAGTGCAATTTCTGTTGAATCCAGTCCTTACGAGGTCGCCACTTAGCTGAGAGATGATCAAGGGCTTGTTGGTCTAGGCGTATGATTCTCGCTTCGGGTGCGAGAGGTCCCAGGTTCAAATCCCGGACAAGCCCTTCCTTTCTGTTCGACAATGAATACAAGTGCAGCCAGGACAGATTGACTCATAAACAGAGGAACTATTGCTGGTTTTACAAATTTCAGAAACTTAACAAAGTCTAATCCAAGTCACTTCAAGAAGCAATCTCAAACCTCGGTGTTAATATAGCAAATCTCAGTCACTGTGATTTTATACCCTTTACAGTAGCAGCAATTCATAAAGGCCCTTCCCAGTCAAATGCTGGCTCAATAGCAGCCCACTTCCCTCCAACTTCAAGCCAATGGAGGGACCCCCTCTGACATATATATTTTAACTGTTACTCCACCCTTTCACTGAATTACAGGGTATGACCAGGTGATGATTCTTCTCTTCAGATGTTAATGTCCACAAATTATGGACAGAAAGAATATATTGTTACAAGCCATAATGTTTAAAAATGAATTGTAGGGGACCAGCGAAGAACCAGCCAAGGCCGAATTAAAGAAACTGGGGAAATTTGAGTGGCTTCTACTGTGTGTCTTGGCATGTGTGTTTAAGAATGGAATATCATTTAAACAAATGTCAAGGCTAAGACAAAACCAAGACATATCACTTTTTGCAAAAAATTTCCACAAGTTTTTTTATCATTAAAATCAACGATTTGTCCAGGATTTCTAACCAGGACCATTCACAACAAGGCCCTGAAACATAATTCTAGAACAACAAGCCCCTGGCAGCAACAGAAGTGTGAACTGCCTAAAAGTAGCAGCCAGTATACGAAAGCTGTAGGGAAGTGCAATTTCTGTTGAATCCAGTCCTTACGAGGTCGCCACTTAGCTGAGAGATGATCAAGGGCTTGTTGGTCTAGGCGTATGATTCTCGCTTCGGGTGCGAGAGGTCCCGGGTTCAAATCCCGGACAAGCCCTTCCTTTCTGTTCGACAATGAATACAAGTGCAGCCAGGACAGATTGACTCACAAACAAAGGAACTATTGCTGTTTTTACAAATTTCAGAAACTTAACAGAGTCTAATCCAAGTAACTTCAAGAAGCAATCTCAAACCTTGGTGTTAATATAGCAAATCTCAGTCACTGTGATTTTATACCCTTTAAAGTAGCAGCAATTCATAAAGGCCCTTCCCAGTCAAATGCTGGCTCAATAGCAGCCCACTTCCCTCCAACTTCAAGCCAATGGAGGGACCCCCTCTCACATATATATTTTAACTGTTACTCCACCCTTTCACTCAATTACAGGGTATGACAAGGTGATGATTCTTCTCTTCAGATGTTAATGTCCAGAAATTATGGACAGAAAGAATATTTTGTTACAAGCCATAATGTTTAAAAATGAATTGTAGGGGACCAGCGAAGAACCAGCCAAGGCCGAATTAAAGAAACTGGGGAAATTTGAGTGGCTTCTACTGTGTGTCTTGGCATGTGTGTTTAAGAATGGAATATCATTTAAACAAATGTCAAGGCTAAGACAAAACCAGGACATATGACTTTTTGCAAAAAATTTCCACAAATTTGCTTATCATTAAAATCAACGATTTGTCCAGGATTTCTAACCAGGACCACTCACAACAAGGCCCTGAAACATAATTCTAGAAAAACAAGCCCCTGGCAGCAACAGAAGTGTGAACTGCCTAAAAGTAGCAGCCAGTATTCGAAAGCTGTAGGGAAGTGCAATTTGTGTTGAATCCAGTCCTTACGAGATCGCCACTTAGCTGAGAAATGATCAAGGGCTTGTTGGTCTAGGCGTATGATTCTCGCTTCGGGTGCGAGAGGTCCCGGGTTCAAATCCCGGACAAGCCCTTCCTTTCTGTTCGACAATGAATACAAGTGCAGCCAGGACAGATTGACTCATAAACAGAGGAACTATTGCTGGTTTTACAAATTTCAGAAACTTAACAAAGTTTAATCCAAGTCACTTCAAGTAGCAATCTCAAACCTTGGTGTTAATATAGCAAATCTCAGTCACTCTGATTTTATACCCTTTACAGTAGCAACAATTCATAAAGGCCCTTCCCAGTCAAATGCTGGCTCAATAGCAGCCCACTTCCCTCCAACTTCAAGCCAATGGAGGGACCCCCTCTGACATATATATTTTAACTGTTACTCCACCCTTTCACTCAATTACAGGGTATGACCAGGTGATGATTCTTCTCTTCAGATGTTAATGTCCACAAATTATGGACAGAAAGAATATTTTGTTACAAGCCATAATGTTTAAAAATTAATTGTAGGGGACCAGCGAAGAACCAGCCAAGGCCGAATTAAAGAAACTGGGGAAATTTGAGTGGCTTCTACTGTGTGTCTTGGCATGTGTTTAAGAATGGAATATCATTTAAACAAATGTCAAGGCTAAGACAAAACCAAGACATATCACTTTTTGCAAAAAATGTCCACAAATTTTTTTATCATTAAAATCAACGATTTGTCCAGGATTTCTAACCAGGACCACTCACAACAAGGCCCTGAAACATAATTCTAGAACAACAAGCCCCTGGCAGCAACAGAAGTGTGAACTGCCTAAAAGTAGCAGCCAGTATTCGAAAGCTGTAGGGAAGTGCAATTTCTGTTGAATCCAGTCCTTATGATATCGCCACTTAGCTGAGAGATGATCAAGGGCTTGTTGGTCTAGATGTATGATTCACACTTCAGGTGCGAGAGGTCCTGCGTTCAAATCCCAGACAAGCCCTTCCTTTCTGTTCGACAATGAATACAAGTGCAGCCAGGACAGATTGACTCACAAACAAAGGAACTATTGCTGTTTTTACAAATTTCAGAAACTTAACAGAGTCTAATCCAAGTAACTTCAAGAAGCAATCTCAAACCTTGGTGTTAATATAGCAAATCTCAGTCACTGTGATTTTATACCCTTTAAAGTAGCAGCAATTCATAAAGGCCCTTCCCAGTCAAATGCTCGCTCAATAGCAGCCCACTTCCCTCCAACTTCAAGCCAATGGAGGGACCCCCTCTGACATATATATTTTAACTGTTACTCCACCCTTTCACTCAATTACAGGGTATGACCAGGTGATGATTCTTCTCTTCAGATGTTAATGTCCAGAAATTATGGACAGAAAGAATATTTTGTTACAAGCCATAATGTTTAAAAATGAATTGTAGGGGACCAGCGAAGAACCAGCCAAGGCCGAATTAAAGAAACTGGGGAAATTTGAGTGGCTTCTACTGTGTGTCTTGGCATGTGTGTTTAAGAATGGAATATCATTTAAACAAATGTCAAGGCTAAGACAAAACCAGGACATATGACTTTTTGCAAAAAATTTCCACAAATTTGCTTATCATTAAAATCAACGATTTGTCCAGGATTTCTAACCAGGACCACTCACAACAAGGCCCTGAAACATAATTGTAGAAAAACAAGCCCCTGGCAGCAACAGAAGTGTGAACTGCCTAAAAGTAGCAGCCAGTATTCGAAAGCTGTAGGGAAGTGCAATTTCTGTTGAATCCAGTCCTTATGATATCGCCACTTAGCTGAGAGATGATCAAGGGCTTGTTGGTCTAGATGTATGATTCACACTTCAGATGCGAGAGGTCCTGGGTTCAAATCCCAGACAAGCCCTTCCTTTCTGTTCGACAATGAATACAAGTGCAGCTAGGACAGATTGACTCACAAACAAAGGAACTATTGCTGTTTTTACAAATTTCAGAAACTTAACAAAGTCTAATCCAAGTAACTTCAAGAAGCAATCTCAAACCTTGGTGTTAATATAGCAAATCTCAGTCACTGTGATTTTATAGCCTTTAGAGTAGCAGCAATTCATAAAGGCCCTTCCCAGTCAAATGCTGGCTCAATAGCAGCCCACTTCCCTCCAACTTCAAGCCAATAGAGGGACCCCCTCTGACATATATATTTTAACTGTTACTCCACCCTTTCACTGAATTACAGGGTATGACCAGGTGATGATTCTTCTCTTCAGATGTTAATGCCCACAAATTATGGACAGAAAGAATATTTTGTTACAAGCCATAATGTTTAAAAATTAATTGTAGGGGACCAGCGAAGAACCAGCCAAGGCCGAATTAAAGAAACTGGGGAAATTTGAGTGGCTTCTACTGTGTGTCTTGGCATGTGTGTTTAAGAATGGAATATCATTTAAACAAATGTCAAGGCTAAGACAACACCAAGACATATCACTTTTTGCAAAAAATTTCCACAAATTTTTTTATCATTAAAATCAACGATTTGTCCAGGATTTCTAACCAGGACCATTCACAACAAGGCCCTGAAACATAATTCTAGAACAACAAGCCCCTGGCAGCAACAGAAGTGTGAACTGCCTAAAAGTAGCAGCCAGTATACGAAAGCTGTAGGGAAGTGGAATTTCTGTTGAATCCAGTCCTTACAAGGTCGCCACTTAGCTGAGAGATGATCAAGGGCTTGTTGGTCTAGGCGTATGATTCTCGCTTCGGGTGCGAGAGGTCCCGGGTTCAAATCCCGGACAAGCCCTTCCTTTCTGTTCGACAATGAATACAAGTGCAGCCAGGACAGATTGACTCATAAACAGAGGAACTATTGCTGTTTTTACAAATTTCAGAAACTTAACAAAGTCTAATCCAAGTCACTTCAAGAAGCAATCTCAAACCTTGGTGTTAATATAGCAAATCTCAGTCACTGTGATTTTATAGCCTTTACAGTAGCAGCAATTCATAAAGGCCCTTCCCAGTCAAATGCTGGCTCAATAGCAGCCCACTTCCCTCCAACTTCAAGCCAATAGAGGGACCCCCTCTGACATATATATTTTAACTGTTACTCCACCCTTTCACTGAATTACAGGGTATGACCAGGTGATGATTCTTCTCTTCAGATGTTAATGCCCACAAATTATGGACAGAAAGAATATTTTGTTACAAGCCATAATGTTTAAAAATTAATTGTAGGGGACCAGCGAAGAACCAGCCAAGGCCGGATTAAAGAAACTGGGGAAATTTGAGTGGCTTCTACTGTGTGTCTTGGCATGTGTGTTTAAGAATGGAATATCATTTAAACAAATGTCAGGCTAAGACAAAACCAAGACATATCACTTTTTGCAAAAAATTTCCACAAATTTTTTTATCATTAAAATCAACGATTTTTCCAGGATTTCTAACCAGGACCATTCACAACAAGGCCCTGAAACATAATTCTAGAACAACAAGCCCCTGGCAGCAACAGAAGTGTGAACTGCCTAAAAGTAGCAGCCAGTATTGGAAATCTGAAGGGAAGTGCAATTTCTGTTGAATCCAGTCCTTACGAGGTCGCCACTTAGCTGAGAGATGATCAAGGTCTTGTTGGTCTAGGCGTATGATTCTCACTTCGGGTGCGAGAGGTCCCGGCTTCAAATCCCGGACAAGCCCTTCCTTTCTGTTTCGACAATGAATACAAGTGCAGCCAGGACAGATTGACTCATAAACAGAGGAACTATTGCTGGTTTTACAAATTTCAGAAACTTAACAAAGTCTAATCCAAGTCACTTCAAGAAGCAATCTCAAACCTCGGTGTTAATATAGCAAATCTCAGTCACTGTGATTTTATACCCTTTACAGTAGCAGCAATTCATAAAGGCCCTTCCCAGTCAAATGCTGGCTCAATAGCAGCCCACTTCCCTCCAACTTCAAGCCAATGGAGGGACCCCCTCTGACATATATATTTTAACTGTTACTCCACCCTTTCACTGAATTACAGGGTATGACCAGGTGATGATTCTTCTCTTCAGATGTTAATGTCCACAAATTATGGACAGAAAGAATATATTGTTACAAGCCATAATGTTTAAAAATGAATTGTAGGGGACCAGCGAAGAACCAGCCAAGGCCGAATTAAAGAAACTGGGGAAATTTGAGTGGCTTCTACTGTGTGTCTTGGCATGTGTGTTTAAGAATGGAATATCATTTAAACAAATGTCAAGGCTAAGACAAAACCAAGACATATCACTTTTTGCAAAAAATTTCCACAAATTTTTTTATCATTAAAATCAACGATTTGTCCAGGATTTCTAACCAGGACCATTCACAACAAGGCCCTGAAACATAATTCTAGAACAACAAGCCCCTGGCAGCAACAGAAGTGTGAACTGCCTAAAAGTAGCAGCCAGTATACGAAAGCTGTAGGGAAGTGCAATTTCTGTTGAATCCAGTCCTTACGAGGTCGCCACTTAGCTGAGAGATGATCAAGGGCTTGTTGGTCTAGGCGTATGATTCTCGCTTCGGGTGCGAGAGGTCCCGGGTTCAAATCCCGGACAAGCCCTTCCTTTCTGTTCGACAGTGAATACAAGTGCAGCCAGGACAGATTGACTCATAAACAGAGGAACTATTGCTGGTTTTACAAATTTCAGAAACTTAACAAAGTCTAATCCAAGTCACTTCAAGAAGCAATCTCAAACCTCGGTGTTAATATAGCAAATCTCAGTCACTGTGATTTTATACCCTTTACAGTAGCAGCAATTCATAAAGGCCCTTCCCAGTCAAATGCTGGCTCAATAGCAGCCCACTTCCCTCCAACTTCAAGCCAATAGAGGGACCCCCTCTGACATATATATTTTAACTGTTACTCCACCCTTTCACTGAATTACAGGGTATGACCAGGTGATGATTCTTCTCTTCAGATGTTAATGCCCACAAATTATGGACAGAAAGAATATTTTGTTACAAGCCATAATGTTTAAAAATTAATTGTAGGGGACCAGCGAAGAACCAGCCAAGGCCGAATTAAAGAAACTGGGGAAATTTGAGTGGCTTCTACTGTGTGTCTTGGCATGTGTGTTTAAGAATGGAATATCATTTAAACAAATGTCAGGCTAAGACAAAACCAAGACATATCACTTTTTGCAAAAAATTTCCACAAATTTTTTTATCATTAAAATCAACGATTTTTCCAGGATTTCTAACCAGGACCATTCACAACAAGGCCCTGAAACATAATTCTAGAACAACAAGCCCCTGGCAGCAACAGAAGTGTGAACTGCCTAAAAGTAGCAGCCAGTATTGGAAATCTGAAGGGAAGTGCAATTTCTGTTGAATCCAGTCCTTACGAGGTCGCCACTTAGCTGAGAGATGATCAAGGGCTTGTTGGTCTAGGCGTATGATTCTCGCTTCGGGTGCGAGAGGTCCCGGGTTCAAATCCCGGACAAGCCCTTCCTTTCTGTTTCGACAATGAATACAAGTGCAGCCAGGACAGATTGACTCATAAACAGAGGAACTATTGCTGGTTTTACAAATTTCAGAAACTTAACAAAGTCTAATCCAAGTCACTTCAAGAAGCAATCTCAAACCTCGGTGTTAATATAGCAAATCTCAGTCACTGTGATTTTATACCCTTTACAGTAGCAGCAATTCATAAAGGCCCTTCCCAGTCAAATGCTGGCTCAATAGCAGCCCACTTCCCTCCAACTTCAAGCCAATGGAGGGACCCCCTCTGACATATATATTTTAACTGTTACTCCACCCTTTCACTGAATTACAGGGTATGACCAGGTGATGATTCTTCTCTTCAGATGTTAATGTCCACAAATTATGGACAGAAAGAATATATTGTTACAAGCCATAATGTTTAAAAATGAATTGTAGGGGACCAGCGAAGAACCAGCCAAGGCCGAATTAAAGAAACTGGGGAAATTTGAGTGGCTTCTACTGTGTGTCTTGGCATGTGTGTTTAAGAATGGAATATCATTTAAACAAATGTCAAGGCTAAGACAAAACCAAGACATATCACTTTTTGCAAAAAATTTCCACAAATTTTTTTATCATTAAAATCAACGATTTGTCCAGGATTTCTAACCAGGACCATTCACAACAAGGCCCTGAAACATAATTCTAGAACAACAAGCCCCTGGCAGCAACAGAAGTGTGAACTGCCTAAAAGTAGCAGCCAGTATACGAAATCTGAAGGGAAGTGCAATTTCTGTTGAATCCAGTCCTTACGAGGTCGCCACTTAGCTGAGAGATGATCAAGGGCTTGTTGGTCTAGGCGTATGATTCTCGCTTCGGGTGCGAGAGGTCCCGGGTTCAAATCCCGGACAAGCCCTTCCTTTCTGTTTCGACAATGAATACAAGTGCAGCCAGGACAGATTGACTCATAAACAGAGGAACTATTGCTGGTTTTACAAATTTCAGAAACTTAACAAAGTCTAATCCAAGTCACTTCAAGAAGCAATCTCAAACCTCGGTGTTAATATAGCAAATCTCAGTCACTGTGATTTTATACCCTTTACAGTAGCAGCAATTCATAAAGGCCCTTCCCAGTCAAATGCTGGCTCAATAGCAGCCCACTTCCCTCCAACTTCAAGCCAATGGAGGGACCCCCTCTGACATATATATTTTAACTGTTACTCCACCCTTTCACTGAATTACAGGGTATGACCAGGTGATGATTCTTCTCTTCAGATGTTAATGTCCACAAATTATGGACAGAAAGAATATATTGTTACAAGCCATAATGTTTAAAAATGAATTGTAGGGGACCAGCGAAGAACCAGCCAAGGCCGAATTAAAGAAACTGGGGAAATTTGAGTGGCTTCTACTGTGTGTCTTGGCATGTGTGTTTAAGAATGGAATATCATTTAAACAAATGTCAAGGCTAAGACAAAACCAAGACATATCACTTTTTGCAAAAAATTTCCACAAATTTTTTTATCATTAAAATCAACGATTTGTCCAGGATTTCTAACCAGGACCATTCACAACAAGGCCCTGAAACATAATTCTAGAACAACAAGCCCCTGGCAGCAACAGAAGTGTGAACTGCCTAAAAGTAGCAGCCAGTATACGAAAGCTGTAGGGAAGTGCAATTTCTGTTGAATCCAGTCCTTACGAGGTCGCCACTTAGCTGAGAGATGATCAAGGGCTTGTTGGTCTAGGCGTATGATTCTCGCTTCGGGTGCGAGAGGTCCCGGGTTCAAATCCCGGACAAGCCCTTCCTTTCTGTTCGACAATGAATACAAGTGCAGCCAGGACAGATTGACTCATAAACAGAGGAACTATTGCTGGTTTTACAAATTTCAGAAACTTAACAAAGTCTAATCCAAGTCACTTCAAGAAGCAATCTCAAACCTCGGTGTTAATATAGCAAATCTCAGTCACTGTGATTTTATACCCTTTACAGTAGCAGCAATTCATAAAGGCCCTTCCCAGTCCAATGCTGGCTCAATAGCAGCCCACTTCCCTCCAACTTCAAGCCAATGGAGGGACCCCCTCTGACATATATATTTTAACTGTTACTCCACCCTTTCACTGAATTACAGGGTATTACCAGGTGATGATTCTTTTCTTCAGATGTTAATGTCCACAAATTATGGACAGAAAGAATATTTTGTTACAAGCCATAATGTTTAAAAATTAATTGTAGGGGACCAGCGAAGAACCAGCCAAGGCCGAATTAAAGAAACTGGGGAAATTTGAGTGGCTTCTACTGTGTGTCTTGGCATGTGTGTTTAAGAATGGAATATCATTGAAACAAATTTCAAGGCTAAGACAAAACCAAGCCATATCACTTTTTGCAAAAAATTTCCACAAATTTTTGTATCATTAAAATCTACGATTTCTCCAGGATTTCTAACCAGGACCACTCACAACAAGGCCCTGAAACATAATTCTAGAACAACAAGCCCCTGGCAGCAACAGAAGTGTGAACTGCCTAAAAGTAGCAGCCAGTATTCGAAAGCTGTAGGGAAGTGCAATTTCTGTTGAATCCAGTCCTTCCGAGATCGCCACTTAGCTGAGAGAGGATCAAGGGCTTGTTGGTCTAGATGTATGATTCACACTTTGGGTGCGAGAGATCCCGGACAAGCCCTTCCTTTCTGTTCGACAATGAATACAAGTGCAGCCAGGACAGATTGACTCATAAACAGAGGAACTATTGCTGGTTTTACAAATTTCAGAAACTTAACAAAGTCTAATCCAAGTCACTTCAAGAAGCAATCTCAAACCTCGGTGTTAATATAGCAAATCTCAGTCACTGTGATTTTATACCCTTTACAGTAGCAGCAATTCATAAAGGCCCTTCCCAGTCAAATGCTGGCTCAATAGCAGCCCACTTCCCTCCAACTTCAAGCCAATGGAGGGACCCCCTCTGACATATATATTTTAACTGTTACTCCACCCTTTCACTGAATTACAGGGTATGACCAGGTGATGATTCTTCTCTTCAGATGTTAATGTCCACAAATTATGGACAGAAAGAATATATTGTTACAAGCCATAATGTTTAAAAATGAATTGTAGGGGACCAGCGAAGAACCAGCCAAGGCCGAATTAAAGAAACTGGGGAAATTTGAGTGGCTTCTACTGTGTGTCTTGGCATGTGTGTTTAAGAATGGAATATCATTTAAACAAATGTCAAGGCTAAGACAAAACCAAGACATATCACTTTTTGCAAAAAATTTCCACAAATTTTTTTATCATTAAAATCAACGATTTGTCCAGGATTTCTAACCAGGACCATTCACAACAAGGCCCTGAAACATAATTCTAGAACAACAAGCCCCTGGCAGCAACAGAAGTGTGAACTGCCTAAAAGTAGCAGCCAGTATACGAAAGCTGTAGGGAAGTGCAATTTCTGTTGAATCCAGTCCTTACGAGGTCGCCACTTAGCTGAGAGATGATCAAGGGCTTGTTGGTCTAGGCGTATGATTCTCGCTTCGGGTGCGAGAGGTCCCAGGTTCAAATCCCGGACAAGCCCTTCCTTTCTGTTCGACAATGAATACAAGTGCAGCCAGGACAGATTGACTCATAAACAGAGGAACTATTGCTGGTTTTACAAATTTCAGAAACTTAACAAAGTCTAATCCAAGTCACTTCAAGAAGCAATCTCAAACCTCGGTGTTAATATAGCAAATCTCAGTCACTGTGATTTTATACCCTTTACAGTAGCAGCAATTCATAAAGGCCCTTCCCAGTCAAATGCTGGCTCAATAGCAGCCCACTTCCCTCCAACTTCAAGCCAATGGAGGGACCCCCTCTGACATATATATTTTAACTGTTACTCCACCCTTTCACTGAATTACAGGGTATGACCAGGTGATGATTCTTCTCTTCAGATGTTAATGTCCACAAATTATGGACAGAAAGAATATATTGTTACAAGCCATAATGTTTAAAAATGAATTGTAGGGGACCAGCGAAGAACCAGCCAAGGCCGAATTAAAGAAACTGGGGAAATTTGAGTGGCTTCTACTGTGTGTCTTGGCATGTGTGTTTAAGAATGGAATATCATTTAAACAAATGTCAAGGCTAAGACAAAACCAAGACATATCACTTTTTGCAAAAAATTTCCACAAGTTTTTTTATCATTAAAATCAACGATTTGTCCAGGATTTCTAACCAGGACCATTCACAACAAGGCCCTGAAACATAATTCTAGAACAACAAGCCCCTGGCAGCAACAGAAGTGTGAACTGCCTAAAAGTAGCAGCCAGTATACGAAAGCTGTAGGGAAGTGCAATTTCTGTTGAATCCAGTCCTTACGAGGTCGCCACTTAGCTGAGAGATGATCAAGGGCTTGTTGGTCTAGGCGTATGATTCTCGCTTCGGGTGCGAGAGGTCCCGGGTTCAAATCCCGGACAAGCCCTTCCTTTCTGTTCGACAATGAATACAAGTGCAGCCAGGACAGATTGACTCATAAACAGAGGAACTATTGCTGGTTTTACAAATTTCAGAAACTTAACAAAGTCTAATCCAAGTCACTTCAAGAAGCAATCTCAAACCTCGGTGTTAATATAGCAAATCTCAGTCACTGTGATTTTATACCCTTTACAGTAGCAGCAATTCATAAAGGCCCTTCCCAGTCCAATGCTGGCTCAATAGCAGCCCAATTCCCTCCAACTTCAAGCCAATGGAGGGACCCCCTCTGACATATATATTTTAACTGTTACTCCACCCTTTCACTGAATTACAGGGTATTACCAGGTGATGATTCTTTTCTTCAGATGTTAATGTCCACAAATTATGGACAGAAAGAATATTTTGTTACAAGCCATAATGTTTAAAAATTAATTGTAGGGGACCAGCGAAGAACCAGCCAAGGCCGAATTAAAGAAACTGGGGAAATTTGAGTGGCTTCTACTGTGTGTCTTGGCATGTGTGTTTAAGAATGGAATATCATTTAAACAAATGTCAAGGCTAAGGCAAAAACCAAGACATATCACTATTTGCAAAAAATTTCCACAAATTTTTTTATCATTAAAATCAACGATTTTTCCAGGATTTCTAACCAGGACCATTCACAACAAGGCCCTAAAACATAATTCTAGAACAACAAGCCCCTGGCAGCAACAGAAGTGTGAACTGCCTAAAAGTAGCAGCCAGTATTCGAAAGCTGTAGGGAAGTGCAAATTCTGTTGAATCCAGTCCTTCCGAGATTGCCACTTAGCTGAGAGAGGATCAAGGGCTTGTTGGTCTAGATGTATGATTCACACTTTGGGTGCGAGAGATCCCGGACAAGCCCTTCCTTTCTGTTCGACAATGAATACAAGTGCAGCCAGGACAGATTGACTCATAAACAGAGGAACTATTGCTGGTTTTACAAATTTCAGAAACTTAACAAAGTCTAATCCAAGTCACTTCAAGAAGCAATCTCAAACCTCGGTGTTAATATAGCAAATCTCAGTCACTGTGATTTTATACCCTTTACAGTAGCAGCAATTCATAAAGGCCCTTCCCAGTCAAATGCTGGCTCAATAGCAGCCCACTTCCCTCCAACTTCAAGCCAATGGAGGGACCCCCTCTGACATATATATTTTAACTGTTACTCCACCCTTTCACTGAATTACAGGGTATGACCAGGTGATGATTCTTCTCTTCAGATGTTAATGTCCACAAATTATGGACAGAAAGAATATTTTGTTACAAGCCATAATGTTTAAAAATGAATTGTAGGGGACCAGCGAAGAACCAGCCAAGGCCGAATTAAAGAAACTGGGGAAATTTGAGTGGCTTCTACTGTGTGTCTTGGCATGTGTGTTTAAGAATGGAATATCATTGAAACAAATGTCAAGGCTAAGACAAAACCAAGCCATATCACTTTTTGCAAAAAATTTCCACAAATTTTTGTATCATTAAAATCTACGATTTCTCCAGGATTTCTAACCAGGACCACTCACAACAAGGCCCTGAAACATAATTCTAGAACAACAAGCCCCAGGCAGCAACAGAAGTGTGAACTGCCTAAAAGTAGCAGCCAGTATTCGAAAGCTGTAGGGAAGTGCAATTTCTGTTGAATCCAGTCCTTACGAGATCGCCACTTTGCTGAGAGATGGTCAAGGGCTTGTTGGTCTAGGCGTATGATTCTCGCTTCTTGTGCGAGAGGTCCCGGGTTCAAATCCCGGACAAGCCCTACCTTTCTGTTCGACAATGAATACAAGTGCAGCCAGGACAGATTGACTCATAAACAGAGGAACTATTGCTGGTTTTACAAATTTCAGAAACTTAACAAAGTCTAATCCAAGTCACTTCAAGAAGCAATCTCAAACCTCGGTGTTAATATAGCAAATCTCAGTCACTGTGATTTTATACCCTTTACAGTAGCAGCAATTCATAAAGGCCCTTCCCAGTCAAATGCTGGCTCAATAGCAGCCCACTTCCCTCCAACTTCAAGCCAATGGAGGGACCCCCTCTGACATATATATTTTAACTGTTACTCCACCCTTTCACTCAATTACAGGGTATGACCAGGTGATGATTCTTCTCTTCAGATGTTAATGTCCACAAATTATGGACAGAAAGAATATATTGTTACAAGCCATAATGTTTAAAAATGAATTGTAGGGGACCAGCGAAGAACCAGCCAAGGCCGAATTAAAGAAACTGGGGAAATTTGAGTGGCTTCTACTGTGTGTCTTGGCATGTGTGTTTAAGAATGGAATATCATTTAAACAAATGTCAAGGCTAAGACAAAACCAAGACATATCACTTTTTGCAAAAAATGTCCACAAGTTTTTTTAACATTAAAATCAACGATTTGTCCAGGATTTCTAACCAGGACCATTCACAACAAGGCCCTGAAACATAATTCTAGAACAACAAGCCCCTGGCAGCAACAGAAGTGTGAACTGCCTAAAAGTAGCAGCCAGTATACGAAAGCTGTAGGGAAGTGCAATTTCTGTTGAATCCAGTCCTTACGAGGTCGCCACTTAGCTGAGAGATGATCAAGGGCTTGTTGGTCTAGGCGTATGATTCTCGCTTCGGGTGCGAGAGGTCCCGGGTTCAAATCCCGGACAAGCCCTTCCTTTCTGTTCGACAATGAATACAAGTGCAGCCAGGACAGATTGACTCATAAACAGAGGAACTATTGCTGGTTTTACAAATTTCAGTAACTTAACAAAGTCTAATCCAAGTCACTTCAAGAAGCAATCTCAAACCTTGGTGTTAATATAGCAAATCTCAGTCACTGTGATTTTATAGCCTTTACAGTAGCAGCAATTCATAAAGGCCCTTCCCAGTCAAATGCTGGCTCAATAGCAGCCCACTTCCCTCCAACTTCAAGCCAATAGAGGGACCCCCTCTGACATATATATTTTAACTGTTACTCCACCCTTTCACTGAATTACAGGGTATGACCAGGTGATGATTCTTCTCTTCAGATGTTAATGCCCACAAATTATGGACAGAAAGAATATTTTGTTACAACCCATAATGTTTAAAAATTAATTGTAGGGGACCAGCGAAGAACCAGCCAAGGCCGAATTAAAGAAACTGGGGAAATTTGAGTGGCTTCTACTGTGTGTCTTGGCATGTGTGTTTAAGAATGGAATATCATTTAAACAAATGTCAGGCTAAGACAAAACCAAGACATATCACTTTTTGCAAAAAATTTCCACAAATTTTTTTATCATTAAAATCAACGATTTTTCCAGGATTTCTAACCAGGACCATTCACAACAAGGCCCTGAAACATAATTCTAGAACAACAAGCCCCTGGCAGCAACAGAAGTGTGAACTGCCTAAAAGTAGCAGCCAGTATTGGAAATCTGAAGGGAAGTGCAATTTCTGTTGAATCCAGTCCTTACGAGGTCGCCACTTAGCTGAGAGATGATCAAGGGCTTGTTGGTCTAGGCGTATGATTCTCGCTTCGGGTGCGAGAGGTCCCGGGTTCAAATCCCGGACAAGCCCTTCCTTTCTGTTTCGACAATGAATACAAGTGCAGCCAGGACAGATTGACTCATAAACAGAGGAACTATTGCTGGTTTTACAAATTTCAGAAACTTAACAAAGTCTAATCCAAGTCACTTCAAGAAGCAATCTCAAACCTCGGTGTTAATATAGCAAATCTCAGTCACTGTGATTTTATACCCTTTACAGTAGCAGCAATTCATAAAGGCCCTTCCCAGTCAAATGCTGGCTCAATAGCAGCCCACTTCCCTCCAACTTCAAGCCAATGGAGGGACCCCCTCTGACATATATATTTTAACTGTTACTCCACCCTTTCACTGAATTACAGGGTATGACCAGGTGATGATTCTTCTCTTCAGATGTTAATGTCCACAAATTATGGACAGAAAGAATATATTGTTACAAGCCATAATGTTTAAAAATGAATTGTAGGGGACCAGCGAAGAACCAGCCAAGGCCGAATTAAAGAAACTGGGGAAATTTGAGTGGCTTCTACTGTGTGTCTTGGCATGTGTGTTTAAGAATGGAATATCATTTAAACAAATGTCAAGGCTAAGACAAAACCAAGACATATCACTTTTTGCAAAAAATTTCCACAAATTTTTTTATCATTAAAATCAACGATTTGTCCAGGATTTCTAACCAGGACCATTCACAACAAGGCCCTGAAACATAATTCTAGAACAACAAGCCCCTGGCAGCAACAGAAGTGTGAACTGCCTAAAAGTAGCAGCCAGTATACGAAATCTGAAGGGAAGTGCAATTTCTGTTGAATCCAGTCCTTACGAGGTCGCCACTTAGCTGAGAGATGATCAAGGGCTTGTTGGTCTAGGCGTATGATTCTCGCTTCGGGTGCGAGAGGTCCCGGGTTCAAATCCCGGACAAGCCCTTCCTTTCTGTTTCGACAATGAATACAAGTGCAGCCAGGACAGATTGACTCATAAACAGAGGAACTATTGCTGGTTTTACAAATTTCAGAAACTTAACAAAGTCTAATCCAAGTCACTTCAAGAAGCAATCTCAAACCTCGGTGTTAATATAGCAAATCTCAGTCACTGTGATTTTATACCCTTTACAGTAGCAGCAATTCATAAAGGCCCTTCCCAGTCAAATGCTGGCTCAATAGCAGCCCACTTCCCTCCAACTTCAAGCCAATGGAGGGACCCCCTCTGACATATATATTTTAACTGTTACTCCACCCTTTCACTGAATTACAGGGTATGACCAGGTGATGATTCTTCTCTTCAGATGTTAATGTCCACAAATTATGGACAGAAAGAATATATTGTTACAAGCCATAATGTTTAAAAATGAATTGTAGGGGACCAGCGAAGAACCAGCCAAGGCCGAATTAAAGAAACTGGGGAAATTTGAGTGGCTTCTACTGTGTGTCTTGGCATGTGTGTTTAAGAATGGAATATCATTTAAACAAATGTCAAGGCTAAGACAAAACCAAGACATATCACTTTTTGCAAAAAATTTCCACAAATTTTTTTATCATTAAAATCAACGATTTGTCCAGGATTTCTAACCAGGACCATTCACAACAAGGCCCTGAAACATAATTCTAGAACAACAAGCCCCTGGCAGCAACAGAAGTGTGAACTGCCTAAAAGTAGCAGCCAGTATACGAAAGCTGTAGGGAAGTGCAATTTCTGTTGAATCCAGTCCTTACGAGGTCGCCACTTAGCTGAGAGATGATCAAGGGCTTGTTGGTCTAGGCGTATGATTCTCGCTTCGGGTGCGAGAGGTCCCGGGTTCAAATCCCGGACAAGCCCTTCCTTTCTGTTCGACAATGAATACAAGTGCAGCCAGGACAGATTGACTCATAAACAGAGGAACTATTGCTGGTTTTACAAATTTCAGAAACTTAACAAAGTCTAATCCAAGTCACTTCAAGAAGCAATCTCAAACCTCGGTGTTAATATAGCAAATCTCAGTCACTGTGATTTTATACCCTTTACAGTAGCAGCAATTCATAAAGGCCCTTCCCAGTCCAATGCTGGCTCAATAGCAGCCCAATTCCCTCCAACTTCAAGCCAATGGAGGGACCCCCTCTGACATATATATTTTAACTGTTACTCCACCCTTTCACTGAATTACAGGGTATTACCAGGTGATGATTCTTTTCTTCAGATGTTAATGTCCACAAATTATGGACAGAAAGAATATTTTGTTACAAGCCATAATGTTTAAAAATTAATTGTAGGGGACCAGCGAAGAACCAGCCAAGGCCGAATTAAAGAAACTGGGGAAATTTGAGTGGCTTCTACTGTGTGTCTTGGCATGTGTGTTTAAGAATGGAATATCATTGAAACAAATTTCAAGGCTAAGACAAAACCAAGCCATATCACTTTTTGCAAAAAATTTCCACAAATTTTTGTATCATTAAAATCTACGATTTCTCCAGGATTTCTAACCAGGACCACTCACAACAAGGCCCTGAAACATAATTCTAGAACAACAAGCCCCTGGCAGCAACAGAAGTGTGAACTGCCTAAAAGTAGCAGCCAGTATTCGAAAGCTGTAGGGAAGTGCAATTTCTGTTGAATCCAGTCCTTCCGAGATCGCCACTTAGCTGAGAGAGGATCAAGGGCTTGTTGGTCTAGATGTATGATTCACACTTTGGGTGCGAGAGATCCCGGACAAGCCCTTCCTTTCTGTTCGACAATGAATACAAGTGCAGCCAGGACAGATTGACTCATAAACAGAGGAACTATTGCTGGTTTTACAAATTTCAGAAACTTAACAAAGTCTAATCCAAGTCACTTCAAGAAGCAATCTCAAACCTCGGTGTTAATATAGCAAATCTCAGTCACTGTGATTTTATACCCTTTACAGTAGCAGCAATTCATAAAGGCCCTTCCCAGTCAAATGCTGGCTCAATAGCAGCCCACTTCCCTCCAACTTCAAGCCAATGGAGGGACCCCCTCTGACATATATATTTTAACTGTTACTCCACCCTTTCACTGAATTACAGGGTATGACCAGGTGATGATTCTTCTCTTCAGATGTTAATGTCCACAAATTATGGACAGAAAGAATATATTGTTACAAGCCATAATGTTTAAAAATGAATTGTAGGGGACCAGCGAAGAACCAGCCAAGGCCGAATTAAAGAAACTGGGGAAATTTGAGTGGCTTCTACTGTGTGTCTTGGCATGTGTGTTTAAGAATGGAATATCATTTAAACAAATGTCAAGGCTAAGACAAAACCAAGACATATCACTTTTTGCAAAAAATTTCCACAAATTTTTTTATCATTAAAATCAACGATTTGTCCAGGATTTCTAACCAGGACCATTCACAACAAGGCCCTGAAACATAATTCTAGAACAACAAGCCCCTGGCAGCAACAGAAGTGTGAACTGCCTAAAAGTAGCAGCCAGTATACGAAAGCTGTAGGGAAGTGCAATTTCTGTTGAATCCAGTCCTTACGAGGTCGCCACTTAGCTGAGAGATGATCAAGGGCTTGTTGGTCTAGGCGTATGATTCTCGCTTCGGGTGCGAGAGGTCCCAGGTTCAAATCCCGGACAAGCCCTTCCTTTCTGTTCGACAATGAATACAAGTGCAGCCAGGACAGATTGACTCATAAACAGAGGAACTATTGCTGGTTTTACAAATTTCAGAAACTTAACAAAGTCTAATCCAAGTCACTTCAAGAAGCAATCTCAAACCTCGGTGTTAATATAGCAAATCTCAGTCACTGTGATTTTATACCCTTTACAGTAGCAGCAATTCATAAAGGCCCTTCCCAGTCCAATGCTGGCTCAATAGCAGCCCAATTCCCTCCAACTTCAAGCCAATGGAGGGACCCCCTCTGACATATATATTTTAACTGTTACTCCACCCTTTCACTGAATTACAGGGTATTACCAGGTGATGATTCTTTTCTTCAGATGTTAATGTCCACAAATTATGGACAGAAAGAATATTTTGTTACAAGCCATAATGTTTAAAAATTAATTGTAGGGGACCAGCGAAGAACCAGCCAAGGCCGAATTAAAGAAACTGGGGAAATTTGAGTGGCTTCTACTGTGTGTCTTGGCATGTGTGTTTAAGAATGGAATATCATTTAAACAAATGTCAAGGCTAAGGCAAAAACCAAGACATATCACTATTTGCAAAAAATTTCCACAAATTTTTTTATCATTAAAATCAACGATTTTTCCAGGATTTCTAACCAGGACCATTCACAACAAGGCCCTAAAACATAATTCTAGAACAACAAGCCCCTGGCAGCAACAGAAGTGTGAACTGCCTAAAAGTAGCAGCCAGTATTCGAAAGCTGTAGGGAAGTGCAAATTCTGTTGAATCCAGTCCTTCCGAGATTGCCACTTAGCTGAGAGAGGATCAAGGGCTTGTTGGTCTAGATGTATGATTCACACTTTGGGTGCGAGAGATCCCGGACAATCCCTTCCTTTCTGTTCGACAATGAATACAAGTGCAGCCAGGACAGATTGACTCATAAACAGAGGAACTATTGCTGGTTTTACAAATTTCAGAAACTTAACAAAGTCTAATCCAAGTCACTTCAAGAAGCAATCTCAAACCTCGGTGTTAATATAGCAAATCTCAGTCACTGTGATTTTATACCCTTTACAGTAGCAGCAATTCATAAAGGCCCTTCCCAGTCAAATGCTGGCTCAATAGCAGCCCACTTCCCTCCAACTTCAAGCCAATGGAGGGACCCCCTCTGACATATATATTTTAACTGTTACTCCACCCTTTCACTGAATTACAGGGTATGACCAGGTGATGATTCTTCTCTTCAGATGTTAATGTCCACAAATTATGGACAGAAAGAATATTTTGTTACAAGCCATAATGTTTAAAAATGAATTGTAGGGGACCAGCGAAGAACCAGCCAAGGCCGAATTAAAGAAACTGGGGAAATTTGAGTGGCTTCTACTGTGTGTCTTGGCATGTGTGTTTAAGAATGGAATATCATTGAAACAAATGTCAAGGCTAAGACAAAACCAAGCCATATCACTTTTTGCAAAAAATTTCCACAAATTTTTGTATCATTAAAATCTACGATTTCTCCAGGATTTCTAACCAGGACCACTCACAACAAGGCCCTGAAACATAATTCTAGAACAACAAGCCCCAGGCAGCAACAGAAGTGTGAACTGCCTAAAAGTAGCAGCCAGTATTCGAAAGCTGTAGGGAAGTGCAATTTCTGTTGAATCCAGTCCTTACGAGATCGCCACTTTGCTGAGAGATGGTCAAGGGCTTGTTGGTCTAGGCGTATGATTCTCGCTTCTTGTGCGAGAGGTCCCGGGTTCAAATCCCGGACAAGCCCTACCTTTCTGTTCGACAATGAATACAAGTGCAGCCAGGACAGAATGACTCATAAACAGAGGAATTATTGCTGGTTTTACAAATTTCAGAAACTTAACAAAGTCTAATCCAAGTCACTTCAAGAAGCAATCTCAAACCTTGGTGTAGATATAGCAAATTTCAGTCACTGTGATTTTATACCCTTTACAGTAGCAGCAATTCATAAAGGCCCTTCCCAGTCAAATGCTGGCTCAATCGCAGCCCACTTCCCTCCAACTTCAAGCCAATGGAGGGACCCCCTCTGACATATATATTTTAACTGTTACTCCACCCTTTCACTGAATTACAGGGTATGACCAGGTGATGATTCTTCTCTTCAGATGTTAATGTCCACAAATTATGGACAGAAAGAATATTTTGTTACAAGCCATAATGTTTAAAAATGAATTGTAGGGGACCAGCGAAGAACCAGCCAAGGCCGAATTAAAGAAACTGGGGAAATTTGAGTGGCTTCTACTGTGTGTCTTGGCATGTGTGTTTAAGAATGGAATATCATTGAAACAAATGTCAAGGCTAAGACAAAACCAAGCCATATCACTTTTTGCAAAAAATTTCCACAAATTTTTGTATCATTAAAATCTACGATTTCTCCAGGATTTCTAACCAGGACCACTCACAACAAGGCCCTGAAACATAATTCTAGAACAACAAGCCCCTGGCAGCAACAGAAGTGTGAACTGCCTAAAAGTAGCAGCCAGTATTCGAAAGCTGTAGGGAAGTGCAATTTCTGTTGAATCCAGTCCTTCCGAGATCGCCACTTAGCTGAGAGAGGATCAAGGGCTTGTTGGTCTAGATGTATGATTCACACTTTGGGTGCGAGAGATCCCGGACAAGCCCTTCCTTTCTGTTCGACAATGAATACAAGTGCAGCCAGGACAGATTGACTCATAAACAGAGGAACTATTGCTGGTTTTACAAATTTCAGAAACTTAACAAAGTCTAATCCAAGTCACTTCAAGAAGCAATCTCAAACCTCGGTGTTAATATAGCAAATCTCAGTCACTGTGATTTTATACCCTTTACAGTAGCAGCAATTCATAAAGGCCCTTCCCAGTCAAATGCTGGCTCAATAGCAGCCCACTTCCCTCCAACTTCAAGCCAATGGAGGGACCCCCTCTGACATATATATTTTAACTGTTACTCCACCCTTTCACTGAATTACAGGGTATGACCAGGTGATGATTCTTCTCTTCAGATGTTAATGTCCACAAATTATGGACAGAAAGAATATATTGTTACAAGCCATAATGTTTAAAAATGAATTGTAGGGGACCAGCGAAGAACCAGCCAAGGCCGAATTAAAGAAACTGGGGAAATTTGAGTGGCTTCTACTGTGTGTCTTGGCATGTGTGTTTAAGAATGGAATATCATTTAAACAAATGTCAAGGCTAAGACAAAACCAAGACATATCACTTTTTGCAAAAAATTTCCACAAATTTTTTTATCATTAAAATCAACGATTTGTCCAGGATTTCTAACCAGGACCATTCACAACAAGGCCCTGAAACATAATTCTAGAACAACAAGCCCCTGGCAGCAACAGAAGTGTGAACTGCCTAAAAGTAGCAGCCAGTATACGAAAGCTGTAGGGAAGTGCAATTTCTGTTGAATCCAGTCCTTACGAGGTCGCCACTTAGCTGAGAGATGATCAAGGGCTTGTTGGTCTAGGCGTATGATTCTCGCTTCGGGTGCGAGAGGTCCCAGGTTCAAATCCCGGACAAGCCCTTCCTTTCTGTTCGACAATGAATACAAGTGCAGCCAGGACAGATTGACTCATAAACAGAGGAACTATTGCTGGTTTTACAAATTTCAGAAACTTAACAAAGTCTAATCCAAGTCACTTCAAGAAGCAATCTCAAACCTCGGTGTTAATATAGCAAATCTCAGTCACTGTGATTTTATACCCTTTACAGTAGCAGCAATTCATAAAGGCCCTTCCCAGTCAAATGCTGGCTCAATAGCAGCCCACTTCCCTCCAACTTCAAGCCAATGGAGGGACCCCCTCTGACATATATATTTTAACTGTTACTCCACCCTTTCACTGAATTACAGGGTATGACCAGGTGATGATTCTTCTCTTCAGATGTTAATGTCCACAAATTATGGACAGAAAGAATATATTGTTACAAGCCATAATGTTTAAAAATGAATTGTAGGGGACCAGCGAAGAACCAGCCAAGGCCGAATTAAAGAAACTGGGGAAATTTGAGTGGCTTCTACTGTGTGTCTTGGCATGTGTGTTTAAGAATGGAATATCATTTAAACAAATGTCAAGGCTAAGACAAAACCAAGACATATCACTTTTTGCAAAAAATTTCCACAAGTTTTTTTATCATTAAAATCAACGATTTGTCCAGGATTTCTAACCAGGACCATTCACAACAAGGCCCTGAAACATAATTCTAGAACAACAAGCCCCTGGCAGCAACAGAAGTGTGAACTGCCTAAAAGTAGCAGCCAGTATACGAAAGCTGTAGGGAAGTGCAATTTCTGTTGAATCCAGTCCTTACGAGGTCGCCACTTAGCTGAGAGATGATCAAGGGCTTGTTGGTCTAGGCGTATGATTCTCGCTTCGGGTGCGAGAGGTCCCGGGTTCAAATCCCGGACAAGCCCTTCCTTTCTGTTCGACAATGAATACAAGTGCAGCCAGGACAGATTGACTCATAAACAGAGGAACTATTGCTGGTTTTACAAATTTCAGAAACTTAACAAAGTCTAATCCAAGTCACTTCAAGAAGCAATCTCAAACCTCGGTGTTAATATAGCAAATCTCAGTCACTGTGATTTTATACCCTTTACAGTAGCAGCAATTCATAAAGGCCCTTCCCAGTCCAATGCTGGCTCAATAGCAGCCCAATTCCCTCCAACTTCAAGCCAATGGAGGGACCCCCTCTGACATATATATTTTAACTGTTACTCCACCCTTTCACTGAATTACAGGGTATTACCAGGTGATGATTCTTTTCTTCAGATGTTAATGTCCACAAATTATGGACAGAAAGAATATTTTGTTACAAGCCATAATGTTTAAAAATTAATTGTAGGGGACCAGCGAAGAACCAGCCAAGGCCGAATTAAAGAAACTGGGGAAATTTGAGTGGCTTCTACTGTGTGTCTTGGCATGTGTGTTTAAGAATGGAATATCATTGAAACAAATTTCAAGGCTAAGACAAAACCAAGCCATATCACTTTTTGCAAAAAATTTCCACAAATTTTTGTATCATTAAAATCTACGATTTCTCCAGGATTTCTAACCAGGACCACTCACAACAAGGCCCTGAAACATAATTCTAGAACAACAAGCCCCTGGCAGCAACAGAAGTGTGAACTGCCTAAAAGTAGCAGCCAGTATTCGAAAGCTGTAGGGAAGTGCAATTTCTGTTGAATCCAGTCCTTCCGAGATCGCCACTTAGCTGAGAGAGGATCAAGGGCTTGTTGGTCTAGATGTATGATTCACACTTTGGGTGCGAGAGATCCCGGACAAGCCCTTCCTTTCTGTTCGACAATGAATACAAGTGCAGCCAGGACAGATTGACTCATAAACAGAGGAACTATTGCTGGTTTTACAAATTTCAGAAACTTAACAAAGTCTAATCCAAGTCACTTCAAGAAGCAATCTCAAACCTCGGTGTTAATATAGCAAATCTCAGTCACTGTGATTTTATACCCTTTACAGTAGCAGCAATTCATAAAGGCCCTTCCCAGTCAAATGCTGGCTCAATAGCAGCCCACTTCCCTCCAACTTCAAGCCAATGGAGGGACCCCCTCTGACATATATATTTTAACTGTTACTCCACCCTTTCACTCAATTACAGGGTATGACCAGGTGATGATTCTTCTCTTCAGATGTTAATGTCCACAAATTATGGACAGAAAGAATATATTGTTACAAGCCATAATGTTTAAAAATGAATTGTAGGGGACCAGCGAAGAACCAGCCAAGGCCGAATTAAAGAAACTGGGGAAATTTGAGTGGCTTCTACTGTGTGTCTTGGCATGTGTGTTTAAGAATGGAATATCATTTAAACAAATGTCAAGGCTAAGACAAAACCAAGACATATCACTTTTTGCAAAAAATTTCCACAAATTTTTTTATCATTAAAATCAACGATTTGTCCAGGATTTCTAACCAGGACCATTCACAACAAGGCCCTGAAACATAATTCTAGAACAACAAGCCCCTGGCAGCAACAGAAGTGTGAACTGCCTAAAAGTAGCAGCCAGTATACGAAAGCTGTAGGGAAGTGCAATTTCTGTTGAATCCAGTCCTTACGAGGTCGCCACTTAGCTGAGAGATGATCAAGGGCTTGTTGGTCTAGGCGTATGATTCTCGCTTCGGGTGCGAGAGGTCCCAGGTTCAAATCCCGGACAAGCCCTTCCTTTCTGTTCGACAATGAATACAAGTGCAGCCAGGACAGATTGACTCATAAACAGAGGAACTATTGCTGGTTTTACAAATTTCAGAAACTTAACAAAGTCTAATCCAAGTCACTTCAAGAAGCAATCTCAAACCTCGGTGTTAATATAGCAAATCTCAGTCACTGTGATTTTATACCCTTTACAGTAGCAGCAATTCATAAAGGCCCTTCCCAGTCAAATGCTGGCTCAATAGCAGCCCACTTCCCTCCAACTTCAAGCCAATGGAGGGACCCCCTCTGACATATATATTTTAACTGTTACTCCACCCTTTCACTGAATTACAGGGTATGACCAGGTGATGATTCTTCTCTTCAGATGTTAATGTCCACAAATTATGGACAGAAAGAATATATTGTTACAAGCCATAATGTTTAAAAATGAATTGTAGGGGACCAGCGAAGAACCAGCCAAGGCCGAATTAAAGAAACTGGGGAAATTTGAGTGGCTTCTACTGTGTGTCTTGGCATGTGTGTTTAAGAATGGAATATCATTTAAACAAATGTCAAGGCTAAGACAAAACCAAGACATATCACTTTTTGCAAAAAATTTCCACAAGTTTTTTTATCATTAAAATCAACGATTTGTCCAGGATTTCTAACCAGGACCATTCACAACAAGGCCCTGAAACATAATTCTAGAACAACAAGCCCCTGGCAGCAACAGAAGTGTGAACTGCCTAAAAGTAGCAGCCAGTATACGAAAGCTGTAGGGAAGTGCAATTTCTGTTGAATCCAGTCCTTACGAGGTCGCCACTTAGCTGAGAGATGATCAAGGGCTTGTTGGTCTAGGCGTATGATTCTCGCTTCGGGTGCGAGAGGTCCCGGGTTCAAATCCCGGACAAGCCCTTCCTTTCTGTTCGACAATGAATACAAGTGCAGCCAGGACAGATTGACTCATAAACAGAGGAACTATTGCTGGTTTTACAAATTTCAGAAACTTAACAAAGTCTAATCCAAGTCACTTCAAGAAGCAATCTCAAACCTCGGTGTTAATATAGCAAATCTCAGTCACTGTGATTTTATACCCTTTACAGTAGCAGCAATTCATAAAGGCCCTTCCCAGTCCAATGCTGGCTCAATAGCAGCCCAATTCCCTCCAACTTCAAGCCAATGGAGGGACCCCCTCTGACATATATATTTTAACTGTTACTCCACCCTTTCACTGAATTACAGGGTATTACCAGGTGATGATTCTTTTCTTCAGATGTTAATGTCCACAAATTATGGACAGAAAGAATATTTTGTTACAAGCCATAATGTTTAAAAATTAATTGTAGGGGACCAGCGAAGAACCAGCCAAGGCCGAATTAAAGAAACTGGGGAAATTTGAGTGGCTTCTACTGTGTGTCTTGGCATGTGTGTTTAAGAATGGAATATCATTTAAACAAATGTCAAGGCTAAGGCAAAAACCAAGACATATCACTATTTGCAAAAAATTTCCACAAATTTTTTTATCATTAAAATCAACGATTTTTCCAGGATTTCTAACCAGGACCATTCACAACAAGGCCCTAAAACATAATTCTAGAACAACAAGCCCCTGGCAGCAACAGAAGTGTGAACTGCCTAAAAGTAGCAGCCAGTATTCGAAAGCTGTAGGGAAGTGCAAATTCTGTTGAATCCAGTCCTTCCGAGATTGCCACTTAGCTGAGAGAGGATCAAGGGCTTGTTGGTCTAGATGTATGATTCACACTTTGGGTGCGAGAGATCCCGGACAAGCCCTTCCTTTCTGTTCGACAATGAATACAAGTGCAGCCAGGACAGATTGACTCATAAACAGAGGAACTATTGCTGGTTTTACAAATTTCAGAAACTTAACAAAGTCTAATCCAAGTCACTTCAAGAAGCAATCTCAAACCTCGGTGTTAATATAGCAAATCTCAGTCACTGTGATTTTATACCCTTTACAGTAGCAGCAATTCATAAAGGCCCTTCCCAGTCAAATGCTGGCTCAATAGCAGCCCACTTCCCTCCAACTTCAAGCCAATGGAGGGACCCCCTCTGACATATATATTTTAACTGTTACTCCACCCTTTCACTGAATTACAGGGTATGACCAGGTGATGATTCTTCTCTTCAGATGTTAATGTCCACAAATTATGGACAGAAAGAATATTTTGTTACAAGCCATAATGTTTAAAAATGAATTGTAGGGGACCAGCGAAGAACCAGCCAAGGCCGAATTAAAGAAACTGGGGAAATTTGAGTGGCTTCTACTGTGTGTCTTGGCATGTGTGTTTAAGAATGGAATATCATTGAAACAAATGTCAAGGCTAAGACAAAACCAAGCCATATCACTTTTTGCAAAAAATTTCCACAAATTTTTGTATCATTAAAATCTACGATTTCTCCAGGATTTCTAACCAGGACCACTCACAACAAGGCCCTGAAACATAATTCTAGAACAACAAGCCCCAGGCAGCAACAGAAGTGTGAACTGCCTAAAAGTAGCAGCCAGTATTCGAAAGCTGTAGGGAAGTGCAATTTCTGTTGAATCCAGTCCTTACGAGATCGCCACTTTGCTGAGAGATGGTCAAGGGCTTGTTGGTCTAGGCGTATGATTCTCGCTTCTTGTGCGAGAGGTCCCGGGTTCAAATCCCGGACAAGCCCTACCTTTCTGTTCGACAATGAATACAAGTGCAGCCAGGACAGATTGACTCATAAACAGAGGAACTATTGCTGGTTTTACAAATTTCAGAAACTTAACAAAGTCTAATCCAAGTCACTTCAAGAAGCAATCTCAAACCTCGGTGTTAATATAGCAAATCTCAGTCACTGTGATTTTATACCCTTTACAGTAGCAGCAATTCATAAAGGCCCTTCCCAGTCAAATGCTGGCTCAATAGCAGCCCACTTCCCTCCAACTTCAAGCCAATGGAGGGACCCCCTCTGACATATATATTTTAACTGTTACTCCACCCTTTCACTCAATTACAGGGTATGACCAGGTGATGATTCTTCTCTTCAGATGTTAATGTCCACAAATTATGGACAGAAAGAATATATTGTTACAAGCCATAATGTTTAAAAATGAATTGTAGGGGACCAGCGAAGAACCAGCCAAGGCCGAATTAAAGAAACTGGGGAAATTTGAGTGGCTTCTACTGTGTGTCTTGGCATGTGTGTTTAAGAATGGAATATCATTTAAACAAATGTCAAGGCTAAGACAAAACCAAGACATATCACTCTTTGCAAAAAATGTCCACAAGTTTTTTTAACATTAAAATCAACGATTTGTCCAGGATTTCTAACCAGGACCATTCACAACAAGGCCCTGAAACATAATTCTAGAACAACAAGCCCCTGGCAGCAACAGAAGTGTGAACTGCCTAAAAGTAGCAGCCAGTATACGAAAGCTGTAGGGAAGTGCAATTTCTGTTGAATCCAGTCCTTACGAGGTCGCCACTTAGCTGAGAGATGATCAAGGGCTTGTTGGTCTAGGCGTATGATTCTCGCTTCGGGTGCGAGAGGTCCCGGGTTCAAATCCCGGACAAGCCCTTCCTTTCTGTTCGACAATGAATACAAGTGCAGCCAGGACAGATTGACTCATAAACAGAGGAACTATTGCTGGTTTTACAAATTTCAGTAACTTAACAAAGTCTAATCCAAGTCACTTCAAGAAGCAATCTCAAACCTTGGTGTTAATATAGCAAATCTCAGTCACTGTGATTTTATAGCCTTTACAGTAGCAGCAATTCATAAAGGCCCTTCCCAGTCAAATGCTGGCTCAATAGCAGCCCACTTCCCTCCAACTTCAAGCCAATAGAGGGACCCCCTCTGACATATATATTTTAACTGTTACTCCACCCTTTCACTGAATTACAGGGTATGACCAGGTGATGATTCTTCTCTTCAGATGTTAATGCCCACAAATTATGGACAGAAAGAATATTTTGTTACAACCCATAATGTTTAAAAATTAATTGTAGGGGACCAGCGAAGAACCAGCCAAGGCCGAATTAAAGAAACTGGGGAAATTTGAGTGGCTTCTACTGTGTGTCTTGGCATGTGTGTTTAAGAATGGAATATCATTTAAACAAATGTCAGGCTAAGACAAAACCAAGACATATCACTTTTTGCAAAAAATTTCCACAAATTTTTTTATCATTAAAATCAACGATTTTTCCAGGATTTCTAACCAGGACCATTCACAACAAGGCCCTGAAACATAATTCTAGAACAACAAGCCCCTGGCAGCAACAGAAGTGTGAACTGCCTAAAAGTAGCAGCCAGTATTGGAAATCTGAAGGGAAGTGCAATTTCTGTTGAATCCAGTCCTTACGAGGTCGCCACTTAGCTGAGAGATGATCAAGGGCTTGTTGGTCTAGGCGTATGATTCTCGCTTCGGGTGCGAGAGGTCCCGGGTTCAAATCCCGGACAAGCCCTTCCTTTCTGTTTCGACAATGAATACAAGTGCAGCCAGGACAGATTGACTCATAAACAGAGGAACTATTGCTGGTTTTACAAATTTCAGAAACTTAACAAAGTCTAATCCAAGTCACTTCAAGAAGCAATCTCAAACCTCGGTGTTAATATAGCAAATCTCAGTCACTGTGATTTTATACCCTTTACAGTAGCAGCAATTCATAAAGGCCCTTCCCAGTCAAATGCTGGCTCAATAGCAGCCCACTTCCCTCCAACTTCAAGCCAATGGAGGGACCCCCTCTGACATATATATTTTAACTGTTACTCCACCCTTTCACTGAATTACAGGGTATGACCAGGTGATGATTCTTCTCTTCAGATGTTAATGTCCACAAATTATGGACAGAAAGAATATATTGTTACAAGCCATAATGTTTAAAAATGAATTGTAGGGGACCAGCGAAGAACCAGCCAAGGCCGAATTAAAGAAACTGGGGAAATTTGAGTGGCTTCTACTGTGTGTCTTGGCATGTGTGTTTAAGAATGGAATATCATTTAAACAAATGTCAAGGCTAAGACAAAACCAAGACATATCACTTTTTGCAAAAAATTTCCACAAATTTTTTTATCATTAAAATCAACGATTTGTCCAGGATTTCTAACCAGGACCATTCACAACAAGGCCCTGAAACATAATTCTAGAACAACAAGCCCCTGGCAGCAACAGAAGTGTGAACTGCCTAAAAGTAGCAGCCAGTATACGAAATCTGAAGGGAAGTGCAATTTCTGTTGAATCCAGTCCTTACGAGGTCGCCACTTAGCTGAGAGATGATCAAGGGCTTGTTGGTCTAGGCGTATGATTCTCGCTTCGGGTGCGAGAGGTCCCGGGTTCAAATCCCGGACAAGCCCTTCCTTTCTGTTTCGACAATGAATACAAGTGCAGCCAGGACAGATTGACTCATAAACAGAGGAACTATTGCTGGTTTTACAAATTTCAGAAACTTAACAAAGTCTAATCCAAGTCACTTCAAGAAGCAATCTCAAACCTCGGTGTTAATATAGCAAATCTCAGTCACTGTGATTTTATACCCTTTACAGTAGCAGCAATTCATAAAGGCCCTTCCCAGTCAAATGCTGGCTCAATAGCAGCCCACTTCCCTCCAACTTCAAGCCAATGGAGGGACCCCCTCTGACATATATATTTTAACTGTTACTCCACCCTTTCACTGAATTACAGGGTATGACCAGGTGATGATTCTTCTCTTCAGATGTTAATGTCCACAAATTATGGACAGAAAGAATATATTGTTACAAGCCATAATGTTTAAAAATGAATTGTAGGGGACCAGCGAAGAACCAGCCAAGGCCGAATTAAAGAAACTGGGGAAATTTGAGTGGCTTCTACTGTGTGTCTTGGCATGTGTGTTTAAGAATGGAATATCATTTAAACAAATGTCAAGGCTAAGACAAAACCAAGACATATCACTTTTTGCAAAAAATTTCCACAAATTTTTTTATCATTAAAATCAACGATTTGTCCAGGATTTCTAACCAGGACCATTCACAACAAGGCCCTGAAACATAATTCTAGAACAACAAGCCCCTGGCAGCAACAGAAGTGTGAACTGCCTAAAAGTAGCAGCCAGTATACGAAAGCTGTAGGGAAGTGCAATTTCTGTTGAATCCAGTCCTTACGAGGTCGCCACTTAGCTGAGAGATGATCAAGGGCTTGTTGGTCTAGGCGTATGATTCTCGCTTCGGGTGCGAGAGGTCCCGGGTTCAAATCCCGGACAAGCCCTTCCTTTCTGTTCGACAATGAATACAAGTGCAGCCAGGACAGATTGACTCATAAACAGAGGAACTATTGCTGGTTTTACAAATTTCAGAAACTTAACAAAGTCTAATCCAAGTCACTTCAAGAAGCAATCTCAAACCTCGGTGTTAATATAGCAAATCTCAGTCACTGTGATTTTATACCCTTTACAGTAGCAGCAATTCATAAAGGCCCTTCCCAGTCCAATGCTGGCTCAATAGCAGCCCAATTCCCTCCAACTTCAAGCCAATGGAGGGACCCCCTCTGACATATATATTTTAACTGTTACTCCACCCTTTCACTGAATTACAGGGTATTACCAGGTGATGATTCTTTTCTTCAGATGTTAATGTCCACAAATTATGGACAGAAAGAATATTTTGTTACAAGCCATAATGTTTAAAAATTAATTGTA
The DNA here is from genome assembly GCA_030533445.1 of Cyprinodon diabolis. Taxonomy (NCBI): domain Eukaryota; kingdom Metazoa; phylum Chordata; class Actinopteri; order Cyprinodontiformes; family Cyprinodontidae; genus Cyprinodon; species Cyprinodon diabolis. Next base: position 36,472,869 of record CM060076.1, read on the forward strand.
GGGGACCAGCGAAGAACCAGCCAAGGCCGAATTAAAGAAACTGGGGAAATTTGAGTGGCTTCTACTGTGTGTCTTGGCATGTGTGTTTAAGAATGGAATATCATTGAAACAAATTTCAAGGCTAAGACAAAACCAAGCCATATCACTTTTTGCAAAAAATTTCCACAAATTTTTGTATCATTAAAATCTACGATTTCTCCAGGATTTCTAACCAGGACCACTCACAACAAGGCCCTGAAACATAATTCTAGAACAACAAGCCCCTGGCAGCAACAGAAGTGTGAACTGCCTAAAAGTAGCAGCCAGTATTCGAAAGCTGTAGGGAAGTGCAATTTCTGTTGAATCCAGTCCTTCCGAGATCGCCACTTAGCTGAGAGAGGATCAAGGGCTTGTTGGTCTAGATGTATGATTCACACTTTGGGTGCGAGAGATCCCGGACAAGCCCTTCCTTTCTGTTCGACAATGAATACAAGTGCAGCCAGGACAGATTGACTCATAAACAGAGGAACTATTGCTGGTTTTACAAATTTCAGAAACTTAACAAAGTCTAATCCAAGTCACTTCAAGAAGCAATCTCAAACCTCGGTGTTAATATAGCAAATCTCAGTCACTGTGATTTTATACCCTTTACAGTAGCAGCAATTCATAAAGGCCCTTCCCAGTCAAATGCTGGCTCAATAGCAGCCCACTTCCCTCCAACTTCAAGCCAATGGAGGGACCCCCTCTGACATATATATTTTAACTGTTACTCCACCCTTTCACTGAATTACAGGGTATGACCAGGTGATGATTCTTCTCTTCAGATGTTAATGTCCACAAATTATGGACAGAAAGAATATATTGTTACAAGCCATAATGTTTAAAAATGAATTGTAGGGGACCAGCGAAGAACCAGCCAAGGCCGAATTAAAGAAACTGGGGAAATTTGAGTGGCTTCTACTGTGTGTCTTGGCATGTGTGTTTAAGAATGGAATATCATTTAAACAAATGTCAAGGCTAAGACAAAACCAAGACATATCACTTTTTGCAAAAAATTTCCACAAATTTTTTTATCATTAAAATCAACGATTTGTCCAGGATTTCTAACCAGGACCATTCACAACAAGGCCCTGAAACATAATTCTAGAACAACAAGCCCCTGGCAGCAACAGAAGTGTGAACTGCCTAAAAGTAGCAGCCAGTATACGAAAGCTGTAGGGAAGTGCAATTTCTGTTGAATCCAGTCCTTACGAGGTCGCCACTTACCTGAGAGATGATCAAGGGCTTGTTGGTCTAGGCGTATGATTCTCGCTTCGGGTGCGAGAGGTCCCAGGTTCAAATCCCGGACAAGCCCTTCCTTTCTGTTCGACAATGAATACAAGTGCAGCCAGGACAGATTGACTCATAAACAGAGGAACTATTGCTGGTTTTACAAATTTCAGAAACTTAACAAAGTCTAATCCAAGTCACTTCAAGAAGCAATCTCAAACCTCGGTGTTAATATAGCAAATCTCAGTCACTGTGATTTTATACCCTTTACAGTAGCAGCAATTCATAAAGGCCCTTCCCAGTCCAATGCTGGCTCAATAGCAGCCCAATTCCCTCCAACTTCAAGCCAATGGAGGGACCCCCTCTGACATATATATTTTAACTGTTACTCCACCCTTTCACTGAATTACAGGGTATTACCAGGTGATGATTCTTTTCTTCAGATGTTAATGTCCACAAATTATGGACAGAAAGAATATTTTGTTACAAGCCATAATGTTTAAAAATTAATTGTAGGGGACCAGCGAAGAACCAGCCAAGGCCGAATTAAAGAAACTGGGGAAATTTGAGTGGCTTCTACTGTGTGTCTTGGCATGTGTGTTTAAGAATGGAATATCATTTAAACAAATGTCAAGGCTAAGGCAAAAACCAAGACATATCACTATTTGCAAAAAATTTCCACAAATTTTTTTATCATTAAAATCAACGATTTTTCCAGGATTTCTAACCAGGACCATTCACAACAAGGCCCTAAAACATAATTCTAGAACAACAAGCCCCTGGCAGCAACAGAAGTGTGAACTGCCTAAAAGTAGCAGCCAGTATTCGAAAGCTGTAGGGAAGTGCAAATTCTGTTGAATCCAGTCCTTCCGAGATTGCCACTTAGCTGAGAGAGGATCAAGGGCTTGTTGGTCTAGATGTATGATTCACACTTTGGGTGCGAGAGATCCCGGACAATCCCTTCCTTTCTGTTCGACAATGAATACAAGTGCAGCCAGGACAGATTGACTCATAAACAGAGGAACTATTGCTGGTTTTACAAATTTCAGAAACTTAACAAAGTCTAATCCAAGTCACTTCAAGAAGCAATCTCAAACCTCGGTGTTAATATAGCAAATCTCAGTCACTGTGATTTTATACCCTTTACAGTAGCAGCAATTCATAAAGGCCCTTCCCAGTCAAATGCTGGCTCAATAGCAGCCCACTTCCCTCCAACTTCAAGCCAATGGAGGGACCCCCTCTGACATATATATTTTAACTGTTACTCCACCCTTTCACTGAATTACAGGGTATGACCAGGTGATGATTCTTCTCTTCAGATGTTAATGTCCACAAATTATGGACAGAAAGAATATTTTGTTACAAGCCATAATGTTTAAAAATGAATTGTAGGGGACCAGCGAAGAACCAGCCAAGGCCGAATTAAAGAAACTGGGGAAATTTGAGTGGCTTCTACTGTGTGTCTTGGCATGTGTGTTTAAGAATGGAATATCATTGAAACAAATGTCAAGGCTAAGACAAAACCAAGCCATATCACTTTTTGCAAAAAATTTCCACAAATTTTTGTATCATTAAAATCTACGATTTCTCCAGGATTTCTAACCAGGACCACTCACAACAAGGCCCTGAAACATAATTCTAGAACAACAAGCCCCAGGCAGCAACAGAAGTGTGAACTGCCTAAAAGTAGCAGCCAGTATTCGAAAGCTGTAGGGAAGTGCAATTTCTGTTGAATCCAGTCCTTACGAGATCGCCACTTTGCTGAGAGATGGTCAAGGGCTTGTTGGTCTAGGCGTATGATTCTCGCTTCTTGTGCGAGAGGTCCCGGGTTCAAATCCCGGACAAGCCCTACCTTTCTGTTCGACAATGAATACAAGTGCAGCCAGGACAGAATGACTCATAAACAGAGGAATTATTGCTGGTTTTACAAATTTCAGAAACTTAACAAAGTCTAATCCAAGTCACTTCAAGAAGCAATCTCAAACCTTGGTGTAGATATAGCAAATTTCAGTCACTGTGATTTTATACCCTTTACAGTAGCAGCAATTCATAAAGGCCCTTCCCAGTCAAATGCTGGCTCAATCGCAGCCCACTTCCCTCCAACTTCAAGCCAATGGAGGGACCCCCTCTGACATATATATTTTAACTGTTACTCCACCCTTTCACTGAATTACAGGGTATGACCAGGTGATGATTCTTCTCTTCAGATGTTAATGTCCACAAATTATGGACAGAAAGAATATTTTGTTACAAGCCATAATGTTTAAAAATGAATTGTAGGGGACCAGCGAAGAACCAGCCAAGGCCGAATTAAAGAAACTGGGGAAATTTGAGTGGCTTCTACTGTGTGTCTTGGCATGTGTGTTTAAGAATGGAATATCATTGAAACAAATGTCAAGGCTAAGACAAAACCAAGCCATATCACTTTTTGCAAAAAATTTCCACAAATTTTTGTATCATTAAAATCTACGATTTCTCCAGGATTTCTAACCAGGACCACTCACAACAAGGCCCTGAAACATAATTCTAGAACAACAAGCCCCTGGCAGCAACAGAAGTGTGAACTGCCTAAAAGTAGCAGCCAGTATTCGAAAGCTGTAGGGAAGTGCAATTTCTGTTGAATCCAGTCCTTCCGAGATCGCCACTTAGCTGAGAGAGGATCAAGGGCTTGTTGGTCTAGATGTATGATTCACACTTTGGGTGCGAGAGATCCCGGACAAGCCCTTCCTTTCTGTTCGACAATGAATACAAGTGCAGCCAGGACAGATTGACTCATAAACAGAGGAACTATTGCTGGTTTTACAAATTTCAGAAACTTAACAAAGTCTAATCCAAGTCACTTCAAGAAGCAATCTCAAACCTCGGTGTTAATATAGCAAATCTCAGTCACTGTGATTTTATACCCTTTACAGTAGCAGCAATTCATAAAGGCCCTTCCCAGTCAAATGCTGGCTCAATAGCAGCCCACTTCCCTCCAACTTCAAGCCAATGGAGGGACCCCCTCTGACATATATATTTTAACTGTTACTCCACCCTTTCACTGAATTACAGGGTATGACCAGGTGATGATTCTTCTCTTCAGATGTTAATGTCCACAAATTATGGACAGAAAGAATATATTGTTACAAGCCATAATGTTTAAAAATGAATTGTAGGGGACCAGCGAAGAACCAGCCAAGGCCGAATTAAAGAAACTGGGGAAATTTGAGTGGCTTCTACTGTGTGTCTTGGCATGTGTGTTTAAGAATGGAATATCATTTAAACAAATGTCAAGGCTAAGACAAAACCAAGACATATCACTTTTTGCAAAAAATTTCCACAAATTTTTTTATCATTAAAATCAACGATTTGTCCAGGATTTCTAACCAGGACCATTCACAACAAGGCCCTGAAACATAATTCTAGAACAACAAGCCCCTGGCAGCAACAGAAGTGTGAACTGCCTAAAAGTAGCAGCCAGTATACGAAAGCTGTAGGGAAGTGCAATTTCTGTTGAATCCAGTCCTTACGAGGTCGCCACTTAGCTGAGAGATGATCAAGGGCTTGTTGGTCTAGGCGTATGATTCTCGCTTCGGGTGCGAGAGGTCCCAGGTTCAAATCCCGGACAAGCCCTTCCTTTCTGTTCGACAATGAATACAAGTGCAGCCAGGACAGATTGACTCATAAACAGAGGAACTATTGCTGGTTTTACAAATTTCAGAAACTTAACAAAGTCTAATCCAAGTCACTTCAAGAAGCAATCTCAAACCTCGGTGTTAATATAGCAAATCTCAGTCACTGTGATTTTATACCCTTTACAGTAGCAGCAATTCATAAAGGCCCTTCCCAGTCAAATGCTGGCTCAATAGCAGCCCACTTCCCTCCAACTTCAAGCCAATGGAGGGACCCCCTCTGACATATATATTTTAACTGTTACTCCACCCTTTCACTGAATTACAGGGTATGACCAGGTGATGATTCTTCTCTTCAGATGTTAATGTCCACAAATTATGGACAGAAAGAATATATTGTTACAAGCCATAATGTTTAAAAATGAATTGTAGGGGACCAGCGAAGAACCAGCCAAGGCCGAATTAAAGAAACTGGGGAAATTTGAGTGGCTTCTACTGTGTGTCTTGGCATGTGTGTTTAAGAATGGAATATCATTTAAACAAATGTCAAGGCTAAGACAAAACCAAGACATATCACTTTTTGCAAAAAATTTCCACAAGTTTTTTTATCATTAAAATCAACGATTTGTCCAGGATTTCTAACCAGGACCATTCACAACAAGGCCCTGAAACATAATTCTAGAACAACAAGCCCCTGGCAGCAACAGAAGTGTGAACTGCCTAAAAGTAGCAGCCAGTATACGAAAGCTGTAGGGAAGTGCAATTTCTGTTGAATCCAGTCCTTACGAGGTCGCCACTTAGCTGAGAGATGATCAAGGGCTTGTTGGTCTAGGCGTATGATTCTCGCTTCGGGTGCGAGAGGTCCCGGGTTCAAATCCCGGACAAGCCCTTCCTTTCTGTTCGACAATGAATACAAGTGCAGCCAGGACAGATTGACTCATAAACAGAGGAACTATTGCTGGTTTTACAAATTTCAGAAACTTAACAAAGTCTAATCCAAGTCACTTCAAGAAGCAATCTCAAACCTCGGTGTTAATATAGCAAATCTCAGTCACTGTGATTTTATACCCTTTACAGTAGCAGCAATTCATAAAGGCCCTTCCCAGTCCAATGCTGGCTCAATAGCAGCCCAATTCCCTCCAACTTCAAGCCAATGGAGGGACCCCCTCTGACATATATATTTTAACTGTTACTCCACCCTTTCACTGAATTACAGGGTATTACCAGGTGATGATTCTTTTCTTCAGATGTTAATGTCCACAAATTATGGACAGAAAGAATATTTTGTTACAAGCCATAATGTTTAAAAATTAATTGTAGGGGACCAGCGAAGAACCAGCCAAGGCCGAATTAAAGAAACTGGGGAAATTTGAGTGGCTTCTACTGTGTGTCTTGGCATGTGTGTTTAAGAATGGAATATCATTTAAACAAATGTCAAGGCTAAGGCAAAAACCAAGACATATCACTATTTGCAAAAAATTTCCACAAATTTTTTTATCATTAAAATCAACGATTTTTCCAGGATTTCTAACCAGGACCATTCACAACAAGGCCCTAAAACATAATTCTAGAACAACAAGCCCCTGGCAGCAACAGAAGTTTGAACTGCCTAAAAGTAGCAGCCAGTATTCGAAAGCTGTAGGGAAGTGCAAATTCTGTTGAATCCAGTCCTTCCGAGATTGCCACTTAGCTGAGAGAGGATCAAGGGCTTGTTGGTCTAGATGTATGATTCACACTTTGGGTGCGAGAGATCCCGGACAAGCCCTTCCTTTCTGTTCGACAATGAATACAAGTGCAGCCAGGACAGATTGACTCATAAACAGAGGAACTATTGCTGGTTTTACAAATTTCAGAAACTTAACAAAGTCTAATCCAAGTCACTTCAAGAAGCAATCTCAAACCTCGGTGTTAATATAGCAAATCTCAGTCACTGTGATTTTATACCCTTTACAGTAGCAGCAATTCATAAAGGCCCTTCCCAGTCAAATGCTGGCTCAATAGCAGCCCACTTCCCTCCAACTTCAAGCCAATGGAGGGACCCCCTCTGACATATATATTTTAACTGTTACTCCACCCTTTCACTGAATTACAGGGTATGACCAGGTGATGATTCTTCTCTTCAGATGTTAATGTCCACAAATTATGGACAGAAAGAATATTTTGTTACAAGCCATAATGTTTAAAAATGAATTGTAGGGGACCAGCGAAGAACCAGCCAAGGCCGAATTAAAGAAACTGGGGAAATTTGAGTGGCTTCTACTGTGTGTCTTGGCATGTGTGTTTAAGAATGGAATATCATTGAAACAAATGTCAAGGCTAAGACAAAACCAAGCCATATCACTTTTTGTAAAAAATTTCCACAAATTTTTGTATCATTAAAATCTACGATTTCTCCAGGATTTCTAACCAGGACCACTCACAACAAGGCCCTGAAACATAATTCTAGAACAACAAGCCCCAGGCAGCAACAGAAGTGTGAACTGCCTAAAAGTAGCAGCCAGTATTCGAAAGCTGTAGGGAAGTGCAATTTCTGTTGAATCCAGTCCTTACGAGATCGCCACTTTGCTGAGAGATGGTCAAGGGCTTGTTGGTCTAGGCGTATGATTCTCGCTTCTTGTGCGAGAGGTCCCGGGTTCAAATCCCGGACAAGCCCTACCTTTCTGTTCGACAATGAATACAAGTGCAGCCAGGACAGAATGACTCATAAACAGAGGAATTATTGCTGGTTTTACAAATTTCAGAAACTTAACAAAGTCTAATCCAAGTCACTTCAAGAAGCAATCTCAAACCTTGGTGTAGATATAGCAAATTTCAGTCACTGTGATTTTATACCCTTTACAGTAGCAGCAATTCATAAAGGCCCTTCCCAGTCAAATGCTGGCTCAATCGCAGCCCACTTCCCTCCAACTTCAAGCCAATGGAGGGACCCCCTCTGACATATATATTTTAACTGTTACTCCACCCTTTCACTGAATTACAGGGTATGACCAGGTGATGATTCTTCTCTTCAGATGTTAATGTCCACAAATTATGGACAGAAAGAATATTTTGTTACAAGCCATAATGTTTAAAAATGAATTGTAGGGGACCAGCGAAGAACCAGCCAAGGCCGAATTAAAGAAACTGGGGAAATTTGAGTGGCTTCTACTGTGTGTCTTGGCATGTGTGTTTAAGAATGGAATATCATTGAAACAAATGTCAAGGCTAAGACAAAACCAAGCCATATCACTTTTTGCAAAAAATTTCCACAAATTTTTGTATCATTAAAATCTACGATTTCTCCAGGATTTCTAACCAGGACCACTCACAACAAGGCCCTGAAACATAATTCTAGAACAACAAGCCCCAGGCAGCAACAGAAGTGTGAACTGCCTAAAAGTAGCAGCCAGTATTCGAAAGCTGTAGGGAAGTGCAATTTCTGTTGAATCCAGTCCTTACGAGATCGCCACTTAGCTGAGAGAGGATCAAGGGCTTGTTGGTCTAGATGTATGATTCACACTTTGGGTGCGAGAGATCCCGGACAAGCCCTTCCTTTCTGTTCGACAATGAATACAAGTGCAGCCAGGACAGATTGACTCATAAACAGAGGAACTATTGCTGGTTTTACAAATTTCAGAAACTTAACAAAGTCTAATCCAAGTCACTTCAAGAAGCAATCTCAAACCTCGGTGTTAATATAGCAAATCTCAGTCACTGTGATTTTATACCCTTTACAGTAGCAGCAATTCATAAAGGCCCTTCCCAGTCAAATGCTGGCTCAATAGCAGCCCACTTCCCTCCAACTTCAAGCCAATGGAGGGACCCCCTCTGACATATATATTTTAACTGTTACTCCACCCTTTCACTGAATTACAGGGTATGACCAGGTGATGATTCTTCTCTTCAGATGTTAATGTCCACAAATTATGGACAGAAAGAATATTTTGTTACAAGCCATAATGTTTAAAAATGAATTGTAGGGGACCAGCGAAGAACCAGCCAAGGCCGAATTAAAGAAACTGGGGAAATTTGAGTGGCTTCTACTGTGTGTCTTGGCATGTGTGTTTAAGAATGGAATATCATTGAAACAAATGTCAAGGCTAAGACAAAACCAAGACATATCACTTTTTGCAAAAAATTTGCACAAACTTGCTTATCATTAAAATCAACCATTTGTGCAGGATTTCTAACCAGGACCCTTCACAACAAATTTCAGAAACTTAACAAAGTCTAATCCAAGTCACTTCAAGAAGCAATCTCAAACCTTGGTGTTAATATAGCAAATCTCAGTCACTGTGATTTTATACCCTTTACAGTAGCAGCAATTCATAAAGGCCCTTCCCAGTCCAATGCTGGCTCAATAGCAGCCCAATTCCCTCCAACTTCAAGCCAATGGAGGGACCCCCTCTGACATATATATTTTAACTGTTACTCCACCCTTTCACTGAATTACAGGGTATGACCAGGTGATGATTCTTCTCTTCAAATGTTAATGTCCACAAATTATGGACAGAAAGAATATTTTGTTACAAGCCATAATGTTTAAAAATTAATTGTAGGGGACCAGCGAAGAACCAGCCAAGGCCGAATTAAAGAAACTGGGGAAATTTGAGTGGCTTCTACTGTGTGTCTTGGCATGTGTGTTTAAGAATGGAATATCATTGAAACAAATGTCAAGGCTAAGACAAAACCAAGCCATATGACTTTTTGCAAAAAATTTCCACAAATTTTTGTATCATCAAAATCTACGATTTCTCCAGGATTTCTAACCAGGACCACTCACAAATAGGCCCTGAAACATAATTCTAGAACAACAAGCCCCTGGCAGCAACAGAAGTGTGAACTGCCTAAAAGTAGCAGCCAGTATTCGAAAGCTGTAGGGAAGTGCAATTTCTGTTGAATCCAGTCCTTCCGAGATTGCCACTTAGCTGAGAGAGGATCAAGGGCTTGTTGGTCTAGATGTATGATTCACACTTTGGGTGCGAGAGATCCCGGACAAGCCCTTCCTTTCTGTTCGACAATGAATACAAGTGCAGCCAGGACAGATTGACTCATAAACAGAGGAACTATTGCTGGTTTTACAAATTTCAGAAACTTAACAAAGTCTAATCCAAGTCACTTCAAGAAGCAATCTCAAACCTCGGTGTTAATATAGCAAATCTCAGTCACTGTGATTTTATACCCTTTACAGTAGCAGCAATTCATAAAGGTCCTTCCCAGTCAAATGCTGGCTCAATAGCAGCCCACTTCCCTCCAACTTCAAGCCAATGGAGGGACCCCCTCTGACATATATATTTTAACTGTTACTCCACCCTTTTACTGAATTACAGGGTATGACCAGGTGATGATTCTTCTCTTCAGATGTTAATGTCCACAAATTATGGACAGAAAGAATATTTTGTTACAAGCCATAATGTTTAAAAATGAATTGTAGGGGACCAGCGAAGAACCAGCCAAGGCCGAATTAAAGAAACTGGGGAAATTTGAGTGGCTTCTACTGTGTGTCTTGGCATGTGTGTTTAAGAATGGAATATCATTGAAACAAATGTCAAGGCTAAGACAAAACCAAGACATATCACTTTTTGCAAAAAATTTCCACAAATTTTTTTATCATTAAAATCAAAGATTTTTCCAGGATTTCTAACCAGGACCATTCACAACAAGGCCCTGAAACATAATTCTAAAACAACAAGCCCCTGGCAGCAACAGAAGTGTGAACTGCCTAAAAGTAGCAGCCAGTATTCGAAAGCTGTAGGGAAGTGCAATTTCTGTTGAATCCAGTCCTTACGAGGTCGCCACTTAGCTGAAAGACGATCAAGGGCTTGTTGGTCTAGGCGTATGATTCTCGCTTCGGGTGCGAGAGGTCCCGGGTTCAAATCCCGGACAAGCCCTACCTTTCTGTTCGACAATGAATACAAGTGCAGCCAGGACAGATTGACTCATAAACAGAGGAACCATTGCTGGTTTTACAAATTTCAGGAACTTAACAAAGTGTAATTCAAGTCACTTCAAGAAGCAATCTCAAACCTTGTTCTTGATATAGCAGATCTCAGTCTCTGTGGTTATATAGCCTTTACAGTAGCAACAATTCATAATGGCCCTTCCCAGTCATTGCTGGCTTAATAGCAGTCCACTTCCCTGCAACTTCAAGCCAATGGAGGGACCCCTTCTTGCATATATATTTTTACTGTTGCTCCATCCTTTCACTGAATTACAAGGTATGACTAGGTGATGATTCTTCTCTTTAGATGTTAATGTCCACAAATTATGGACAGAAAGATTATTTTGGTACAAATATTGATGTTAAAAAAAAATGATTTGTAGGGGACCAGAGAAGGACCAGCCAAGGCCCCATTAAAGAAAGTGGAGAAATTTAAGGGACTGCTACTGTGTGTCTTGGCATGTGTGTTTAAGAATGGAATATAAATTCAACAAATGTCAAGGCTAAGACAAAACCAAGACATCTCACTTTTTGAAAAAAAGTCCACAAACTCGCTTATCATTAAAATCAACGATTTGTCCAGGATTTCTAACCAGGACCACTCACAACAAGGCCCTGAAACATAATTCTAGAACAACAAGCCCCTGGCAGCAACAAAAGTGTGAATTGCCTTAAAGTAGCAGCCATTATTCAAAGGCTGTAGGAAAGTGCAATTTCTGTTGAATCCGTTGGGCTCCAGAGCGCCTCCTAGCTGACAGTTCACCAAGGGCTTGTTGGTCTAGGCATATGATTCTCGCTTTGGGTGCGAGAGGTCCGGGGTTCAAATCCCGGACAAGCCCTTCCTTTCTGTTTGACAATGAATCCAAGTGCAGACAGGACAGATTAACTCATAAACAGAAGAACTATTGCTGGTTTTATGGATTTCAGCAACTTAAAGTGTAATTCAAGTCACTTCAAGAAGCAATCTCAAACCTTGTTCTTGATATAGCAGATCTCAGTCTCTGTGCTTTTATAGCCTTTACAGTAGCAACAATTCATAATGGCCCTTCCCAGTCATTGCTGGCTTAATAGCAGTCCACTTCCCTGCAACTTCAAGCCAATGGAGGGACCCCTTCTTGCATATATATTTTTACTGTTGCTCCATCCTTTCACTGAATTACAAGGTATGACTAGGTGATGATTCTTCTCTTTAGATGTTACTGTCCACAAATTATGGACAGAAAGATTATTTTGGTACGAATATTGATGTTTAAAAATGAATTGTAGGGGACCAGCCAAGGCCCCATTAAAGAAAGTGGGGAAATATAAGGGACTGCTACTGTGTGTCTTGGCATGTGTGTTTAAGAATGGAATATAAATTCAACAAATGTCAAGGCTAAGACAAAACCAAGACATCTCTCTTTTTGAAAAAAGTCCACAAACTCGCTTATCATTAAAATCAACGATTTGTCCAGGATTTCTAACCAGGACCACTCACAACAAGGCCCTGAAACATAATTCTAGAACAACAAGCCCCTGGCAGCAACAAAAGTGTGAATTGCCTTAAAGTAGCAGCCATTATTCGAAGGCTGTAGGAAAGTGCAATTTCTGTTGAATCCGTTGGGCTCCAGAGCGCCTCCTAGCTGACAGTTCACCAAGGGCTTGTTGGTCTAGGCGTATGATTCTCGCTTTGGGTGTGAGAGATCCCGGACAAGCCCTTCCTTTCTGTTTGACAATGAATCCAAGTGCAGACAGGACAGATTAACTCATAAACAGAAGAACTATTGCTGGTTTTACGAATTTCAGCAACTTAACAAAGTGTAATTCAAGTCACTTCAAGAAGCAATCTCAAACCTTGTTCTTGATATAGCAGATCTCAGTCTCTGTGGTTATATAGCCTTTACAGTAGCAACAATTCATAATGGCCCTTCCCAGTCATTGCTGGCTTAATAGCAGTCCACTTCCCTGCAACTTCAAGCCAATGGAGGGACCCCTTCTTGCATATATATTTTTACTGTTACTCCATCCTTTCACTGAATTACAAGGTATGACTAGGTGATGATTCTTCTCTTTAGATGTTACTGTCCACAAATTATGGACAGCAGGAATATTTTGGTACGAATATTGATGTTTAAAAATGAATTGTAGGGGACCAGCCAAGGCCCCATTAAAGAAAGTGGGAAATTTAAGGGACTGCTACTGTGTGTCTTGGCATGTGTGTTTAAGAATGGAATATAAATTCAACAAATGTCAAGGCTAAGACAAAACCAAGACATCTCACTTTTTGAAAAAAAGTCCACAAACTCGCTTATCATTAAAATCAACGATTTGTCCAGGATTTCTAACCAGGACCACTCACAACAAGGCCCTGAAACATAATTCTAGAACAACGAGCCCCTGGCAGCAACAAAAGTGTGAATTGCCTTAAAGTAGCAGCCATTATTCAAAGGCTGTAGGAAAGTGCAATTTCTGTTGAATCCGTTGGGCTCCAGAGCGCCTCCTAGCTGACAGTTCACCAAGGGCTTGTTGGTCTAGGCATATGATTCTCGCTTTGGGTGCGAGAGGTCCGGGGTTCAAATCCCGGACAAGCCCTTCCTTTCTGTTTGACAATGAATCCAAGTGCAGACAGGACAGATTAACTCATAAACAGAAGAACTATTGCTGGTTTTACGAATTTCAGCAACTTAAAGTGTAATTCAAGTCACTTCAAGAAGCAATCTCAAACCTTGTTCTTGATATAGCAGATCTCAGTCTCTGTGCTTTTATAGCCTTTACAGTAGCAACAATTCATAATGGCCCTTCCCAGTCATTGCTGGCTTAATAGCAGTCCACTTCCCTGCAACTTCAAGCCAATGGAGGGACCCCTTCTTGCATATATATTTTTACAGGAGGGACCCCTTCTTGCATATATATTTTTACTGTTGCTCCATCCTTTCACTGAATTACAAGGTATGACTAGGTGATGATTCTTCTCTTTACATGTTACTGTCCACAAATTATGGACAGAAAGAATATTTTGGTACGAATATTGATGTTTAAAAATGAATTGTAGGGGACCAGCCAAGGCCCCATTAAAGAAAGTGGGGAAATTTAAGGGACCGCTACTGTGTGTCTTGGCATGTGTGTTTAAGAATGGAATATAAATTCAACAAATGTCAAGGCTAAGACAAAACCAAGACATCTCTCTTTTTGAGAAAAGTCCACAAACTCGCTTATCATTAAAATCAACAATTTGTCCAGGATTTCTAACCAGGACCACTCACAACAAGGCCCTGAAACATAATTCTAGAACAACGAGCCCCTGGCAGCAACAAAAGTGTGAATTGCCTTAAAGTAGCAGCCATTATTCAAAGGCTGTATGAAAGTGCAATTTCTGTTGAACCCGTTGGGCTGCAGAACGCCTCCTAGCTGACAGTTCACCAAGGGCTTGTTGGTCTAGGCGTATGATTCTCGCTTTGGGTGCGAGAGGTCCGGGGTTCAAATCCCGGACAAGCCCTTCCTTTCTGTTTGACAATGAATCCAAATGCAGACAGGACAGATTAACTCATAAACAGAAGAACTATTGCTGGTTTTACGAATTTCAGCAACTTAACAAAGTTTAATTCAAGTCACTTCAAGAAGCAATCTCAAACCTTGTTCTTGATATAGCAGATCTCAGTCTCTGTGGTTATATAGCCTTTACAGTAGCAACAATTCATAATGGCCCTTCCCAGTCATTGCTGGCTTAATAGCAGTCCACTTCCCTGCAACTTCAAGCCAATGGAGGGACCCCTTCTTGCATATATATTTTTACTGTTGCTCCATCCTTTCACTGAATTACAAGGTATGACTAGGTGATGATTCTTCTCTTTAGATGTTACTGTCCACAAATTATGGACAGAAAGAATATTTTGGTACGAATATTGATGTTTAAAAATGAATTGTAGGGGACCAGCCAAGGCCCCATTAAAGAAAGTGGGGAAATTTAAGGGACTGCTACTGTGTGTCTTGGCATGTGTGTTTAAGAATGGAATATAAATTCAACAAATGTCAAGGCTAAGACAAAACCAAGACATCTCACTTTTTGAAAAAAAGTCCACAAACTCGCTTATCATTAAAATCAACGATTTTTCCAGGATTTCTAACCAGGACCACTCACAACAAGGCCCTGAAACATAATTCTAGAACAACGAGCCCCTGGCCGCAACAAAAGTGTGAATTGCCTTAAAGTAGCAGCCATTATTCGAAGGCTGTAGGAAAGTGCAATTTCTGTTGAATCCGTTGGGCTCCAGAGCGCCTCCTAGCTGACAGTTCACCAAGGGCTTGTTGGTCTAGGCGTATGATTCTCGCTTTGGGTGCGAGAGGTCCCGGGTTCAAATCCCGGACAAGTCCTTCCTTTTTGTTTGACAATGAATCCAAGTGCAGACAGGACAGATTAACTCATAAACAGAAGAACTATTGCTGGTTTTACGAATTTCAGCAACTTAACAAAGTGTAATTCAAGTCACTTCAAGAAGCAATCTCAAACCTTGTTCTTGATATAGCAGATATCAGTCTCTGTGCTTTTATAGCCTTTACAGTAGCAACAATTCATAATGGCCCTACCCAGTCATTGCTGGCTTAATAGCAGTCCACTTCCCTGCAACTTCAAGCCAATGGAGGGACCCATTTTTGCATATATATTTTTACTGTTGCTCCACCCTTTCACTGATTTACAAGGTATGACTAGGTGATAATTCTTCTCTTTAGATGTTAATGTCCACAAATTATGGACAGAAAGATTATTTTCGTACAAATATTGATGTTTAAAAATGAATTGTTCGGGACCAGAGAAGGACCAGCCAAGGCCCCATTAAAGAAAGTGGGGAAATTTAAGGGACTGCTACTGTGTGTCTTGGCATGTGTGTTTAAGAATGGAATATAAATTCAACAAATGTCAAGGCTAAGACAAAACCAAGACATCTCACTTTTTGAAAAAAAGTCCACAAACTCGCTTATCATTAAAATCAACGATTTGTCCAGGATTTCTAACCAGGACCACTCACAACAAGGCCCTGAAACATAATTCTAGAACAACGAGCCCCTGGCAGCAACAAAAGTGTGAATTGCCTTAAAGTAGCAGCCATTATTCGAAGGCTGTAGGAAAGTGCAATTTCTGTTGAATCCGTTGGGGTCCAGAGCGCCTCCTAGCTGACAGTTCACCAAGGGCTTGTTGGTCTAGGCGTATGATTCTTGCTTTGGGTGCGAGAGGTCCCTGGTTCAAATCCCGGACAAGCCCTTCGTTTCTGTTTGACAATGAATCCAAGTGCAGACAGGACAGATTAACTCATAAACAGAAGAACTATTGCTGGTTTTACGAATTTCAGCAACTTAACAAAGTGTAATTCAAGTCACTTCAAGAAGCAATCTCAAACCTTGTTCTTGATATAGCAGATCTCAGTCTCTGTGCTTATATAGCCTTTACAGTAGCAACAATTCATAATGGGCCTTCCCAGTCATTGCTGGCTTAATAGCAGTCCACTTCCCTGCAACTTCAAGCCAATGGAGGGACCCCTTCTTGCATATATATTTTTACTGTTGCTCCATCCTTTCACTGAATTACATGGTATGACTAGGTGATGATTCTTCTCTTTAGATGTTAATGTCCACAAATTATGGACAGAAAGATTATTTTGGTAAAAATATAGATGTTTAAAAATGAATTGTAGGGGACCAGAGAAGGACCAGCCAAGGCCCCATTAAAGAAAGTGGGGAAATTTAAGGGACTGCTACTGTGTGTCTTGGCATGTGTGTTTAAGAATGGAATATAAATTCAACAAATGTCAAGGCTAAGACACAACCAAGACATCTCACTTTTTGAAAAAAAGTCCACAAACTCGCTTATCATTAAAATCAACTATTTGTCCAGGATTTCTAACCAGGACCACTCACAACAAGGCCCTGAAACATAATTCTAGAACAACGAGCCCCTGGCAGCAACAAAAGTGTGAATTGCCTTAAAGTAGCAGCCATTATTCAAAGGCTGTAGGAAAGTGCAATTTCTGTTGAATCCGTTGGGCTCCAGAGCGCCTCCTAGCTGACAGTTCACCAAGGGCTTGTTGGTCTAGGCGTATGATTCTTGCTTTGGGTGCGAGAGGTCCCGGGTTCAAATCCCGGACAAGCCCTTCCTTTCTGTTTGACAATGAATCCAAGTGCAGACAGGACAGATTAACTCATAAACAGAAGAACTATTGCTGGTTTTACGAATTTCAGCAACTTAACAAAGTGTAATTCAAGTCACTTCAAGAAGCAATCTCAAACCTTGTTCTTGATATAGCAGATATCAGTCTCTGTGCTTTTTTAGCCTTTACAGTAGCAACAATTCATAATGGCCCTACCCAGTCATTGCTGGCTTAATAGCAGTCCACTTCCCTGCAACTTCAAGCCAATGGAGGGACCCATTTTTGCATATATATTTTTACTGTTGCTCCACCCTTTCACTGATTTACAAGGTATGACTAGGTGATAATTCTTCTCTTTAGATGTTAATGTCCACAAATTATGGACAGAAAGATTATTTTCGTACAAATATTGATGTTTAAAAATGAATTGTTCGGGACCAGAGAAGGACCAGCCAAGGCCCCATTAAAGAAAGTGGGGAAATTTAAGGGACTGCTACTGTGTGTCTTGGCATGTGTGTTTAAGAATGGAATATAAATTCAACAAATGTCAAGGCTAAGACAAAACCAAGACATCTCACTTTTTGAAAAAAAGTCCACAAACTCGCTTATCATTAAAATCAACGATTTGTCCAGGATTTCTAACCAGGACCACTCACAACAAGGCCCTGAAACATAATTCTAGAACAACGAGCCCCTGGCAGCAACAAAAGTGTGAATTGCCTTAAAGTAGCAGCCATTATTCGAAGGCTGTAGGAAAGTGCAATTTCTGTTGAATCCGTTGGGGTCCAGAGCGCCTCCTAGCTGACAGTTCACCAAGGGCTTGTTGGTCTAGGCGTATGATTCTTGCTTTGGGTGCGAGAGGTCCCGGGTTCAAATCCCGGACAAGCCCTTCCTTTCTGTTTGACAATGAATCCAAGTGCAGACAGGACAGATTAACTCATAAACAGAAGAACTATTGCTGGTTTTACGAATTTCAGCAACTTAACAAAGTGTAATTCAAGTCACTTCAAGAAGCAATCTCAAACCTTGTTCTTGATATAGCAGATCTCAGTCTCTGTGCTTATATAGCCTTTACAGTAGCAACAATTCATAATGGGCCTTCCCAGTCATTGCTGGCTTAATAGCAGTCCACTTCCCTGCAATTTCAAGCCAATGGAGGGACCCCTTCTTGCATATATATTTTTACTGTTGCTCCATCCTTTCACTGATTAACATGGTATGACTAGGTGATGATTCTTCTCTTTAGATGTTAATGTCCACAAATTATGGACAGAAAGATTATTTTGGTAAAAATATAGATGTTTAAAAATGAATTGTAGGGGACCAGAGAAGGACCAGCCAAGGCCCCATTAAAGAAAGTGGGGAAATTTAAGGGACTGCTAATGTGTGTCTTGGCATGTGTGTTTAAGAATGGAATATAAATTCAACAAATGTCAAGGCTAAGACAAAACCAAGACATCTCACTTTTTGAAAAAAAGTTCACAAACTCGCTTATCATTAAAATCAACGATTTGTCCAGGATTTCTAACCAGGACCACTCACAACAAGGCCCTGAAACATAATTCTAGAACAACGAGCCCCTGGCAGCAACAAAAGTGTGAATTGCCTTAAAGTAGCAGCCATTATTCGAAGGCTGTAGGAAAGTGCAATTTCTGTTGAATCCGTTGGGCTCCAGAGCGCCTCCTAGCTGACAGTTCACCAAAGGCTTGTTGGTCTAGGCGTATGATTCTCGCTTTGGGTGCGAGAGGTCCCAGGTTCAAATCCCGGACAATCCCTTTCTTTCTGTTTGACAATGAATCCAAGTGCAGACAGGACAGATTAACTCATAAACAGAAGAACTATTGCTGGTTTTACAAATTTCAGCAACTTAACAAAGTGTAATTCAAGTCACTTCAAGAAGCAATCTCAAACCTTGTTCTTGATATAGCAGATCTCAGTCTCTGTGCTTTTATAGCCTTTACAGTAGCAACAATTCATAATGGCCCTTCCCAGTCATTGCTGGCTTAATAGCAGTCCACTTCCCTGCAACTTCAAGCCAATGGAGGGACCCCTTCTTGCATATATATTTTTACTGTTGCTCCATCCTTTCACTGAATTACAAGGTATGACTAGGTGATGATTCTTCTCTTTAGATGTTAATGTCCACAAATTATGGACAGAAAGATTATTTTGGTACAAATATTGATGTTTAAAAATGAATTGTAGGGGACCAGAGAAGGACCAGCCAATGCCCCATTAAAGAAAGTGGGGAAATTTAAGGGACTGCTATTGTGTGTCTTGGCATGTGTGTTTAAGAATGGAATATAAATTCAACAAATGTCAAGGCTAAGACAAAACCAAGACATCTCTCTTTTTGAAAAAAAGTCCACAAACTCGCTTATCATTAAAATCAACGATTTGTCCAGGATTTTTAACCAGGACCACTCACAACAAGGCCCTGAAACATAATTCTAGAACAACGAGCCCCTGGCAGCAACAAAAGTGTGAATTGCCTTAAAGTAGCAGCCATTATTCGAAGGCTGTAGGGAAGTGCAATTTCTGTTGAATCCGTTCTGCTCGAGAGCGCCTCCTAGCTGACAGCTCACCAAGGGCTTGTTGGTCTAGGCGTATGATTCTCGCTTTGGGTGCGAGAGGTCCCGGGTTCAGGTCCCGGGTTCAAATCCCGGACAAGCCCTTCCTTTCTGTTTGACAATGAATCCAAGTGCAGACAGGACAGATTAACTCATAAACAGAAGAACTATTGCTGGTTTTACAAATTTCAGCAACTTAACAAAGTGTAATTCAAGTCACTTCAAGAAGCAATCTCAAACCTTGTTCTTGATATAGCAGATCTCAGTCTCTGTGCTTTTATAGCCTTTACAGTAGCAACAATTCATAATGGCCCTACCCAGTCATTGCTGGCTTAATAGCAGTCCACTTCCCTGCAACTTCAAGCCAATGGAGGGACCCCTTCTTGCATATATATTTTTACTGTTGTTCCATCCTTTCACTGAATTACAAGGTATGACTAGGTGATGATTCTTCTCTTTAGATGTTAATGTCCACAAATTATGGACAGAAAGATTATTTTGGTACAAAAATTGATGTTTAAAAATGTATTGTAGGGGACCAGAGAAGGACCAGCCAAGGCCCCATTAAAGAAAGTGGGGAAATTTAAGGGACTGCTACTGTGTGTCTTGGCATGTGTGTTTAAGAATGGAATATAAATTCAACAAATGTCAAGGCTAAGACACAACCAAGACATCTCACTTTTTGAAAAAAAGTCCACAAACTCGCTTATCATTAAAATCAACTATTTGTCCAGGATTTCTAACCAGGACCACTCACAACAAGGCCCTGAAACATAATTCTAGAACAACGAGCCCCTGGCAGCAACAAAAGTGTGAATTGCCTTAAAGTAGCAGCCATTATTCGAAGGCTGTAGGGAAGTGCAATTTCTGTTGAATCCGTTGGGCTCCAGAGCGCCTCCTAGCTGACAGTTCACCAAGGGCTTGTTGGTCTAGGCGTATGATTCTTGCTTTGGGTGCGAGAGGTCCTGGGTTCAAATCCCGGACAAGCCCTTCCTTTCTGTTTGACAATGAATCCAAGTGCAGACAGGACAGATTAACTCATAAACAGAAGAACTATTGCTGGTTTTACGAATTTCAGCAACTTAACAAAGTGTAATTCAAGTCACTTCAAGAAGCAATCTCAAACCTTGTTCTTGATATAGCAGATATCAGTCTCTGTGCTTTTATAGCCTTTACAGTAGCAACAATTCATAATGGCCCTACCCAGTCATTGCTGGCTTAATAGCAGTCCACTTCCCTGCAACTTCAAGCCAATGGAGGGACCCATTTTTGCATATATATTTTTACTGTTGCTCCACCCTTTCACTGATTTACAAGGTATGACTAGGTGATAATTCTTCTCTTTAGATGTTAATGTCCACAAATTATGGACAGAAAGATTATTTTGGTACAAATATTGATGTTTAAAAATGAATTGTAGGGGACCAGAGAAGGACCAGCCAATGCCCCATTAAAGAAAGTGGGGAAATTTAAGGGACTGCTATTGTGTGTCTTGGCATGTGTGTTTAAGAATGGAATATAAATTCAACAAATGTCAAGGCTAAGACAAAACCAAGACATCTCTCTTTTTGAAAAAAAGTCCACAAACTCGCTTATCATTAAAATCAACGATTTGTCCAGGATTTTTAACCAGGACCACTCACAACAAGGCCCTGAAACATAATTCTAGAACAACGAGCCCCTGGCAGCAACAAAAGTGTGAATTGCCTTAAAGTAGCAGCCATTATTCGAAGGCTGTAGGGAAGTGCAATTTCTGTTGAATCCGTTCTGCTCGAGAGCGCCTCCTAGCTGACAGCTCACCAAGGGCTTGTTGGTCTAGGCGTATGATTCTCGCTTTGGGTGCGAGAGGTCCCAGGTTCAAATCCCGGACAATCCCTTTCTTTCTGTTTGACAATGAATCCAAGTGCAGACAGGACAGATTAACTCATAAACAGAAGAACTATTGCTGGTTTTACAAATTTCAGCAACTTAACAAAGTGTAATTCAAGTCACTTCAAGAAGCAATCTCAAACCTTGTTCTTGATATAGCAGATCTCAGTCTCTGTGCTTTTATAGCCTTTACAGTAGCAACAATTCATAATGGCCCTTCCCAGTCATTGCTGGCTTAATAGCAGTCCACTTCCCTGCAACTTCAAGCCAATGGAGGGACCCCTTCTTGCATATATATTTTTACTGTTGCTCCATCCTTTCACTGAATTACAAGGTATGACTAGGTGATGATTCTTCTCTTTAGATGTTAATGTCCACAAATTATGGACAGAAAGATTATTTTGGTACAAATATTGATGTTTAAAAATGAATTGTAGGGGACCAGAGAAGGACCAGCCAATGCCCCATTAAAGAAAGTGGGGAAATTTAAGGGACTGCTATTGTGTGTCTTGGCATGTGTGTTTAAGAATGGAATATAAATTCAACAAATGTCAAGGCTAAGACAAAACCAAGACATCTCTCTTTTTGAAAAAAAGTCCACAAACTCGCTTATCATTAAAATCAACGATTTGTCCAGGATTTTTAACCAGGACCACTCACAACAAGGCCCTGAAACATAATTCTAGAACAACGAGCCCCTGGCAGCAACAAAAGTGTGAATTGCCTTAAAGTAGCAGCCATTATTCAAAGGCTGTAGGAAAGTGCAATTTCTGTTGAATCCGTTGGGCTCCAGAGCGCCTCCTAGCTGACAGTTCACCAAGGGTTGTTGGTCTAGGCGTATGATTCTTGCTTTGGGTGCGAGAGGTCCTGGGTTCAAATCCCGGACAAGCCCTTCCTTTCTGTTTGACAATGAATCCAAGTGCAGACAGGACAGATTAACTCATAAACAGAAGAACTATTGCTTGTTTTACGAATTTCAGCAACTTAACAAAGTGTAATTCAAGTCACTTCAAGAAGCAATCTCAAACCTTGTTCTTGATATAGCAGATATCAGTCTCTGTGCTTTTATAGCCTTTACAGTAGCAACAATTCATAATGGCCCTACCCAGTCATTGCTGGCTTAATAGCAGTCCACTTCCCTGCAACTTCAAGCCAATGGAGGGACCCCTTCTTGCATATATATTTTTACTGTTGTTCCATCCTTTCACTGAATTACAAGGTATGACTAGGTGATGATTCTTCTCTTTAGATGTTAATGTCCACAAATTATGGACAGAAAGATTATTTTGGTACAAAAATTGATGTTTAAAAATGTATTGTAGGGGACCAGAGAAGGACCAGCCAAGGCCCCATTAAAGAAAGTGGGGAAATTTAAGGGACTGCTACTGTGTGTCTTGGCATGTGTGTTTAAGAATGGAATATAAATTCAACAAATGTCAAGGCTAAGACACAACCAAGACATCTCACTTTTTGAAAAAAAGTCCACAAACTCGCTTATCATTAAAATCAACTATTTGTCCAGGATTTCTAACCAGGACCACTCACAACAAGGCCCTGAAACATAATTCTAGAACAACGAGCCCCTGGCAGCAACAAAAGTGTGAATTGCCTTAAAGTAGCAGCCATTATTCAAAGGCTGTAGGAAAGTGCAATTTCTGTTGAATCCGTTGGGCTCCAGAGCGCCTCCTAGCTGACAGTTCACCAAGGGCTTGTTGGTCTAGGCGTATGATTCTTGCTTTGGGTGCGAGAGGTCCTGGGTTCAAATCCCGGACAAGCCCTTCCTTTCTGTTTGACAATGAATCCAAGTGCAGACAGGACAGATTAACTCATAAACAGAAGAACTATTGCTGGTTTTACGAATTTCAGCAACTTAACAAAGTGTAATTCAAGTCACTTCAAGAAGCAATCTCAAACCTTGTTCTTGATATAGCAGATATCAGTCTCTGTGCTTTTATAGCCTTTACAGTAGCAACAATTCATAATGGCCCTACCCAGTCATTGCTGGCTTAATAGCAGTCCACTTCCCTGCAACTTCAAGCCAATGGAGGGACCCCTTCTTGCATATATATTTTTACTGTTGCTCCATCCTTTCACTGAATTACAAGGTATGACTAGGTGATGATTCTTCTCTTTAGATGTTAATGTCCACAAATTATGGACAGAAAGATTATTTTGGTACAAATATTGATGTTTAAAAATGAATTGTAGGGGACCAGAGAAGGACCAGCCAATGCCCCATTAAAGAAAGTGGGGAAATTTAAGGGACTGC
Organism: Cyprinodon diabolis; assembly: GCA_030533445.1. Taxonomy (NCBI): domain Eukaryota; kingdom Metazoa; phylum Chordata; class Actinopteri; order Cyprinodontiformes; family Cyprinodontidae; genus Cyprinodon; species Cyprinodon diabolis. The sequence continues at coordinate 36,496,475 of CM060076.1, forward strand.
TACTGTGTGTCTTGGCATGTGTGTTTAAGAATGGAATATAAATTCAACAAATGTCAAGGCTAAGACAAAACCAAGACATCTCTCTTTTTGAAAAAAAGTCCACAAACTCGCTTATCATTAAAATCAACGATTTGTCCAGGATTTTTAACCAGGACCACTCACAACAAGGCCCTGAAACATAATTCTAGAACAACGAGCCCCTGGCAGCAACAAAAGTGTGAATTGCCTTAAAGTAGCAGCCATTATTCGAAGGCTGTAGGGAAGTGCAATTTCTGTTGAATCCGTTCTGCTCGAGAGCGCCTCCTAGCTGACAGCTCACCAAGGGCTTGTTGGTCTAGGCGTATGATTCTCACTTTGGGTGCGAGAGGTCCCGGGTTCAAATCCCGGACAAGCCCTTCCTTTCTGTTTGACAATGAATCCAAGTGCAGACAGGACAGATTAACTCATAAACAGAAGAACTGTTGCTGGTTTTACAAATTTCAGCAACTTAACAAAGTGTAATTCAAGTCACTTCAAGAAGCAATCTCAAACCTTGTTCTTGATATAGCAGATCTCAGTCTCTGTGCTTTTATAGCCTTTACAGTAGCAACAATTCATAATGGCCCTACCCAGTCATTGCTGGCTTAATAGCAGTCCACTTCCCTGCAACTTCAAGCCAATGGAGGGACCCCTTCTTGCATATATATTTTTACTGTTGTTCCATCCTTTCACTGAATTACAAGGTATGACTAGGTGATGATTCTTCTCTTTAGATGTTAATGTCCACAAATTATGGACAGAAAGATTATTTTGGTACAAAAATTGATGTTTAAAAATGTATTGTAGGGGACCAGAGAAGGACCAGCCAAGGCCCCATTAAAGAAAGTGGGGAAATTTAAGGGACTGCTACTGTGTGTCTTGGCATGTGTGTTTAAGAATGGAATATAAATTCAACAAATGTCAAGGCTAAGACACAACCAAGACATCTCACTTTTTGAAAAAAAGTCCACAAACTCGCTTATCATTAAAATCAACTATTTGTCCAGGATTTCTAACCAGGACCACTCACAACAAGGCCCTGAAACATAATTCTAGAACAACGAGCCCCTGGCAGCAACAAAAGTGTGAATTGCCTTAAAGTAGCAGCCATTATTCGAAGGCTGTAGGGAAGTGCAATTTCTGTTGAATCCGTTCTGCTCGAGAGCGCCTCCTAGCTGACAGCTCACCAAGGGCTTGTTGGTCTAGGCGTATGATTCTCGCTTTGGGTGCGAGAGGTCCCGGGTTCAAATCCCGGACAAGCCCTTCCTTTCTGTTTGACAATGAATCCAAGTGCAGACAGGACAGATTAACTCATAAACAGAAGAACTATTGCTGGTTTTACAAATTTCAGCAACTTAACAAAGTGTAATTCAAGTCACTTCAAGAAGCAATCTCAAACCTTGTTCTTGATATAGCAGATCTCAGTCTCTGTGCTTTTATAGCCTTTACAGTAGCAACAATTCATAATGGCCCTACCCAGTCATTGCTGGCTTAATAGCAGTCCACTTCCCTGCAACTTCAAGCCAATGGAGGGACCCCTTCTTGCATATATATTTTTACTGTTGTTCCATCCTTTCACTGAATTACAAGGTATGACTAGGTGATGATTCTTCTCTTTAGATGTTAATGTCCACAAATTATGGACAGAAAGATTATTTTGGTACAAAAATTGATGTTTAAAAATGTATTGTAGGGGACCAGAGAAGGACCAGCCAAGGCCCCATTAAAGAAAGTGGGGAAATTTAAGGGACTGCTACTGTGTGTCTTGGCATGTGTGTTTAAGAATGGAATATAAATTCAACAAATGTCAAGGCTAAGACACAACCAAGACATCTCACTTTTTGAAAAAAAGTCCACAAACTCGCTTATCATTAAAATCAACTATTTGTCCAGGATTTCTAACCAGGACCACTCACAACAAGGCCCTGAAACATAATTCTAGAACAACGAGCCCCTGGCAGCAACAAAAGTGTGAATTGCCTTAAAGTAGCAGCCATTATTCAAAGGCTGTAGGAAAGTGCAATTTCTGTTGAATCCGTTGGGCTCCAGAGCGCCTCCTAGCTGACAGTTCACCAAGGGCTTGTTGGTCTAGGCGTATGATTCTTGCTTTGGGTGCGAGAGGTCCTGGGTTCAAATCCCGGACAAGCCCTTCCTTTCTGTTTGACAATGAATCCAAGTGCAGACAGGACAGATTAACTCATAAACAGAAGAACTATTGCTGGTTTTACGAATTTCAGCAACTTAACAAAGTGTAATTCAAGTCACTTCAAGAAGCAATCTCAAACCTTGTTCTTGATATAGCAGATATCAGTCTCTGTGCTTTTATAGCCTTTACAGTAGCAACAATTCATAATGGCCCTACCCAGTCATTGCTGGCTTAATAGCAGTCCACTTCCCTGCAACTTCAAGCCAATGGAGGGACCCATTTTTGCATATATATTTTTACTGTTGCTCCACCCTTTCACTGATTTACAAGGTATGACTAGGTGATAATTCTTCTCTTTAGATGTTAATGTCCACAAATTATGGACAGAAAGATTATTTTCGTACAAATATTGATGTTTAAAAATGAATTGTTCGGGACCAGAGAAGGACCAGCCAAGGCCCCATTAAAGAAAGTGGGGAAATTTAAGGGACTGCTACTGTGTGTCTTGGCATGTGTGTTTAAGAATGGAATATAAATTCAACAAATGTCAAGGCTAAGACAAAACCAAGACATCTCACTTTTTGAAAAAAAGTCCACAAACTCGCTTATCATTAAAATCAACGATTTGTCCAGGATTTCTAACCAGGACCACTCACAACAAGGCCCTGAAACATAATTCTAGAACAACGAGCCCCTGGCAGCAACAAAAGTGTGAATTGCCTTAAAGTAGCAGCCATTATTCGAAGGCTGTAGGAAAGTGCAATTTCTGTTGAATCCGTTGGGGTCCAGAGCGCCTCCTAGCTGACAGTTCACCAAGGGCTTGTTGGTCTAGGCGTATGATTCTTGCTTTGGGTGCGAGAGGTCCCGGGTTCAAATCCCGGACAAGCCCTTCCTTTCTGTTTGACAATGAATCCAAGTGCAGACAGGACAGATTAACTCATAAACAGAAGAACTATTGCTGGTTTTACGAATTTCAGCAACTTAACAAAGTGTAATTCAAGTCACTTTAAGAAGCAATCTCAAACCTTGTTCTTGATATAGCAGATCTCAGTCTCTGTGCTTATATAGCCTTTACAGTAGCAACAATTCATAATGGGCCTTCCCAGTCATTGCTGGCTTAATAGCAGTCCACTTCCCTGCAACTTCAAGCCAATGGAGGGACCCCTTCTTGCATATATATTTTTACTGTTGCTCCATCCTTTCACTGAATTACATGGTATGACTAGGTGATGATTCTTCTCTTTAGATGTTAATGTCCACAAATTATGGACAGAAAGATTATTTTGGTAAAAATATAGATGTTTATAAATGAATTGTAGGGGACCAGAGAAGGACCAGCCAAGGCCCCATTAAAGAAAGTGGGGAAATTTAAGGGACTGCTACTGTGTGTCTTGGCATGTGTGTTTAAGAATGGAATATAAATTCAACAAATGTCAAGGCTAAGACACAACCGAGACATCTCACTTTTTGAAAAAAAGTCCACAAACTCGCTTATCATTAAAATCAACGATTTGTCCAGGATTTTTAACCAGGACCACTCACAACAAGGCCCTGAAACATAATTCTAGAACAACGAGCCCCTGGCAGCAACAAAAGTGTGAATTGCCTTAAAGTAGCAGCCATTATTCGAAGGCTGTAGGGAAGTGCAATTTCTGTTGAATCCGTTCTGCTCGAGAGCGCCTCCTAGCTGACAGGTCACCAAGGGCTTGTTGGTCTAGGCGTATGATTCTCGCTTTGGGTGCGAGAGGTCCCGGGTTCAAATCCCGGACAAGCCCTTCCTTTCTGTTTGACAATGAATCCAAGTGCAGACAGGACAGATTAACTCATAAACAGAAGAACTATTGCTGGTTTTACAAATTTCAGCAACTTAACAAAGTGTAATTCAAGTCACTTCAAGAAGCAATCTCAAACCTTGTTCTTGATATAGCAGATCTCAGTCTCTGTGCTTTTATAGCCTTTACAGTAGCAACAATTCATAATGGCCCTACCCAGTCATTGCTGGCTTAATAGCAGTCCACTTCCCTGCAACTTCAAGCCAATGGAGGGACCCCTTCTTGCATATATATTTTTACTGTTGTTCCATCCTTTCACTGAATTACAAGGTATGACTAGGTGATGATTCTTCTCTTTAGATGTTAATGTCCACAAATTATGGACAGAAAGATTATTTTGGTACAAAAATTGATGTTTAAAAATGTATTGTAGGGGACCAGAGAAGGACCAGCCAAGGCCCCATTAAAGAAAGTGGGGAAATTTAAGGGACTGCTACTGTGTGTCTTGGCATGTGTGTTTAAGAATGGAATATAAATTCAACAAATGTCAAGGCTAAGACACAACCAAGACATCTCACTTTTTGAAAAAAAGTCCACAAACTCGCTTATCATTAAAGTCAACTATTTGTCCAGGATTTCTAACCAGGACCACTCACAACAAGGCCCTGAAACATAATTCTAGAACAACGAGCCCCTGGCAGCAACAAAAGTGTGAATTGCCTTAAAGTAGCAGCCATTATTCAAAGGCTGTAGGAAAGTGCAATTTCTGTTGAATCCGTTGGGCTCCAGAGCGCCTCCTAGCTGACAGTTCACCAAGGGCTTGTTGGTCTAGGCGTATGATTCTTGCTTTGGGTGCGAGAGGTCCTGGGTTCAAATCCCGGACAAGCCCTTCCTTTCTGTTTGACAATGAATCCAAGTGCAGACAGGACAGATTAACTCATAAACAGAAGAACTATTGCTGGTTTTACGAATTTCAGCAACTTAACAAAGTGTAATTCAAGTCACTTCAAGAAGCAATCTCAAACCTTGTTCTTGATATAGCAGATATCAGTCTCTGTGCTTTTATAGCCTTTACAGTAGCAACAATTCATAATGGCCCTACCCAGTCATTGCTGGCTTAATAGCAGTCCACTTCCCTGCAACTTCAAGCCAATGGAGGGACCCATTTTTGCATATATATTTTTACTGTTGCTCCACCCTTTCACTGATTTACAAGGTATGACTAGGTGATAATTCTTCTCTTTAGATGTTAATGTCCACAAATTATGGACAGAAAGATTATTTTCGTACAAATATTGATGTTTAAACATGAATTGTTCGGGACCAGAGAAGGACCAGCCAAGGCCCCATTAAAGAAAGTGGGGAAATTTAAGGGACTGCTACTGTGTGTCTTGGCATGTGTGTTTAAGAATGGAATATAAATTCAACAAATGTCAAGGCTAAGACAAAACCAAGACATCTCACTTTTTGAAAAAAAGTTCACAAACTCGCTTATCATTAAAATCAACGATTTGTCCAGGATTTCTAACCAGGACCACTCACAACAAGGCCCTGAAACATAATTCTAGAACAACGAGCCCCTGGCAGCAACAAAAGTGTGAATTGCCTTAAAGTAGCAGCCATTATTCGAAGGCTGTAGGAAAGTGCAATTTCTGTTGAATCCGTTGGGCTCCAGAGCGCCTCCTAGCTGACACTTCACCAAGGGCTTGTTGGTCTAGGCGTATGATTCTCGCTTTGGGTGTGAGAGGTCCCAGGTTCAAATCCCGGACAATCCCTTTCTTTCTGTTTGACAATGAATCCAAGTGCAGACAGGACAGATTAACTCATAAACAGAAGAACTATTGCTGGTTTTACAAATTTCAGCAACTTAACAAAGTGTAATTCAAGTCACTTCAAGAAGCAATCTCAAACCTTGTTCTTAATATAGCAGATCTCAGTCTCTGTGCTTTTATAGCCTTTACAGTAGCAACAATTCATAATGGCCCTTCCCAGTCATTGCTGGCTTAATAGCAGTCCACTTCCCTGCAACTTCAAGCCAATGGAGGGACCCCTTCTTGCATATATATTTTTACTGTTGCTCCATCCTTTCACTGAATTACAAGGTATGACTAGGTGATGATTCTTCTCTTTAGATGTTAATGTCCACAAATTATGGACAGAAAGATTATTTTGGTACAAATATTGATGTTTAAAAATGAATTGTAGGGGACCAGAGAAGGACCAGCCAATGCCCCATTAAAGAAAGTGGGGAAATTTAAGGGACTGCTATTGTGTGTCTTGGCATGTGTGTTTAAGAATGGAATATAAATTCAACAAATGTCAAGGCTAAGACAAAACCAAGACATCTCTCTTTTTGAAAAAAAGTCCACAAACTCGCTTATCATTAAAATCAACGATTTGTCCAGGATTTTTAACCAGGACCACTCACAACAAGGCCCTGAAACATAATTCTAGAACAACGAGCCCCTGGCAGCAACAAAAGTGTGAATTGCCTTAAAGTAGCAGCCATTATTCGAAGGCTGTAGGGAAGTGCAATTTCTGTTGAATCCGTTCTGCTCGAGAGCGCCTCCTAGCTGACAGCTCACCAAGGGCTTGTTGGTCTAGGCGTATGATTCTCGCTTTGGGTGCGAGAGGTCCCGGGTTCAAATCCCGGACAAGCCCTTCCTTTCTGTTTGACAATGAATCCAAGTGCAGACAGGACAGATTAACTCATAAACAGAAGAACTATTGCTGGTTTTACAAATTTCAGCAACTTAACAAAGTGTAATTCAAGTCACTTCAAGAAGCAATCTCAAACCTTGTTCTTGATATAGCAGATCTCAGTCTCTGTGCTTTTATAGCCTTTACAGTAGCAACAATTCATAATGGCCCTACCCAGTCATTGCTGGCTTAATAGCAGTCCACTTCCCTGCAACTTCAAGCCAATGGAGGGACCCCTTCTTGCATATATATTTTTACTGTTGTTCCATCCTTTCACTGAATTACAAGGTATGACTAGGTGATGATTCTTCTCTTTAGATGTTAATGTCCACAAATTATGGACAGAAAGATTATTTTGGTACAAAAATTGATGTTTAAAAATGTATTGTAGGGGACCAGAGAAGGACCAGCCAAGGCCCCATTAAAGAAAGTGGGGAAATTTAAGGGACTGCTACTGTGTGTCTTGGCATGTGTGTTTAAGAATAGAATATAAATTCAACAAATGTCAAGGCTAAGACACAACCAAGACATCTCACTTTTTGAAAAAAAGTCCACAAACTCGCTTATCATTAAAATCAACTATTTGTCCAGGATTTCTAACCAGGACAACTCACAACAAGGCCCTGAAACATAATTCTAGAACAACGAGCCCCTGGCAGCAACAAAAGTGTGAATTGCCTTAAAGTAGCAGCCATTATTCGAAGGCTGTAGGGAAGTGCAATTTCTGTTGAATCCGTTCTGCTCGAGAGCGCCTCCTAGCTGACAGCTCACCAAGGGCTTGTTGGTCTAGGCGTATGATTCTTGCTTTGGGTGCGAGAGGTCCCGGGTTCAAATCCCGGACAAGCCCTTCCTTTCTGTTTGACAATGAATCCAAGTGCAGACAGGACAGATTAACTCATAAACAGAAGAACTATTGCTGGTTTTACAAATTTCAGCAACTTAACAAAGTGTAATTCAAGTCACTTCAAGAAGCAATCTCAAACCTTGTTCTTGATATAGCAGATCTCAGTCTCTGTGCTTTTATAGCCTTTACAGTAGCAACAATTCATAATGGCCCTACCCAGTCATTGCTGGCTTAATAGCAGTCCACTTCCCTGCAACTTCAAGCCAATGGAGGGACCCCTTCTTGCATATATATTTTTACTGTTGTTCCATCCTTTCACTGAATTACAAGGTATGACTAGGTGATGATTCTTCTCTTTAGATGTTAATGTCCACAAATTATGGACAGAAAGATTATTTTGGTACAAAAATTGATGTTTAAAAATGTATTGTAGGGGACCAGAGAAGGACCAGCCAAGGCCCCATTAAAGAAAGTGGGGAAATTTAAGGGACTGCTACTGTGTGTCTTGGCATGTGTGTTTAAGAATGGAATATAAATTCAACAAATGTCAAGGCTAAGACACAACCAAGACATCTCACTTTTTGAAAAAAAGTCCACAAACTCGCTTATCATTAAAATCAACTATTTGTCCAGGATTTCTAACCAGGACCACTCACAACAAGGCCCTGAAACATAATTCTAGAACAACGAGCCCCTGGCAGCAACAAAAGTGTGAATTGCCTTAAAGTAGCAGCCATTATTCAAAGGCTGTAGGAAAGTGCAATTTCTGTTGAATCCGTTGGGCTCCAGAGCGCCTCCTAGCTGACAGTTCACCAAGGGCTTGTTGGTCTAGGCGTATGATTCTTGCTTTGGGTGCGAGAGGTCCTGGGTTCAAATCCCGGACAAGCCCTTCCTTTCTGTTTGACAATGAATCCAAGTGCAGACAGGACAGATTAACTCATAAACAGAAGAACTATTGCTGGTTTTACGAATTTCAGCAACTTAACAAAGTGTAATTCAAGTCACTTCAAGAAGCAATCTCAAACCTTGTTCTTGATATAGCAGATATCAGTCTCTGTGCTTTTATAGCCTTTACAGTAGCAACAATTCATAATGGCCCTACCCAGTCATTGCTGGCTTAATAGCAGTCCACTTCCCTGCAACTTCAAGCCAATGGAGGGACCCATTTTTGCATATATATTTTTACTGTTGCTCCACCCTTTCACTGATTTACAAGGTATGACTAGGTGATAATTCTTCTCTTTAGATGTTAATGTCCACAAATTATGGACAGAAAGATTATTTTCGTACAAATATTGATGTTTAAAAATGAATTGTTCGGGACCAGAGAAGGACCAGCCAAGGCCCCATTAAAGAAAGTGGGGAAATTTAAGGGACTGCTACTGTGTGTCTTGGCATGTGTGTTTAAGAATGGAATATAAATTCAACAAATGTCAAGGCTAAGACAAAACCAAGACATCTCACTTTTTGAAAAAAAGTCCACAAACTCGCTTATCATTAAAATCAACGATTTGTCCAGGATTTCTAACCAGGACCACTCACAACAAGGCCCTGAAACATAATTCTAGAACAACGAGCCCCTGGCAGCAACAAAAGTGTGAATTGCCTTAAAGTAGCAGCCATTATTCGAAGGCTGTAGGAAAGTGCAATTTCTGTTGAATCCGTTGGGGTCCAGAGCGCCTCCTAGCTGACAGTTCACCAAGGGCTTGTTGGTCTAGGCGTATGATTCTTGCTTTGGGTGCGAGAGGTCCCGGGTTCAAATCCCGGACAAGCCCTTCCTTTCTGTTTGACAATGAATCCAAGTGCAGACAGGACAGATTAACTCATAAACAGAAGAACTATTGCTGGTTTTACGAATTTCAGCAACTTAACAAAGTGTAATTCAAGTCACTTCAAGAAGCAATCTCAAACCTTGTTCTTGATATAGCAGATCTCAGTCTCTGTGCTTATATAGCCTTTACAGTAGCAACAATTCATAATGGGCCTTCCCAGTCATTGCTGGCTTAATAGCAGTCCACTTCCCTGCAACTTCAAGCCAATGGAGGGACCCCTTCTTGCATATATATTTTTACTGTTGCTCCATCCTTTCACTGAATTACATGGTATGACTAGGTGATGATTCTTCTCTTTAGATGTTAATGTCCACAAATTATGGACAGAAAGATTATTTTGGTAAAAATATAGATGTTTAAAAATGAATTGTAGGGGACCAGAGAAGGACCAGCCAAGGCCCCATTAAAGAAAGTGGGGAAATTTAAGGGACTGCTACTGTGTGTCTTGGCATGTGTGTTTAAGAATGGAATATAAATTCAACAAATGTCAAGGCTAAGACACAACCGAGACATCTCACTTTTTGAAAAAAAGTCCACAAACTCGCTTATCATTAAAATCAACTATTTGTCCAGGATTTCTAACCAGGACCACTCACAACAAGGCCCTGAAACATAATTCTAGAACAACGAGCCCCTGGCAGCAACAAAAGTGTGAATTGCCTTAAAGTAGCAGCCATTATTCAAAGGCTGTAGGAAAGTGCAATTTCTGTTGAATCCGTTGGGCTCCAGAGCGCCTCCTAGCTGACAGTTCACCAAGGGCATGTTGGTCTAGGCGTATGATTCTTGCTTTGGGTGCGAGAGGTCCCGGGTTCAAATCCCGGACAAGCCCTTCCTTTCTGTTTGACAATGAATCCAAGTGCAGACAGGACAGATTAACTCATAAACAGAAGAACTATTGCTGGTTTTACGAATTTCAGCAACTTAACAAAGTGTAATTCAAGTCACTTCAAGAAGCAATCTCAAACCTTGTTCTTGATATAGCAGATATCAGTCTCTGTGCTTTTATAGCCTTTACAGTAGCAACAATTCATAATGGCCCTACCCAGTCATTGCTGGCTTAATAGCAGTCCACTTCCCTGCAACTTCAAGCCAATGGAGGGACCCATTTTTGCATATATATTTTTACTGTTGCTCCACCCTTTCACTGATTTACAAGGTATGACTAGGTGATAATTCTTCTCTTTAGATGTTAATGTCCACAAATTATGGACAGAAAGATTATTTTCGTACAAATATTGATGTTTAAAAATGAATTGTTCGGGACCAGAGAAGGACCAGCCAAGGCCCCATTAAAGAAAGTGGGGAAATTTAAGGGACTGCTACTGTGTGTCTTGGCATGTGTGTTTAAGAATGGAATATAAATTCAACAAATGTCAAGGCTAAGACAAAACCAAGACATCTCACTTTTTGAAAAAAAGTCCACAAACTCGCTTATCATTAAAATCAACGATTTGTCCAGGATTTCTAACCAGGACCACTCACAACAAGGCCCTGAAACATAATTCTAGAACAACGAGCCCCTGGCAGCAACAAAAGTGTGAATTGCCTTAAAGTAGCAGCCATTATTCGAAGGCTGTAGGAAAGTGCAATTTCTGTTGAATCCGTTGGGGTCCAGAGCGCCTCCTAGCTGACAGTTCACCAAGGGCTTGTTGGTCTAGGCGTATGATTCTTGCTTTGGGTGCGAGAGGTCCTGGGTTCAAATCCCGGACAAGCCCTTCCTTTCTGTTTGACAATGAATCCAAGTGCAGACAGGACAGATTAACTCATAAACAGAAGAACTATTGCTGGTTTTACGAATTTCAGCAACTTAACAAAGTGTAATTCAAGTCACTTCAAGAAGCAATCTCAAACCTTGTTCTTGATATAGCAGATCTCAGTCTCTGTGCTTATATAGCCTTTACAGTAGCAACAATTCATAATGGGCCTTCCCAGTCATTGCTGGCTTAATAGCAGTCCACTTCCCTGCAACTTCAAGCCAATGGAGGGACCCCTTCTTGCATATATATTTTTACTGTTGCTCCATCCTTTCACTGAATTACAAGGTATGACTAGGTGATGATTCTTCTCTTTAGATGTTAATGTATACAAATTATGGACAGAAAGATTATTTTGGTACAAATATTGATGTTTAAAAATGAATTGTAGGGGACCAGAGAAGGACCAGCCAATGCCCCATTAAAGAAAGTGGGGAAATTTAAGGGACTGCTATTGTGTGTCTTGGCATGTGTGTTTAAGAATGGAATATAAATTCAACAAATGTCAAGGCTAAGACAAAACCAAGACATCTCTCTTTTTGAAAAAAAGTCCACAAACTCGCTTATCATTAAAATCAACGATTTGTCCAGGATTTTTAACCAGGACCACTCACAACAAGGCCCTGAAACATAATTCTAGAACAACGAGCCCCTGGCAGCAACAAAAGTGTGAATTGCCTTAAAGTAGCAGCCATTATTCGAAGGCTGTAGGGAAGTGCAATTTCTGTTGAATCCGTTCTGCTCGAGAGCGCCTCCTAGCTGACAGGTCACCAAGGGCTTGTTGGTCTAGGCGTATGATTCTCGCTTTGGGTGCGAGAGGTCCCGGGTTCAAATCCCGGACAAGCCCTTCCTTTCTGTTTGACAATGAATCCAAGTGCAGACAGGACAGATTAACTCATAAACAGAAGAACTATTGCTGGTTTTACAAATTTCAGCAACTTAACAAAGTGTAATTCAAGTCACTTCAAGAAGCAATCTCAAACCTTGTTCTTGATATAGCAGATCTCAGTCTCTGTGCTTTTATAGCCTTTACAGTAGCAACAATTCATAATGGCCCTACCCAGTCATTGCTGGCTTAATAGCAGTCCACTTCCCTGCAACTTCAAGCCAATGGAGGGACCCCTTCTTGCATATATATTTTTACTGTTGTTCCATCCTTTCACTGAATTACAAGGTATGACTAGGTGATGATTCTTCTCTTTAGATGTTAATGTCCACAAATTATGGACAGAAAGATTATTTTGGTACAAAAATTGATGTTTAAAAATGTATTGTAGGGGACCAGAGAAGGACCAGCCAAGGCCCCATTAAAGAAAGTGGGGAAATTTAAGGGACTGCTACTGTGTGTCTTGGCATGTGTGTTTAAGAATGGAATATAAATTCAACAAATGTCAAGGCTAAGACACAACCAAGACATCTCACTTTTTGAAAAAAAGTCCACAAACTCGCTTATCATTAAAGTCAACTATTTGTCCAGGATTTCTAACCAGGACCACTCACAACAAGGCCCTGAAACATAATTCTAGAACAACGAGCCCCTGGCAGCAACAAAAGTGTGAATTGCCTTAAAGTAGCAGCCATTATTCAAAGGCTGTAGGAAAGTGCAATTTCTGTTGAATCCGTTGGGCTCCAGAGCGCCTCCTAGCTGACAGTTCACCAAGGGCTTGTTGGTCTAGGCGTATGATTCTTGCTTTGGGTGCGAGAGGTCCTGGGTTCAAATCCCGGACAAGCCCTTCCTTTCTGTTTGACAATGAATCCAAGTGCAGACAGGACAGATTAACTCATAAACAGAAGAACTATTGCTGGTTTTACGAATTTCAGCAACTTAACAAAGTGTAATTCAAGTCACTTCAAGAAGCAATCTCAAACCTTGTTCTTGATATAGCAGATATCAGTCTCTGTGCTTTTATAGCCTTTACAGTAGCAACAATTCATAATGGCCCTACCCAGTCATTGCTGGCTTAATAGCAGTCCACTTCCCTGCAACTTCAAGCCAATGGAGGGACCCATTTTTGCATATATATTTTTACTGTTGCTCCACCCTTTCACTGATTTACAAGGTATGACTAGGTGATAATTCTTCTCTTTAGATGTTAATGTCCACAAATTATGGACAGAAAGATTATTTTCGTACAAATATTGATGTTTAAACATGAATTGTTCGGGACCAGAGAAGGACCAGCCAAGGCCCCATTAAAGAAAGTGGGGAAATTTAAGGGACTGCTACTGTGTGTCTTGGCATGTGTGTTTAAGAATGGAATATAAATTCAACAAATGTCAAGGCTAAGACAAAACCAAGACATCTCACTTTTTGAAAAAAAGTTCACAAACTCGCTTATCATTAAAATCAACGATTTGTCCAGGATTTCTAACCAGGACCACTCACAACAAGGCCCTGAAACATAATTCTAGAACAACGAGCCCCTGGCAGCAACAAAAGTGTGAATTGCCTTAAAGTAGCAGCCATTATTCGAAGGCTGTAGGAAAGTGCAATTTCTGTTGAATCCGTTGGGCTCCAGAGCGCCTCCTAGCTGACACTTCACCAAGGGCTTGTTGGTCTAGGCGTATGATTCTCGCTTTGGGTGTGAGAGGTCCCAGGTTCAAATCCCGGACAATCCCTTTCTTTCTGTTTGACAATGAATCCAAGTGCAGACAGGACAGATTAACTCATAAACAGAAGAACTATTGCTGGTTTTACAAATTTCAGCAACTTAACAAAGTGTAATTCAAGTCACTTCAAGAAGCAATCTCAAACCTTGTTCTTAATATAGCAGATCTCAGTCTCTGTGCTTTTATAGCCTTTACAGTAGCAACAATTCATAATGGCCCTTCCCAGTCATTGCTGGCTTAATAGCAGTCCACTTCCCTGCAACTTCAAGCCAATGGAGGGACCCCTTCTTGCATATATATTTTTACTGTTGCTCCATCCTTTCACTGAATTACAAGGTATGACTAGGTGATGATTCTTCTCTTTAGATGTTAATGTCCACAAATTATGGACAGAAAGATTATTTTGGTACAAATATTGATGTTTAAAAATGAATTGTAGGGGACCAGAGAAGGACCAGCCAATGCCCCATTAAAGAAAGTGGGGAAATTTAAGGGACTGCTATTGTGTGTCTTGGCATGTGTGTTTAAGAATGGAATATAAATTCAACAAATGTCAAGGCTAAGACAAAACCAAGACATCTCTCTTTTTGAAAAAAAGTCCACAAACTCGCTTATCATTAAAATCAACGATTTGTCCAGGATTTTTAACCAGGACCACTCACAACAAGGCCCTGAAACATAATTCTAGAACAACGAGCCCCTGGCAGCAACAAAAGTGTGAATTGCCTTAAAGTAGCAGCCATTATTCGAAGGCTGTAGGGAAGTGCAATTTCTGTTGAATCCGTTCTGCTCGAGAGCGCCTCCTAGCTGACAGCTCACCAAGGGCTTGTTGGTCTAGGCGTATGATTCTCGCTTTGGGTGCGAGAGGTCCCGGGTTCAAATCCCGGACAAGCCCTTCCTTTCTGTTTGACAATGAATCCAAGTGCAGACAGGACAGATTAACTCATAAACAGAAGAACTATTGCTGGTTTTACAAATTTCAGCAACTTAACAAAGTGTAATTCAAGTCACTTCAAGAAGCAATCTCAAACCTTGTTCTTGATATAGCAGATCTCAGTCTCTGTGCTTTTATAGCCTTTACAGTAGCAACAATTCATAATGGCCCTACCCAGTCATTGCTGGCTTAATAGCAGTCCACTTCCCTGCAACTTCAAGCCAATGGAGGGACCCCTTCTTGCATATATATTTTTACTGTTGTTCCATCCTTTCACTGAATTACAAGGTATGACTAGGTGATGATTCTTCTCTTTAGATGTTAATGTCCACAAATTATGGACAGAAAGATTATTTTGGTACAAAAATTGATGTTTAAAAATGTATTGTAGGGGACCAGAGAAGGACCAGCCAAGGCCCCATTAAAGAAAGTGGGGAAATTTAAGGGACTGCTACTGTGTGTCTTGGCATGTGTGTTTAAGAATGGAATATAAATTCAACAAATGTCAAGGCTAAGACACAACCAAGACATCTCACTTTTTGAAAAAAAGTCCACAAACTCGCTTATCATTAAAATCAACTATTTGTCCAGGATTTCTAACCAGGACCACTCACAACAAGGCCCTGAAACATAATTCTAGAACAACGAGCCCCTGGCAGCAACAAAAGTGTGAATTGCCTTAAAGTAGCAGCCATTATTCAAAGGCTGTAGGAAAGTGCAATTTCTGTTGAATCCGTTGGGCTCCAGAGCGCCTCCTAGCTGACAGTTCACCAAGGGCTTGTTGGTCTAGGCGTATGATTCTTGCTTTGGGTGCGAGAGGTCCTGGGTTCAAATCCCGGACAAGCCCTTCCTTTCTGTTTGACAATGAATCCAAGTGCAGACAGGACAGATTAACTCATAAACAGAAGAACTATTGCTGGTTTTACGAATTTCAGCAACTTAACAAAGTGTAATTCAAGTCACTTCAAGAAGCAATCTCAAACCTTGTTCTTGATATAGCAGATATCAGTCTCTGTGCTTTTATAGCCTTTACAGTAGCAACAATTCATAATGGCCCTACCCAGTCATTGCTGGCTTAATAGCAGTCCACTTCCCTGCAACTTCAAGCCAATGGAGGGACCCATTTTTGCATATATATTTTTACTGTTGCTCCACCCTTTCACTGATTTACAAGGTATGACTAGGTGATAATTCTTCTCTTTAGATGTTAATGTCCACAAATTATGGACAGAAAGATTATTTTCGTACAAATATTGATGTTTAAAAATGAATTGTTCGGGACCAGAGAAGGACCAGCCAAGGCCCCATTAAAGAAAGTGGGGAAATTTAAGGGACTGCTACTGTGTGTCTTGGCATGTGTGTTTAAGAATGGAATATAAATTCAACAAATGTCAAGGCTAAGACAAAACCAAGACATCTCACTTTTTGAAAAAAAGTCCACAAACTCGCTTATCATTAAAATCAACGATTTGTCCAGGATTTCTAACCAGGACCACTCACAACAAGGCCCTGAAACATAATTCTAGAACAACGAGCCCCTGGCAGCAACAAAAGTGTGAATTGCCTTAAAGTAGCAGCCATTATTCGAAGGCTGTAGGAAAGTGCAATTTCTGTTGAATCCGTTGGGGTCCAGAGCGCCTCCTAGCTGACAGTTCACCAAGGGCTTGTTGGTCTAGGCGTATGATTCTTGCTTTGGGTGCGAGAGGTCCCGGGTTCAAATCCCGGACAAGCCCTTCCTTTCTGTTTGACAATGAATCCAAGTGCAGACAGGACAGATTAACTCATAAACAGAAGAACTATTGCTGGTTTTACGAATTTCAGCAACTTAACAAAGTGTAATTCAAGTCACTTCAAGAAGCAATCTCAAACCTTGTTCTTGATATAGCAGATCTCAGTCTCTGTGCTTATATAGCCTTTACAGTAGCAACAATTCATAATGGGCCTTCCCAGTCATTGCTGGCTTAATAGCAGTCCACTTCCCTGCAACTTCAAGCCAATGGAGGGACCCCTTCTTGCATATATATTTTTACTGTTGCTCCATCCTTTCACTGAATTACATGGTATGACTAGGTGATGATTCTTCTCTTTAGATGTTAATGTCCACAAATTATGGACAGAAAGATTATTTTGGTAAAAATATAGATGTTTAAAAATGAATTGTAGGGGACCAGAGAAGGACCAGCCAAGGCCCCATTAAAGAAAGTGGGGAAATTTAAGGGACTGCTACTGTGTGTCTTGGCATGTGTGTTTAAGAATGGAATATAAATTCAACAAATGTCAAGGCTAAGACACAACCGAGACATCTCACTTTTTGAAAAAAAGTCCACAAACTCGCTTATCATTAAAATCAACTATTTGTCCAGGATTTCTAACCAGGACCACTCACAACAAGGCCCTGAAACATAATTCTAGAACAACGAGCCCCTGGCAGCAACAAAAGTGTGAATTGCCTTAAAGTAGCAGCCATTATTCAAAGGCTGTAGGAAAGTGCAATTTCTGTTGAATCCGTTGGGCTCCAGAGCGCCTCCTAGCTGACAGTTCACCAAGGGCTTGTTGGTCTAGGCGTATGATTCTTGCTTTGGGTGCGAGAGGTCCCGGGTTCAAATCCCGGACAAGCCCTTCCTTTCTGTTTGACAATGAATCCAAGTGCAGACAGGACAGATTAACTCATAAACAGAAGAACTATTGCTGGTTTTACGAATTTCAGCAACTTAACAAAGTGTAATTCAAGTCACTTCAAGAAGCAATCTCAAACCTTGTTCTTGATATAGCAGATATCAGTCTCTGTGCTTTTATAGCCTTTACAGTAGCAACAATTCATAATGGCCCTACCCAGTCATTGCTGGCTTAATAGCAGTCCACTTCCCTGCAACTTCAAGCCAATGGAGGGACCCATTTTTGCATATATATTTTTACTGTTGCTCCACCCTTTCACTGATTTACAAGGTATGACTAGGTGATAATTCTTCTCTTTAGATGTTAATGTCCACAAATTATGGACAGAAAGATTATTTTCGTACAAATATTGATGTTTAAAAATGAATTGTTCGGGACCAGAGAAGGACCAGCCAAGGCCCCATTAAAGAAAGTGGGGAAATTTAAGGGACTGCTACTGTGTGTCTTGGCATGTGTGTTTAAGAATGGAATATAAATTCAACAAATGTCAAGGCTAAGACAAAACCAAGACATCTCACTTTTTGAAAAAAAGTCCACAAACTCGCTTATCATTAAAATCAACGATTTGTCCAGGATTTCTAACCAGGACCACTCACAACAAGGCCCTGAAACATAATTCTAGAACAACGAGCCCCTGGCAGCAACAAAAGTGTGAATTGCCTTAAAGTAGCAGCCATTATTCGAAGGCTGTAGGAAAGTGCAATTTCTGTTGAATCCGTTGGGGTCCAGAGCGCCTCCTAGCTGACAGTTCACCAAGGGCTTGTTGGTCTAGGCGTATGATTCTTGCTTTGGGTGCGAGAGGTCCTGGGTTCAAATCCCGGACAAGCCCTTCCTTTCTGTTTGACAATGAATCCAAGTGCAGACAGGACAGATTAACTCATAAACAGAAGAACTATTGCTGGTTTTACGAATTTCAGCAACTTAACAAAGTGTAATTCAAGTCACTTCAAGAAGCAATCTCAAACCTTGTTCTTGATATAGCAGATCTCAGTCTCTGTGCTTATATAGCCTTTACAGTAGCAACAATTCATAATGGGCCTTCCCAGTCATTGCTGGCTTAATAGCAGTCCACTTCCCTGCAACTTCAAGCCAATGGAGGGACCCCTTCTTGCATATATATTTTTACTGTTGCTCCATCCTTTCACTGAATTACAAGGTATGACTAGGTGATGATTCTTCTCTTTAGATGTTAATGTATACAAATTATGGACAGAAAGATTATTTTGGTACAAATATTGATGTTTAAAAATGAATTGTAGGGGACCAGAGAAGGACCAGCCAATGCCCCATTAAAGAAAGTGGGGAAATTTAAGGGACTGCTATTGTGTGTCTTGGCATGTGTGTTTAAGAATGGAATATAAATTCAACAAATGTCAAGGCTAAGACAAAACCAAGACATCTCTCTTTTTGAAAAAAAGTCCACAAACTCGCTTATCATTAAAATCAACGATTTGTCCAGGATTTTTAACCAGGACCACTCACAACAAGGCCCTGAAACATAATTCTAGAACAACGAGCCCCTGGCAGCAACAAAAGTGTGAATTGCCTTAAAGTAGCAGCCATTATTCGAAGGCTGTAGGGAAGTGCAATTTCTGTTGAATCCGTTCTGCTCGAGAGCGCCTCCTAGCTGACAGCTCACCAAGGGCTTGTTGGTCTAGGCGTATGATTCTCGCTTTGGGTGCGAGAGGTCCCGGGTTCAAATCCCGGACAAGCCCTTCCTTTCTGTTTGACAATGAATCCAAGTGCAGACAGGACAGATTAACTCATAAACAGAAGAACTATTGCTGGTTTTACAAATTTCAGCAACTTAACAAAGTGTAATTCAAGTCACTTCAAGAAGCAATCTCAAACCTTGTTCTTGATATAGCAGATCTCAGTCTCTGTGCTTTTATAGCCTTTACAGTAGCAACAATTCATAATGGCCCTACCCAGTCATTGCTGGCTTAATAGCAGTCCACTTCCCTGCAACTTCAAGCCAATGGAGGGACCCCTTCTTGCATATATATTTTTACTGTTGTTCCATCCTTTCACTGAATTACAAGGTATGACTAGGTGATGATTCTTCTCTTTAGATGTTAATGTCCACAAATTATGGACAGAAAGATTATTTTGGTACAAAAATTGATGTTTAAAAATGTATTGTAGGGGACCAGAGAAGGACCAGCCAAGGCCCCATTAAAGAAAGTGGGGAAATTTAAGGGACTGCTACTGTGTGTCTTGGCATGTGTGTTTAAGAATGGAATATAAATTCAACAAATGTCAAGGCTAAGACACAACCAAGACATCTCACTTTTTGAAAAAAAGTCCACAAACTCGCTTATCATTAAAATCAACTATTTGTCCAGGATTTCTAACCAGGACCACTCACAACAAGGCCCTGAAACATAATTCTAGAACAACGAGCCCCTGGCAGCAACAAAAGTGTGAATTGCCTTAAAGTAGCAGCCATTATTCAAAGGCTGTAGGAAAGTGCAATTTCTGTTGAATCCGTTGGGCTCCAGAGCGCCTCCTAGCTGACACTTCACCAAGGGCTTGTTGGTCTAGGCGTATGATTCTTGCTTTGGGTGCGAGAGGTCCTGGGTTCAAATCCCGGACAAGCCCTTCCTTTCTGTTTGACAATGAATCCAAGTGCAGACAGGACAGATTAACTCATAAACAGAAGAACTATTGCTGGTTTTACGAATTTCAGCAACTTAACAAAGTGTAATTCAAGTCACTTCAAGAAGCAATCTCAAACCTTGTTCTTGATATAGCAGATATCAGTCTCTGTGCTTTTATAGCCTTTACAGTAGCAACAATTCATAATGGCCCTACCCAGTCATTGCTGGCTTAATAGCAGTCCACTTCCCTGCAACTTCAAGCCAATGGAGGGACCCATTTTTGCATATATATTTTTACTGTTGCTCCACCCTTTCACTGATTTACAAGGTATGACTAGGTGATAATTCTTCTCTTTAGATGTTAATGTCCACAAATTATGGACAGAAAGATTATTTTCGTACAAATATTGATGTTTAAACATGAATTGTTCGGGACCAGAGAAGGACCAGCCAAGGCCCCATTAAAGAAAGTGGGGAAATTTAAGGGACTGCTACTGTGTGTCTTGGCATGTGTGTTTAAGAATGGAATATAAATTCAACAAATGTCAAGGCTAAGACAAAACCAAGACATCTCACTTTTTGAAAAAAAGTTCACAAACTCGCTTATCATTAAAATCAACGATTTGTCCAGGATTTCTAACCAGGACCACTCACAACAAGGCCCTGAAACATAATTCTAGAACAACGAGCCCCTGGCAGCAACAAAAGTGTGAATTGCCTTAAAGTAGCAGCCATTATTCGAAGGCTGTAGGAAAGTGCAATTTCTGTTGAATCCGTTGGGCTCCAGAGCGCCTCCTAGCTGACAGTTCACCAAGGGCTTGTTGGTCTAGGCGTATGATTCTCGCTTTGGGTGTGAGAGGTCCCAGGTTCAAATCCCGGACAATCCCTTTCTTTCTGTTTGACAATGAATCCAAGTGCAGACAGGACAGATTAACTCATAAACAGAAGAACTATTGCTGGTTTTACAAATTTCAGCAACTTAACAAAGTGTAATTCAAGTCACTTCAAGAAGCAATCTCAAACCTTGTTCTTAATATAGCAGATCTCAGTCTCTGTGCTTTTATAGCCTTTACAGTAGCAACAATTCATAATGGCCCTTCCCAGTCATTGCTGGCTTAATAGCAGTCCACTTCCCTGCAACTTCAAGCCAATGGAGGGACCCCTTCTTGCATATATATTTTTACTGTTGCTCCATCCTTTCACTGAATTACAAGGTATGACTAGGTGATGATTCTTCTCTTTAGATGTTAATGTCCACAAATTATGGACAGAAAGATTATTTTGGTACAAATATTGATGTTTAAAAATGAATTGTAGGGGACCAGAGAAGGACCAGCCAATGCCCCATTAAAGAAAGTGGGGAAATTTAAGGGACTGCTATTGTGTGTCTTGGCATGTGTGTTTAAGAATGGAATATAAATTCAACAAATGTCAAGGCTAAGACAAAACCAAGACATCTCTCTTTTTGAAAAAAAGTCCACAAACTCGCTTATCATTAAAATCAACGATTTGTCCAGGATTTTTAACCAGGACCACTCACAACAAGGCCCTGAAACATAATTCTAGAACAACGAGCCCCTGGCAGCAACAAAAGTGTGAATTGCCTTAAAGTAGCAGCCATTATTCGAAGGCTGTAGGGAAGTGCAATTTCTGTTGAATCCGTTCTGCTCGAGAGCGCCTCCTAGCTGACAGCTCACCAAGGGCTTGTTGGTCTAGGCGTATGATTCTCGCTTTGGGTGCGAGAGGTCCCGGGTTCAAATCCCGGACAAGCCCTTCCTTTCTGTTTGACAATGAATCCAAGTGCAGACAGGACAGATTAACTCATAAACAGAAGAACTATTGCTGGTTTTACAAATTTCAGCAACTTAACAAAGTGTAATTCAAGTCACTTCAAGAAGCAATCTCAAACCTTGTTCTTGATATAGCAGATCTCAGTCTCTGTGCTTTTATAGCCTTTACAGTAGCAACAATTCATAATGGCCCTACCCAGTCATTGCTGGCTTAATAGCAGTCCACTTCCCTGCAACTTCAAGCCAATGGAGGGACCCCTTCTTGCATATATATTTTTACTGTTGTTCCATCCTTTCACTGAATTACAAGGTATGACTAGGTGATGATTCTTCTCTTTAGATGTTAATGTCCACAAATTATGGACAGAAAGATTATTTTGGTACAAAAATTGATGTTTAAAAATGTATTGTAGGGGACCAGAGAAGGACCAGCCAAGGCCCCATTAAAGAAAGTGGGGAAATTTAAGGGACTGCTACTGTGTGTCTTGGCATGTGTGTTTAAGAATGGAATATAAATTCAACAAATGTCAAGGCTAAGACACAACCAAGACATCTCACTTTTTGAAAAAAAGTCCACAAACTCGCTTATCATTAAAATCAACTATTTGTCCAGGATTTCTAACCAGGACAACTCACAACAAGGCCCTGAAACATAATTCTAGAACAACGAGCCCCTGGCAGCAACAAAAGTGTGAATTGCCTTAAAGTAGCAGCCATTATTCGAAGGCTGTAGGGAAGTGCAATTTCTGTTGAATCCGTTCTGCTCGAGAGCGCCTCCTAGCTGACAGCTCACCAAGGGCTTGTTGGTCTAGGCGTATGATTCTCGCTTTGGGTGCGAGAGGTCCCGGGTTCAAATCCCGGACAAGCCCTTCCTTTCTGTTTGACAATGAATCCAAGTGCAGACAGGACAGATTAACTCATAAACAGAAGAACTATTGCTGGTTTTACAAATTTCAGCAACTTAACAAAGTGTAATTCAAGTCACTTCAAGAAGCAATCTCAAACCTTGTTCTTGATATAGCAGATCTCAGTCTCTGTGCTTTTATAGCCTTTACAGTAGCAACAATTCATAATGGCCCTACCCAGTCATTGCTGGCTTAATAGCAGTCCACTTCCCTGCAACTTCAAGCCAATGGAGGGACCCCTTCTTGCATATATATTTTTACTGTTGTTCCATCCTTTCACTGAATTACAAGGTATGACTAGGTGATGATTCTTCTCTTTAGATGTTAATGTCCACAAATTATGGACAGAAAGATTATTTTGGTACAAAAATTGATGTTTAAAAATGTATTGTAGGGGACCAGAGAAGGACCAGCCAAGGCCCCATTAAAGAAAGTGGGGAAATTTAAGGGACTGCTACTGTGTGTCTTGGCATGTGTGTTTAAGAATGGAATATAAATTCAACAAATGTCAAGGCTAAGACACAACCAAGACATCTCACTTTTTGAAAAAAAGTCCACAAACTCGCTTATCATTAAAATCAACTATTTGTCCAGGATTTCTAACCAGGACCACTCACAACAAGGCCCTGAAACATAATTCTAGAACAACGAGCCCCTGGCAGCAACAAAAGTGTGAATTGCCTTAAAGTAGCAGCCATTATTCAAAGGCTGTAGGAAAGTGCAATTTCTGTTGAATCCGTTGGGCTCCAGAGCGCCTCCTAGCTGACAGTTCACCAAGGGCTTGTTGGTCTAGGCGTATGATTCTTGCTTTGGGTGCGAGAGGTCCTGGGTTCAAATCCCGGACAAGCCCTTCCTTTCTGTTTGACAATGAATCCAAGTGCAGACAGGACAGATTAACTCATAAACAGAAGAACTATTGCTGGTTTTACGAATTTCAGCAACTTAACAAAGTGTAATTCAAGTCACTTCAAGAAGCAATCTCAAACCTTGTTCTTGATATAGCAGATATCAGTCTCTGTGCTTTTATAGCCTTTACAGTAGCAACAATTCATAATGGCCCTACCCAGTCATTGCTGGCTTAATAGCAGTCCACTTCCCTGCAACTTCAAGCCAATGGAGGGACCCATTTTTGCATATATATTTTTACTGTTGCTCCACCCTTTCACTGATTTACAAGGTATGACTAGGTGATAATTCTTCTCTTTAGATGTTAATGTCCACAAATTATGGACAGAAAGATTATTTTCGTACAAATATTGATGTTTAAAAATGAATTGTTCGGGACCAGAGAAGGACCAGCCAAGGCCCCATTAAAGAAAGTGGGGAAATTTAAGGGACTGCTACTGTGTGTCTTGGCATGTGTGTTTAAGAATGGAATATAAATTCAACAAATGTCAAGGCTAAGACAAAACCAAGACATCTCACTTTTTGAAAAAAAGTCCACAAACTCGCTTATCATTAAAATCAACGATTTGTCCAGGATTTCTAACCAGGACCACTCACAACAAGGCCCTGAAACATAATTCTAGAACAACGAGCCCCTGGCAGCAACAAAAGTGTGAATTGCCTTAAAGTAGCAGCCATTATTCGAAGGCTGTAGGAAAGTGCAATTTCTGTTGAATCCGTTGGGGTCCAGAGCGCCTCCTAGCTGACAGTTCACCAAGGGCTTGTTGGTCTAGGCGTATGATTCTTGCTTTGGGTGCGAGAGGTCCCGGGTTCAAATCCCGGACAAGCCCTTCCTTTCTGTTTGACAATGAATCCAAGTGCAGACAGGACAGATTAACTCATAAACAGAAGAACTATTGCTGGTTTTACGAATTTCAGCAACTTAACAAAGTGTAATTCAAGTCACTTCAAGAAGCAATCTCAAACCTTGTTCTTGATATAGCAGATCTCAGTCTCTGTGCTTATATAGCCTTTACAGTAGCAACAATTCATAATGGGCCTTCCCAGTCATTGCTGGCTTAATAGCAGTCCACTTCCCTGCAACTTCAAGCCAATGGAGGGACCCCTTCTTGCATATATATTTTTACTGTTGCTCCATCCTTTCACTGAATTACATGGTATGACTAGGTGATGATTCTTCTCTTTAGATGTTAATGTCCACAAATTATGGACAGAAAGATTATTTTGGTAAAAATATAGATGTTTAAAAATGAATTGTAGGGGACCAGAGAAGGACCAGCCAAGGCCCCATTAAAGAAAGTGGGGAAATTTAAGGGACTGCTACTGTGTGTCTTGGCATGTGTGTTTAAGAATGGAATATAAATTCAACAAATGTCAAGGCTAAGACACAACCAAGACATCTCACTTTTTGAAAAAAAGTCCACAAACTCGCTTATCATTAAAATCAACTATTTGTCCAGGATTTCTAACCAGGACCACTCACAACAAGGCCCTGAAACATAATTCTAGAACAACGAGCCCCTGGCAGCAACAAAAGTGTGAATTGCCTTAAAGTAGCAGCCATTATTCAAAGGCTGTAGGAAAGTGCAATTTCTGTTGAATCCGTTGGGCTCCAGAGCGCCTCCTAGCTGACAGTTCACCAAGGGCTTGTTGGTCTAGGCGTATGATTCTTGCTTTGGGTGCGAGAGGTCCCGGGTTCAAATCCCGGACAAGCCCTTCCTTTCTGTTTGACAATGAATCCAAGTGCAGACAGGACAGATTAACTCATAAACAGAAGAACTGTTGCTGGTTTTACAAATTTCAGCAACTTAACAAAGTGTAATTCAAGTCACTTCAAGAAGCAATCTCAAACCTTGTTCTTGATATAGCAGATCTCAGTCTCTGTGCTTATATAGCCTTTACAGTAGCAACAATTCATAATGGGCCTTCCCAGTCATTGCTGGCTTAATAGCAGTCCACTTCCCTGCAACTTCAAGCCAATGGAGGGACCCCTTCTTGCATATATATTTTTACTGTTGCTCCATCCTTTCACTGAATTACATGGTATGACTAGGTGATGATTCTTCTCTTTAGATGTTAATGTCCACAAATTATGGACAGAAAGATTATTTTGGTAAAAATATAGATGTTTAAAAATGAATTGTAGGGGACCAGAGAAGGACCAGCCAAGGCCCCATTAAAGAAAGTGGGGAAATTTAAGGGACTGCTACTGTGTGTCTTGGCATGTGTGTTTAAGAATGGAATATAAATTCAACAAATGTCAAGGCTAAGACACAACCAAGACATCTCACTTTTTGAAAAAAAGTCCACAAACTCGCTTATCATTAAAATCAACTATTTGTCCAGGATTTCTAACCAGGACCACTCACAACAAGGCCCTGAAACATAATTCTAGAACAACGAGCCCCTGGCAGCAACAAAAGTGTGAATTGCCTTAAAGTAGCAGCCATTATTCAAAGGCTGTAGGAAAGTGCAATTTCTGTTGAATCCGTTGGGCTCCAGAGCGCCTCCTAGCTGACAGTTCACCAAGGGCTTGTTGGTCTAGGCGTATGATTCTTGCTTTGGGTGCGAGAGGTCCCGGGTTCAAATCCCGGACAAGCCCTTCCTTTCTGTTTGACAATGAATCCAAGTGCAGACAGGACAGATTAACTCATAAACAGAAGAACTGTTGCTGGTTTTACAAATTTCAGCAACTTAACAAAGTGTAATTCAAGTCACTTCAAGAAGCAATCTCAAACCTTGTTCTTGATATAGCAGATCTCAGTCTCTGTGCTTATATAGCCTTTACAGTAGCAACAATTCATAATGGGCCTTCCCAGTCATTGCTGGCTTAATAGCAGTCCACTTCCCTGCAACTTCAAGCCAATGGAGGGACCCCTTCTTGCATATATATTTTTACTGTTGCTCCATCCTTTCACTGAATTACATGGTATGACTAGGTGATGATTCTTCTCTTTAGATGTTAATGTCCACAAATTATGGACAGAAAGATTATTTTGGTAAAAATATAGATGTTTAAAAATGAATTGTAGGGGACCAGAGAAGGACCAGCCAAGGCCCCATTAAAGAAAGTGGGGAAATTTAAGGGACTGCTACTGTGTGTCTTGGCATGTGTGTTTAAGAATGGAATATAAATTCAACAAATGTCAAGGCTAAGACACAACCAAGACATCTCACTTTTTGAAAAAAAGTCCACAAACTCGCTTATCATTAAAATCAACTATTTGTCCAGGATTTCTAACCAGGACCACTCACAACAAGGCCCTGAAACATAATTCTAGAACAACGAGCCCCTGGCAGCAACAAAAGTGTGAATTGCCTTAAAGTAGCAGCCATTATTCGAAGGCTGTAGGGAAGTGCAATTTCTGTTGAATCCGTTGGGGTCCAGAGCGCCTCCTAGCTGACAGTTCACCAAGGGCTTGTTGGTCTAGGCGTATGATTCTTGCTTTGGGTGCGAGAGGTCCCGGGTTCAAATCCCGGACAAGCCCTTCCTTTCTGTTTGACAATGAATCCAAGTGCAGACAGGACAGATTAACTCATAAACAGAAGAACTATTGCTGGTTTTACGAATTTCAGCAACTTAACAAAGTGTAATTCAAGTCACTTCAAGAAGCAATCTCAAACCTTGTTCTTGATATAGCAGATCTCAGTCTCTGTGCTTATATAGCCTTTACAGTAGCAACAATTCATAATGGGCCTTCCCAGTCATTGCTGGCTTAATAGCAGTCCACTTCCCTGCAACTTCAAGCCAATGGAGGGACCCCTTCTTGCATATATATTTTTACTGTTGCTCCATCCTTTCACTGAATTACATGGTATGACTAGGTGATGATTCTTCTCTTTAGATGTTAATGTCCACAAATTATGGACAGAAAGATTATTTTGGTAAAAATATAGATGTTTAAAAATGAATTGTAGGGGACCAGAGAAGGACCAGCCAAGGCCCCATTAAAGAAAGTGGGGAAATTTAAGGGACTGCTACTGTGTGTCTTGGCATGTGTGTTTAAGAATGGAATATAAATTCAACAAATGTCAAGGCTAAGACACAACCAAGACATCTCACTTTTTGAAAAAAAGTCCACAAACTCGCTTATCATTAAAATCAACTATTTGTCCAGGATTTCTAACCAGGACCACTCACAACAAGGCCCTGAAACATAATTCTAGAACAACGAGCCCCTGGCAGCAACAAAAGTGTGAATTGCCTTAAAGTAGCAGCCATTATTCAAAGGCTGTAGGAAAGTGCAATTTCTGTTGAATCCGTTGGGCTCCAGAGCGCCTCCTAGCTGACAGTTCACCAAGGGCTTGTTGGTCTAGGCGTATGATTCTTGCTTTGGGTGCGAGAGGTCCCGGGTTCAAATCCCGGACAAGCCCTTCCTTTCTGTTTGACAATGAATCCAAGTGCAGACAGGACAGATTAACTCATAAACAGAAGAACTGTTGCTGGTTTTACAAATTTCAGCAACTTAACAAAGTGTAATTCAAGTCACTTCAAGAAGCAATCTCAAACCTTGTTCTTGATATAGCAGATCTCAGTCTCTGTGCTTTTATAGCCTTTACAGTAGCAACAATTCATAATGGCCCTACCCAGTCATTGCTGGCTTAATAGCAGTCCACTTCCCTGCAACTTCAAGCCAATGGAGGGACCCCTTCTTGCATATATATTTTTACTGTTGTTCCATCCTTTCACTGAATTACAAGGTATGACTAGGTGATGATTCTTCTCTTTAGATGTTAATGTCCACAAATTATGGACAGAAAGATTATTTTGGTACAAAAATTGATGTTTAAAAATGTATTGTAGGGGACCAGAGAAGGACCAGCCAAGGCCCCATTAAAGAAAGTGGGGAAATTTAAGGGACTGCTACTGTGTGTCTTGGCATGTGTGTTTAAGAATGGAATATAAATTCAACAAATGTCAAGGCTAAGACACAACCAAGACATCTCACTTTTTGAAAAAAAGTCCACAAACTCGCTTATCATTAAAATCAACTATTTGTCCAGGATTTCTAACCAGGACCACTCACAACAAGGCCCTGAAACATAATTCTAGAACAACGAGCCCCTGGCAGCAACAAAAGTGTGAATTGCCTTAAAGTAGCAGCCATTATTCGAAGGCTGTAGGGAAGTGCAATTTCTGTTGAATCCGTTGGGGTCCAGAGCGCCTCCTAGCTGACAGTTCACCAAGGGCTTGTTGGTCTAGGCGTATGATTCTTGCTTTGGGTGCGAGAGGTCCCGGGTTCAAATCCCGGACAAGCCCTTCCTTTCTGTTTGACAATGAATCCAAGTGCAGACAGGACAGATTAACTCATAAACAGAAGAACTATTGCTGGTTTTACGAATTTCAGCAACTTAACAAAGTGTAATTCAAGTCACTTCAAGAAGCAATCTCAAACCTTGTTCTTGATATAGCAGATCTCAGTCTCTGTGCTTATATAGCCTTTACAGTAGCAACAATTCATAATGGGCCTTCCCAGTCATTGCTGGCTTAATAGCAGTCCACTTCCCTGCAACTTCAAGCCAATGGAGGGACCCCTTCTTGCATATATATTTTTACTGTTGCTCCATCCTTTCACTGAATTACATGGTATGACTAGGTGATGATTCTTCTCTTTAGATGTTAATGTCCACAAATTATGGACAGAAAGATTATTTTGGTAAAAATATAGATGTTTAAAAATGAATTGTAGGGGACCAGAGAAGGACCAGCCAAGGCCCCATTAAAGAAAGTGGGGAAATTTAAGGGACTGCTACTGTGTGTCTTGGCATGTGTGTTTAAGAATGGAATATAAATTCAACAAATGTCAAGGCTAAGACACAACCAAGACATCTCACTTTTTGAAAAAAAGTCCACAAACTCGCTTATCATTAAAATCAACTATTTGTCCAGGATTTCTAACCAGGACCACTCACAACAAGGCCCTGAAACATAATTCTAGAACAACGAGCCCCTGGCAGCAACAAAAGTGTGAATTGCCTTAAAGTAGCAGCCATTATTCAAAGGCTGTAGGAAAGTGCAATTTCTGTTGAATCCGTTGGGCTCCAGAGCGCCTCCTAGCTGACAGTTCACCAAGGGCTTGTTGGTCTAGGCGTATGATTCTTCTTTGGGTGCGAGAGGTCCCGGGTTCAAATCCCGGACAAGCCCTTCCTTTCTGTTTGACAATGAATCCAAGTGCAGACAGGACAGATTAACTCATAAACAGAAGAACTGTTGCTGGTTTTACAAATTTCAGCAACTTAACAAAGTGTAATTCAAGTCACTTCAAGAAGCAATCTCAAACCTTGTTCTTGATATAGCAGATCTCAGTCTCTGTGCTTTTATAGCCTTTACAGTAGCAACAATTCATAATGGCCCTACCCAGTCATTGCTGGCTTAATAGCAGTCCACTTCCCTGCAACTTCAAGCCAATGGAGGGACCCCTTCTTGCATATATATTTTTACTGTTGTTCCATCCTTTCACTGAATTACAAGGTATGACTAGGTGATGATTCTTCTCTTTAGATGTTAATGTCCACAAATTATGGACAGAAAGATTATTTTGGTACAAAAATTGATGTTTAAAAATGTATTGTAGGGGACCAGAGAAGGACCAGCCAAGGCCCCATTAAAGAAAGTGGGGAAATTTAAGGGACTGCTACTGTGTGTCTTGGCATGTGTGTTTAAGAATGGAATATAAATTCAACAAATGTCAAGGCTAAGACACAACCAAGACATCTCACTTTTTGAAAAAAAGTCCACAAACTCGCTTATCATTAAAATCAACTATTTGTCCAGGATTTCTAACCAGGACCACTCACAACAAGGCCCTGAAACATAATTCTAGAACAACGAGCCCCTGGCAGCAACAAAAGTGTGAATTGCCTTAAAGTAGCAGCCATTATTCGAAGGCTGTAGGGAAGTGCAATTTCTGTTGAATCCGTTCTGCTCGAGAGCGCCTCCTAGCTGACAGCTCACCAAGGGCTTGTTGGTCTAGGCGTATGATTCTCGCTTTGGGTGCGAGAGGTCCCGGGTTCAAATCCCGGACAAGCCCTTCCTTTCTGTTTGACAATGAATCCAAGTGCAGACAGGACAGATTAACTCATAAACAGAAGAACTATTGCTGGTTTTACAAATTTCAGCAACTTAACAAAGTGTAATTCAAGTCACTTCAAGAAGCAATCTCAAACCTTGTTCTTGATATAGCAGATCTCAGTCTCTGTGCTTTTATAGCCTTTACAGTAGCAACAATTCATAATGGCCCTTCCCAGTCATTGCTGGCTTAATAGCAGTCCACTTCCCTGCAACTTCAAGCCAATGGAGGGACCCCTTCTTGCATATATATTTTTACTGTTGCTCCATCCTTTCACTGAATTACAAGGTATGACTAGGTGATGATTCTTCTCTTTAGATGTTAATGTCCACAAATTATGGACAGAAAGATTATTTTGGTACAAATATTGATGTTTAAAAATGAATTGTAGGGGACCAGAGAAGGACCAGCCAATGCCCCATTAAAGAAAGTGGGGAAATTTAAGGGACTGCTATTGTGTGTCTTGGCATGTGTGTTTAAGAATGGAATATAAATTCAACAAATGTCAAGGCTAAGACAAAACCAAGACATCTCTCTTTTTGAAAAAAAGTCCACAAACTCGCTTATCATTAAAATCAACGATTTGTCCAGGATTTTTAACCAGGACCACTCACAACAAGGCCCTGAAACATAATTCTAGAACAACGAGCCCCTGGCAGCAACAAAAGTGTGAATTGCCTTAAAGTAGCAGCCATTATTCGAAGGCTGTAGGGAAGTGCAATTTCTGTTGAATCCGTTCTGCTCGAGAGCGCCTCCTAGCTGACAGCTCACCAAGGGCTTGTTGGTCTAGGCGTATGATTCTCGCTTTGGGTGCGAGAGGTCCCGGGTTCAAATCCCGGACAAGCCCTTCCTTTCTGTTTGACAATGAATCCAAGTGCAGACAGGACAGATTAACTCATAAACAGAAGAACTGTTGCTGGTTTTACAAATTTCAGCAACTTAACAAAGTGTAATTCAAGTCACTTCAAGAAGCAATCTCAAACCTTGTTCTTGATATAGCAGATCTCAGTCTCTGTGCTTTTATAGCCTTTACAGTAGCAACAATTCATAATGGCCCTACCCAGTCATTGCTGGCTTAATAGCAGTCCACTTCCCTGCAACTTCAAGCCAATGGAGGGACCCCTTCTTGCATATATATTTTTACTGTTGTTCCATCCTTTCACTGAATTACAAGGTATGACTAGGTGATGATTCTTCTCTTTAGATGTTAATGTCCACAAATTATGGACAGAAAGATTATTTTGGTACAAAAATTGATGTTTAAAAATGTATTGTAGGGGACCAGAGAAGGACCAGCCAAGGCCCCATTAAAGAAAGTGGGGAAATTTAAGGGACTGCTACTGTGTGTCTTGGCATGTGTGTTTAAGAATGGAATATAAATTCAACAAATGTCAAGGCTAAGACACAACCAAGACATCTCACTTTTTGAAAAAAAGTCCACAAACTCGCTTATCATTAAAATCAACTATTTGTCCAGGATTTCTAACCAGGACCACTCACAACAAGGCCCTGAAACATAATTCTAGAACAACGAGCCCCTGGCAGCAACAAAAGTGTGAATTGCCTTAAAGTAGCAGCCATTATTCAAAGGCTGTAGGAAAGTGCAATTTCTGTTGAATCCGTTGGGCTCCAGAGCGCCTCCTAGCTGACAGTTCACCAAGGGCTTGTTGGTCTAGGCGTATGATTCTTGCTTTGGGTGCGAGAGGTCCTGGGTTCAAATCCCGGACAAGCCCTTCCTTTCTGTTTGACAATGAATCCAAATGCAGACAGGACAGATTAACTCATAAACAGAAGAACTATTGCTGGTTTTACGAATTTCAGCAACTTAACAAAGTGTAATTCAAGTCACTTCAAGAAGCAATCTCAAACCTTGTTCTTGATATAGCAGATATCAGTCTCTGTGCTTTTATAGCCTTTACAGTAGCAACAATTCATAATGGCCCTACCCAGTCATTGCTGGCTTAATAGCAGTCCACTTCCCTGCAACTTCAAGCCAATGGAGGGACTCATTTTTGCATATATATTTTTACTGTTGCTCCACCCTTTCACTGATTTACAAGGTATGACTAGGTGATAATTCTTCTCTTTAGATGTTAATGTCCACAAATTATGGACAGAAAGATTATTTTCGTACAAATATTGATGTTTAAAAATGAATTGTTCAGGACCAGAGAAGGACCAGCCAAGGCCCCATTAAAGAAAGTGGGGAAATTTAAGGGACTGCTACTGTGTGTCTTGGCATGTGTGTTTAAGAATGGAATATAAATTCAACAAATGTCAAGGCTAAGACAAAACCAAGACATCTCACTTTTTGAAAAAAAGTCCACAAACTCGCTTATCATTAAAATCAACGATTTGTCCAGGATTTCTAACCAGGACCACTCACAACAAGGCCCTGAAACATAATTCTAGAACAACGAGCCCCTGGCAGCAACAAAAGTGTGAATTGCCTTAAAGTAGCAGCCATTATTCGAAGGCTGTAGGAAAGTGCAATTTCTGTTGAATCCGTTGGGGTCCAGAGCGCCTCCTAGCTGACAGTTCACCAAGGGCTTGTTGGTCTAGGCGTATGATTCTTGCTTTGGGTGCGAGAGGTCCCGGGTTCAAATCCCGGACAAGCCCTTCCTTTCTGTTTGACAATGAATCCAAGTGCAGACAGGACAGATTAACTCATAAAAGGAAGAACTATTGCTGGTTTTACGAATTTCAGCAACTTAACAAAGTGTAATTCAAGTCACTTCAAGAAGCAATCTCAAACCTTGTTCTTGATATAGCAGATCTCAGTCTCTGTGCTTATATAGCCTTTACAGTAGCAACAATTCATAATGGGCCTTCCCAGTCATTGCTGGCTTAATAGCAGTCCACTTCCCTGCAACTTCAAGCCAATGGAGGGACCCCTTCTTGCATATATATTTTTACTGTTGCTCCATCCTTTCACTGAATTACATGGTATGACTAGGTGATGATTCTTCTCTTTAGATGTTAATGTCCACAAATTATGGACAGAAAGATTATTTTGGTAAAAATATAGATGTTTAAAAATGAATTGTAGGGGACCAGAGAAGGACCAGCCAAGGCCCCATTAAAGAAAGTGGGGAAATTTAAGGGACTGCTACTGTGTGTCTTGGCATGTGTGTTTAAGAATGGAATATAAATTCAACAAATGTCAAGGCTAAGACACAACCAAGACATCTCACTTTTTGAAAAAAAGTCCACAAACTCGCTTATCATTAAAATCAACTATTTGTCCAGGATTTCTAACCAGGACCACTCACAACAAGGCCCTGAAACATAATTCTAGAACAACGAGCCCCTGGCAGCAACAAAAGTGTGAATTGCCTTAAAGTAGCAGCCATTATTCGAAGGCTGTAGGGAAGTGCAATTTCTGTTGAATCCGTTCTGCTCGAGAGCGCCTCCTAGCTGACAGTTCACCAAGGGCTTGTTGGTCTAGGCGTATGATTCTTGCTTTGGGTGCGAGAGGTCCCGGGTTCAAATCCCGGACAAGCCCTTCCTTTCTGTTTGACAATGAATCCAAGTGCAGACAGGACAGATTAACTCATAAACAGAAGAACTATTGCTGGTTTTACGAATTTCAGCAACTTAACAAAGTGTAATTCAAGTCACTTCAAGAAGCAATCTCAAACCTTGTTCTTGATATAGCAGATATCAGTCTCTGTGCTTTTATAGCCTTTACAGTAGCAACAATTCATAATGGCCCTACCCAGTCATTGCTGGCTTAATAGCAGTCCACTTCCCTGCAACTTCAAGCCAATGGAGGGACCCATTTTTGCATATATATTTTTACTGTTGCTCCACCCTTTCACTGATTTACAAGGTATGACTAGGTGATAATTCTTCTCTTTAGATGTTAATGTCCACAAATTATGGACAGAAAGATTATTTTCGTACAAATATTGATTTTTAAAAATGAATTGTTCGGGACCAGAGAAGGACCAGCCAAGGCCCCATTAAAGAAAGTGGGGAAATTTAAGGGACTGCTACTGTGTGTCTTGGCATGTGTGTTTAAGAATGGAATATAAATTCAACAAATGTCAAGGCTAAGACAAAACCAAGACATCTCACTTTTTGAAAAAAAGTCCACAAACTCGCTTATCATTAAAATCAACGATTTGTCCAGGATTTCTAACCAGGACCACTCACAACAAGGCCCTGAAACATAATTCTAGAACAACGAGCCCCTGGCAGCAACAAAAGTGTGAATTGCCTTAAAGTAGCAGCCATTATTCGAAGGCTGTAGGAAAGTGCAATTTCTGTTGAATCCGTTGGGGTCCAGAGCGCCTCCTAGCTGACAGTTCACCAAGGGCTTGTTGGTCTAGGCGTATGATTCTTGCTTTGGGTGCGAGAGGTCCTGGGTTCAAATCCCGGACAAGCCCTTCCTTTCTGTTTGACAATGAATCCAAGTGCAGACAGGACAGATTAACTCATAAACAGAAGAACTATTGCTGGTTTTACGAATTTCAGCAACTTAACAAAGTGTAATTCAAGTCACTTCAAGAAGCAATCTCAAACCTTGTTCTTGATATAGCAGATCTCAGTCTCTGTGCTTATATAGCCTTTACAGTAGCAACAATTCATAATGGGCCTTCCCAGTCATTGCTGGCTTAATAGCAGTCCACTTCCCTGCAACTTCAAGCCAATGGAGGGACCCCTTCTTGCATATATATTTTTACTGTTGCTCCATCCTTTCACTGAATTACAAGGTATGACTAGGTGATGATTCTTCTCTTTAGATGTTAATGTCCACAAATTATGGACAGAAAGATTATTTTGGTACAAATATTGATGTTTAAAAATGAATTGTAGGGGACCAGAGAAGGACCAGCCAATGCCCCATTAAAGAAAGTGGGGAAATTTAAGGGACTGCTATTGTGTGTCTTGGCATGTGTGTTTAAGAATGGAATATAAATTCAACAAATGTCAAGGCTAAGACAAAACCAAGACATCTCTCTTTTTGAAAAAAAGTCCACAAACTCGCTTATCATTAAAATCAACGATTTGTCCAGGATTTTTAACCAGGACCACTCACAACAAGGCCCTGAAACATAATTCTAGAACAACGAGCCCCTGGCAGCAACAAAAGTGTGAATTGCCTTAAAGTAGCAGCCATTATTCGAAGGCTGTAGGGAAGTGCAATTTCTGTTGAATCCGTTCTGCTCGAGAGCGCCTCCTAGCTGACAGCTCACCAAGGGCTTGTTGGTCTAGGCGTATGATTCTCGCTTTGGGTGCGAGCGGTCCCGGGTTCAAATCCCGGACAAGCCCTTCCTTTCTGTTTGACAATGAATCCAAGTGCAGACAGGACAGATTAACTCATAAACAGAAGAACTATTGCTGGTTTTACAAATTTCAGCAACTTAACAAAGTGTAATTCAAGTCACTTCAAGAAGCAATCTCAAACCTTGTTCTTGATATAGCAGATCTCAGTCTCTGTGCTTTTATAGCCTTTACAGTAGCAACAATTCATAATGGCCCTACCCAGTCATTGCTGGCTTAATAGCAGTCCACTTCCCTGCAACTTCAAGCCAATGGAGGGACCCCTTCTTGCATATATATTTTTACTGTTGTTCCATCCTTTCACTGAATTACAAGGTATGACTAGGTGATGATTCTTCTCTTTAGATGTTAATGTCCACAAATTATGGACAGAAAGATTATTTTGGTACAAAAATTGATGTTTAAAAATGTATTGTAGGGGACCAGAGAAGGACCAGCCAAGGCCCCATTAAAGAAAGTGGGGAAATTTAAGGGACTGCTACTGTGTGTCTTGGCATGTGTGTTTAAGAATGGAATATAAATTCAACAAATGTCAAGGCTAAGACACAACCAAGACATCTCACTTTTTGAAAAAAAGTCCACAAACTCGCTTATCATTAAAATCAACTATTTGTCCAGGATTTCTAACCAGGACCACTCACAACAAGGCCCTGAAACATAATTCTAGAACAACGAGCCCCTGGCAGCAACAAAAGTGTGAATTGCCTTAAAGTAGCAGCCATTATTCAAAGGCTGTAGGAAAGTGCAATTTCTGTTGAATCCGTTGGGCTCTAGAGCGCCTCCTAGCTGACAGTTCACCAAGGGCTTGTTGGTCTAGGCGTATGATTCTTGCTTTGGGTGCGAGAGGTCCTGGGTTCAAATCCCGGACAAGCCCTTCCTTTCTGTTTGACAATGAATCCAAGTGCAGACAGGACAGATTAACTCATAAACAGAAGAACTATTGCTGGTTTTACGAATTTCAGCAACTTAACAAAGTGTAATTCAAGTCACTTCAAGAAGCAATCTCAAACCTTGTTCTTGATATAGCAGATATCAGTCTCTGTGCTTTTATAGCCTTTACAGTAGCAACAATTCATAATGGCCCTACCCAGTCATTGCTGGCTTAATAGCAGTCCACTTCCCTGCAACTTCAAGCCAATGGAGGGACCCATTTTTGCATATATATTTTTACTGTTGCTCCACCCTTTCACTGATTTACAAGGTATGACTAGGTGATAATTCTTCTCTTTAGATGTTAATGTCCACAAATTATGGACAGAAAGATTATTTTCGTACAAATATTGATGTTTAAACATGAATTGTTCGGGACCAGAGAAGGACCAGCCAAGGCCCCATTAAAGAAAGTGGGGAAATTTAAGGGACTGCTACTGTGTGTCTTGGCATGTGTGTTTAAGAATGGAATATAAATTCAACAAATGTCAAGGCTAAGACAAAACCAAGACATCTCACTTTTTGAAAAAAAGTTCACAAACTCGCTTATCATTAAAATCAACGATTTGTCCAGGATTTCTAACCAGGACCACTCACAACAAGGCCCTGAAACATAATTCTAGAACAACGAGCCCCTGGCAGCAACAAAAGTGTGAATTGCCTTAAAGTAGCAGCCATTATTCGAAGGCTGTAGGAAAGTGCAATTTCTGTTGAATCCGTTGGGCTCCAGAGCGCCTCCTAGCTGACAGTTCACCAAGGGCTTGTTGGTCTAGGCGTATGATTCTCGCTTTGGGTGCGAGAGGTCCCAGGTTCAAATCCCGGACAATCCCTTTCTTTCTGTTTGACAATGAATCCAAGTGCAGACAGGACAGATTAACTCATAAACAGAAGAACTATTGCTGGTTTTACAAATTTCAGCAACTTAACAAAGTGTAATTCAAGTCACTTCAAGAAGCAATCTCAAACCTTGTTCTTGATATAGCAGATCTCAGTCTCTGTGCTTTTATAGCCTTTACAGTAGCAACAATTCATAATGGCCCTTCCCAGTCATTGCTGGCTTAATAGCAGTCCACTTCCCTGCAACTTCAAGCCAATGGAGGGACCCCTTCTTGCATATATATTTTTACTGTTGCTCCATCCTTTCACTGAATTACAAGGTATGACTAGGTGATGATTCTTCTCTTTAGATGTTAATGTCCACAAATTATGGACAGAAAGATTATTTTGGTACAAATATTGATGTTTAAAAATGAATTGTAGGGGACCAGAGAAGGACCAGCCAATGCCCCATTAAAGAAAGTGGGGAAATTTAAGGGACTGCTATTGTGTGTCTTGGCATGTGTGTTTAAGAATGGAATATAAATTCAACAAATGTCAAGGCTAAGACAAAACCAAGACATCTCTCTTTTTGAAAAAAAGTCCACAAACTCGCTTATCATTAAAATCAACGATTTGTCCAGGATTTTTAACCAGGACCACTCACAACAAGGCCCTGAAACATAATTCTAGAACAACGAGCCCCTGGCAGCAACAAAAGTGTGAATTGCCTTAAAGTAGCAGCCATTATTCGAAGGCTGTAGGGAAGTGCAATTTCTGTTGAATCCGTTGGGCTCCAGAGCGCCTCCTAGCTGACAGTTCACCAAGGGCTTGTTGGTCTAGGCGTATGATTCTCGCTTTGGGTGCGAGAGGTCCCAGGTTCAAATCCCGGACAATCCCTTTCTTTCTGTTTGACAATGAATCCAAGTGCAGACAGGACAGATTAACTCATAAACAGAAGAACTATTGCTGGTTTTACAAATTTCAGCAACTTAACAAAGTGTAATTCAAGTCACTTCAAGAAGCAATCTCAAACCTTGTTCTTGATATAGCAGATCTCAGTCTCTGTGCTTTTATAGCCTTTACAGTAGCAACAATTCATAATGGCCCTTCCCAGTCATTGCTGGCTTAATAGCAGTCCACTTCCCTGCAACTTCAAGCCAATGGAGGGACCCCTTCTTGCATATATATTTTTACTGTTGCTCCATCCTTTCACTGAATTACAAGGTATGACTAGGTGATGATTCTTCTCTTTAGATGTTAATGTCCACAAATTATGGACAGAAAGATTATTTTGGTACAAATATTGATGTTTAAAAATGAATTGTAGGGGACCAGAGAAGGACCAGCCAATGCCCCATTAAAGAAAGTGGGGAAATTTAAGGGACTGCTATTGTGTGTCTTGGCATGTGTGTTTAAGAATGGAATATAAATTCAACAAATGTCAAGGCTAAGACAAAACCAAGACATCTCTCTTTTTGAAAAAAAGTCCACAAACTCGCTTATCATTAAAATCAACGATTTGTCCAGGATTTTTAACCAGGACCACTCACAACAAGGCCCTGAAACATAATTCTAGAACAACGAGCCCCTGGCAGCAACAAAAGTGTGAATTGCCTTAAAGTAGCAGCCATTATTCGAAGGCTGTAGGGAAGTGCAATTTCTGTTGAATCCGTTCTGCTCGAGAGCGCCTCCTAGCTGACAGCTCACCAAGGGCTTGTTGGTCTAGGCGTATGATTCTCGCTTTGGGTGCGAGAGGTCCCGGGTTCAAATCCCGGACAAGCCCTTCCTTTCTGTTTGACAATGAATCCAAGTGCAGACAGGACAGATTAACTCATAAACAGAAGAACTATTGCTGGTTTTACAAATTTCAGCAACTTAACAAAGTGTAATTCAAGTCATTTCAAGAAGCAATCTCAAACCTTGTTCTTGATATAGCAGATCTCAGTCTCTGTGCTTTTATAGCCTTTACAGTAGCAACAATTCATAATGGCCCTACCCAGTCATTGCTGGCTTAATAGCAGTCCACTTCCCTGCAACTTCAAGCCAATGGAGGGACCCCTTCTTGCATATATATTTTTACTGTTGTTCCATCCTTTCACTGAATTACAAGGTATGACTAGGTGATGATTCTTCTCTTTAGATGTTAATGTCCACAAATTATGGACAGAAAGATTATTTTGGTACAAAAATTGATGTTTAAAAATGTATTGTAGGGGACCAGAGAAGGACCAGCCAAGGCCCCATTAAAGAAAGTGGGGAAATTTAAGGGACTGCTACTGTGTGTCTTGGCATGTGTGTTTAAGAATGGAATATAAATTCAACAAATGTCAAGGCTAAGACACAACCAAGACATCTCACTTTTTGAAAAAAAGTCCACAAACTCGCTTATCATTAAAATCAACTATTTGTCCAGGATTTCTAACCAGGACCACTCACAACAAGGCCCTGAAACATAATTCTAGAAGAACGAGCCCCTGGCAGCAACAAAAGTGTGAATTGCCTTAAAGTAGCAGCCATTATTCGAAGGCTGTAGGGAAGTGCAATTTCTGTTGAATCCGTTCTGCTCGAGAGCGCCTCCTAGCTGACAGCTCACCAAGGGCTTGTTGGTCTAGGCGTATGATTCTCGCTTTGGGTGCGAGAGGTCCCGGGTTCAAATCCCGGACAAGCCCTTCCTTTCTGTTTGACAATGAATCCAAGTGCAGACAGGACAGATTAACTCATAAACAGAAGAACTATTGCTGGTTTTACAAATTTCAGCAACTTAACAAAGTGTAATTCAAGTCACTTCAAGAAGCAATCTCAAACCTTGTTCTTGATATAGCAGATCTCAGTCTCTGTGCTTATATAGCCTTTACAGTAGCAACAATTCATAATGGGCCT
Source organism: Cyprinodon diabolis (assembly GCA_030533445.1). NCBI lineage: Eukaryota > Metazoa > Chordata > Actinopteri > Cyprinodontiformes > Cyprinodontidae > Cyprinodon > Cyprinodon diabolis. The sequence goes on from CM060076.1 coordinate 36,536,950, forward strand.
TCCCAGTCATTGCTGGCTTAATAGCAGTCCACTTCCCTGCAACTTCAAGCCAATGGAGGGACCCCTTCTTGCATATATATTTTTACTGTTGCTCCATCCTTTCACTGAATTACATGGTATGACTAGGTGATGATTCTTCTCTTTAGATGTTAATGTCCACAAATTATGGACAGAAAGATTATTTTGGTAAAAATATAGATGTTTAAAAATGAATTGTAGGGGACCAGAGAAGGACCAGCCAAGGCCCCATTAAAGAAAGTGGGGAAATTTAAGGGACTGCTAATGTGTGTCTTGGCATGTGTGTTTAAGAATGGAATATAAATTCAACAAATGTCAAGGCTAAGACAAAACCAAGACATCTCACTTTTTGAAAAAAAGTTCACAAACTCGCTTATCATTAAAATCAACGATTTGTCCAGGATTTCTAACCAGGACCACTCACAACAAGGCCCTGAAACATAATTCTAGAACAACGAGCCCCTGGCAGCAACAAAAGTGTGAATTGCCTTAAAGTAGCAGCCATTATTCGAAGGCTGTAGGAAAGTGCAATTTCTGTTGAATCCGTTGGGCTCCAGAGCGCCTCCTAGCTGACAGTTCACCAAGGGCTTGTTGGTCTAGGCGTATGATTCTCGCTTAGAGTGCGAGAGGTCCTGGGTTCAAATCCTGGACAAGCCCTTCCTTTCTGTTTGACGATAAATCCAAGTGCAGACAGGATAGATTAATTCATTAACAGAAGAACTAGTGCTGGTTTTACAAATTTCAGCAACTTAACAAAGTGTAATTCAACTCACTTCAAGAAGCAATCTCAAACATTGGTCTTGATATAGCAGATCTCAGTCACTGTGATTTTATAGCCTTTACAGTCGCAGCAATTCATAAGGCAAGGCAAGGCAAATTTATTTGTATAGAACTATTCAGTACAAAGACAATGCAAAGTGCTTTACATGATTAAAATACAGGAAGATAAAACAGAATCAAAGCAAGTAGGAAAAAATAAATAAAAAAAATAAAAAATGCAGAAACAAAAAAAAGAATATTAAAAACAGTTGGATTAAAGAAAACATGTTTTTGTTGAACTGTTTAACTAGAATAGTTGAAGGCAATCCTAAACAAATGTGTTTTTAGTATTGATTTAAAGGAACTCAGGCTTTCCGCACTTTTACAGTTTTCTGGAAGTTTGTTCATAAAGGCCCTTCCCAGTCAAATGCTGGCTTAATAGCAGCCCACTTCCCTCGAACTTAAAGCCAATGGAGGGACCCACTTTGGGTGCGAGAAGTCCTGGCATCAAATTCTGGACAAGCCCTACTTTTCTGTCTGACCGTGCAGACAGGACAGATTAACTCATAAACAGAAGACAAACAACTACATCTGGTTTTACAAATTTCAACAACTTAACAAAGTGTAATTCAAGTCACTTCAAGAAGCAATCTCAAACCTTGGTCTTGATATAGCAGATCTCAGTCTCTGTGCTTTTATAGCCTTTACAGTAGCAACAATTCATAATGGCCCTTCCCAGTCATTGCTGGCTTAATAGCAGTCCACTTCCCTCCAACTTCAAGCCAATGGAGGGACCCCCTCTGACATATATTTTTTACTCTTACTCCACCCTTTCACTGAATTACAGGGTATGACCAGGTGATGATTCTTCTCTTCAGATGTCAATGTCCACAAATTATGGACAGAAAGATTATTTTGGTACAAATATTGATTTTTAAAAATATATTGTAGGGGACCAGCTAAGGACCAGCCAAGGCCCCATTAAAGAAAGTGGGGAAATTTAAGGGGCTGCTTCTGTGTGTCTTGGCATGTGTGTTTAAGAATGGAATATAAATTCAACAAATGTAAAGGCTAAGACAAAACCAAGACATCTCACTTTTTGAAAAAAAGTCCACAAACTCGCTTATCATTAAAATCAACGATTTGTCCAGGATTTCTAACCAGGACCACTCACAACAAGGCCCTGAAACATAATTCTAGAACAACGAGCCCCTGGCAGCAACAAAAGTGTGAACTGCTTTAAAGTAGCAGCCATTATTCAAAGGCTGTAGGGAAGTGCAATTTCTGTTGAATCTGTTCTGCTCGAGAGCGCCTCCTAGCTGACAGTTCACCAAGGGCTTCTTGGTCTAGGTGTATGATTCTCGCTTTGGGTGCGAGTAGTCCTGGGTTCAAATCCCAGACAAGCCCTTCCTTTCTGTTTGACAATGAATCCAAGTGTAGACAGGACAGATTAACAAAGTGTAATTCAAGTCACTTCAAGAAGCAATCTCAAACCTTGGTGTTAATATAGCAGATCTCAGTCACTGTGATTTTATAGCCTTTACTAAATGCTGGCTTAATAGCAGCCCACTTCCCTCCAACTTAAAGCCAATGGAGGAACCCCCTTTGGGTGCGAGAAGTCCTGGGATCAAATTCTGGACAAGCCCTACTTTTCTGTCTGACCGTGCAGACAGGACAGATTAACTCATAAACAGAAGACGAACAACTACATCTGGTTTTACAAATTTCAGCAACGTAAGAAAGTCTAATCCAAGTCACTTTAAGAAGCAATCTCAAACCTTGGTCTTAATATAACCGATATCATTAACTTTGATTTTATAGCCTTTACAGCAGCAGTAATTCATAATGGCCATTCCCAGTTAAATGCTGGCTTAATTTATTAGTTTCGTTTTTTAGTTTTCTTTTGTTGAAGACATAGTCAAAATCAGTATTTTATTTGAATAAAGTTTTATTTTGTACGGTTTTATTTATTATTCATTTTATTTAGTTTTGTGTAATTTAAGCTTTCTTTTATGGGAAGGTATGAAAACTTACAGGCACATCTGTTGATACATGATCATGCAGAGGCCAAGCTCTGTGGTTCTCTTTAGTTTCATCAACACAACCTCTAGGTGGCAGTGTTGTTCTCACAAAGAATCAGCTGTAGTGTTTCCCAGAGGAGCCAACATGAATGGCAGAGCTTTCCCTCCCTACTTTAGATCCTAGAGTCTCTGCTGGATAGTAGACCTGCAAACAGCCCAATAAAAGAAGTGCTTGAGCTTTGATGATGCAGGAGTTTTAGAGCCTTTGTTTAAAAATGAATAAAGCCTTTTATTTCCTCTTAGTGCTTTGTAGATGTTAAAGACTCACTAGGTCAGAGTATCAAATTACTGGATTACAAGGAATAGAAAGGTGGATAAAAGAAGCCAGGTGAAGGCAGATGAAGGAAACCTTAGAATGAAATCGGCCAGCTGAATGAACTTATGAACTTTTCTTTGGGATTACTGTTCCCATGAAGAAAACACTTTTTTTTGTAAAGAAACCCAAATGGATTTCTCCATTGTGGACTCAGTCTTTATTTACATTCCTCTTCACTGAGAGATGGTATCCTATATTTTAGTCTCTAATCCTCCTCTTATTGGAACTAATCGGCATCCTGGAAAACTAAAGAGAGTCATTGGTGTTATGGTAAATAACAGACTGAAAGCTCTGCTGTTCATATTTAAGAAATAAGAATGTTCACATATGCCTGAGTATGCAAACAATTGTGGAAATGTATTTAGCTAGATTGAGCATGCATGGGCCTGGAATCGAACCTGGAACCTTTCTGCAAGGCGACAGTGCTACCCTGTCAACTACTGTGAAGTCTTCCCTTAGCTCTCTACTGTGCAGGTATTTTAAATCAAAGGGAAACATATTCCCAGAAATTATAACTTTTTTCTTTTTTATGCCTTTTTTGTCCTATATAAACTCTTTTTTTATGCCTGTCATTTTTTTATTTTTAATGGCATCTTGCTTTAACTATTTGTGCTCTATATAGGCTACTGTAACCCTGAAGGAGTAATCCCAAGGGATAAATAAAGTTGAATCTAAGTCTTAAACAAGGGCATTGTTGGTGAAGATGAATATAATCTCAAATTTGACCACTAGATGTCATAAACTTCTATTAGGGTATGTTTTATTGACAAACCTACACTGCACCACTTAATCATTTGTTTGTTTTTTGTCTGGGTAACGTCTTTTACATACAAACCCCTAAAAGACTGATGAAAAGACAAAACAATATAAATCTCAGCTACATGGCATAATATCCAAACAATCTCTGGATCCATATTCTTAAGGATAATGCAGACAATAAGGCTTGTCTTAAATAATCTGCTTCAGTTTTTCCTCATTTCACTGTCAGTTTAAAGAAACCATGATTCAACAGGGAGATTAATCTGGAAGACTTTGTATTCCAGAGTACTTGTTGGTTGAATGGCAGCAGGAGAAGTTGTGGTAAACAAGGAGCCTTTTTACCTCTGACCCTGAGGTCTGACATGTTATGACAAATCCATCTCACAGCAGGCCTCCTGCATAATCTGCATTCTATCATGCTACAATAAGAAGAAGATGAGAATTGAAAGGGAATCTGATATAAGGTATATTAAATGCATTAAAGGACAGAGGGGCAAAACAAAATCATATGCAAATATCTCTAAAGACTTAGTTGTTCATTCCTCACATCCTTAATTAATTTCTCTATATGTTGACTCTGAATGAGTCAATGTATGAGATTTTATCTTTTCCCTGAAGCTCCTAGGCTCTGATCTGGGTCTAAACATGCAGAAAGAACAAATATCCAGCTCTCAGGCCCCAGCATTCATCAGGATGTTTTAGATGAGCTAAAATAACAAACCTCCTTAATTCACTGTTTATGACTCCGAGTAACGAAGGTTCTCAGGAGGTGAAATGTTCAAATATTTGATTAAGTTCAACTGCAGTGCAGATAAACAGCCTGTGGAGCACAGTGTGAAATTTCAGACAAAAGCATCATGAAGCAGCAGCGCTCTTGGCAAACCGTTAACTTACGCCAGACTGTTAGAAGGTCTCCGGTATCTGTCACCGCCCTGGGCCGTGCTTCACTGAAGAAGGAATCCTGTGTTTCTTTTTCTGAGTCTGAAGCAGACACTCTTCACCAAAAAGTCAGCACTAATGTTCATCAATCAAGCATTGCTATCAGTGCATTGCTAGCCTAAATGATAGAAGGTTCTTTGGCCTTGAGGTTGTAGGGAAGTCATATTCAAATGTCAAATCATTCTGGCTTAAACATGTATATAAATGTACTTTCTTAAAATCTGTGTTTTCTTTTTGTTATCTTATGCAGGCAAGTTAGTTGGACGTCAGCCTGAGCACCTAAATTTGGCCAATCATATATCAACGGTCATCTGTCAATCAAATTTTTTTGGTCGTAGCATCTTGATTCATATGTCGCAGCTAATATACGCAACGGTTGAAATAAGAAATAAGAATCCTTTCGTTTCCCATTGAGTTCCTCCAGTGTTTACGGGGATGGACGTCTGTGTCTTCAGCAGGCGTAGAGCTAACAGAACTGGCAGCGTTGCGAGACAAAGGCTCAAACATGTAAGGCTGGAAGCCTTCTACACCAAACCAAGCTTCTGCCGCCCTGGCGTCCTCTTCCACAACATCTTCATCCCGCTTTCCTCCTCTAAATAAAAAATGGATGACGGAGGAGACTGATCCACGACCTCCGACACTAAACTCTCCTCCTCTTGCATGTTTCCGCTGTCCAAAGCGTTCCATGACAGTGTTGTTTCTAAGTCACCAATTTAGTGCTACTTGGTCCCAATGGAATTTCCCATTGGGAACCTACTAGCACTAAGTTGCTAACTGGTTAGCAAGATGCTTCTGACAAACCGGCCACAATCAAAAAGGCTTACGAACCTTCCGCAACAACAATCCCGCCCCCTTGATAAACGACCAATCAAGTTCACTTTATTCACTTGTGTAAAGTCGAGCACCACTCTGGAGAATTCAGACATGCAACGGTTGGAATGGCTGCTTCCCTACGACTTTAAACCCATGCTTTGTTCAGTTGTTTACTTTATCATCACAGATGTAAAAACGGCAGCTCTTTGTAGGGTTGTGAAAGGTATACTTGTTAAGACTGAAGGGATACAGTAATAGCCATTCAAAATGTCCCCACTTTCCTTGGCTGGTCCTTGGTTGGTCCCCTACAATTCCTTTTCAAACATCAATCTTTGTACTAAAATATTCTTTCTGTCATGATTTGTGGACATTAAGATCTAAAGAGAAGCGTAATCTCCTGGTCAGACCCTGTAATTCATTGAAAGGGTGGAGTAAAAAAAATATGCATAGCCAGGAGAGGGGATTTTGCTGGGAGTCACAGGGAAGTGGGCTGCCATTCGGCTGGTGTTTGACTGGGAAGGGCTGCTACTGTAGTTAGAGATTTTTTTTAAAGCACGTTTCAGCGTAGAGGTTCCAGGTACAGTAAATCTAGATATTACAGCTTTGCCTCTCTAGGACACACCCCCTCCTCCTTTGCATAATGAGGCAAAAATGCATACAGAAATATAAAAAGAACAGGCAAAAATGTAAAAAGGAATAACTAGAGTAAAAAATACAAAGGAAGAATAAAACAGACAAAAATATTATAACATGCACATAAATAAATACTTAAAAATATAAGTAATCAAAAAAATAAAGTTGAAGATTATAAAGGACAAAAAATAAATAAGGTAAATAGTACAAAGGAAAATAAACAAAAAAGAAGCTAATTAAAAGAGTTATATGCATTTATGTCTCACTGTGTAATTACATTTATTTTATTTGTTTATTGTATTTTTGGTGGCAATTAATTGTATGCTTATTTATTTACTGAGCATTAATTTATTTCTGTATTTATTTTTATATATGGCAGAGTCAGTCCTCCATAGCAGAGTAGTATAAATGTAAAACAGAACAAAGAATGGAGTGACCAACTGATTGGAAGCAGGGGTGGAGAAAAGGATCTAGAAAGGAACTAGGGGAAGTGGACTGGAACAAGACAGCAACAAAGAGTTAACAAGTAATACATAAGACCTCCAGTAGTTTTGGGTCACTCAAATGAACAAAACATTTGACTGAATGAATTGAATCGAACCACTTTGATTACCTGATTTGTTTCTTAATTTATTTAGAAAAGACTCAAGCCAGGCAGGAGGGGAACTGCATTGTTTGAATTAAACATGTCCTCTCTTTCATCTAGCTAACAGCTACTAAGCCTGGAACACTGCTATGCTAACACCTAAAGCCTTCTAAAGCTAGTTGCTGAAGTAAGCTTTGCTAAGGGTAACCTAATTCACACACTGAAAAATGTGGAGGGGAGGGATTCACCAAATACTATTAACCAAATAGCGCAGATTAACCCACAATCAGTGATTCGTACAAGACAGTGATAGCATGATTCATTCATTCACTGACTGAGTTACTTACTGATTCACACGCCAACTCACTCACTGATTCACTCATTATTCGCTCACTGACTCACTCTCTGACTTAATCACTCACTCACTAACTCAATCACTGATTCACTCATTGACTGACTCACTCACTGATTCTCTGACTGAATAATTGACTCACTTATTGACTCAATCACTGGTTCACTGACGGACTGACTCACACACTCACTAACTCAATAAGTCATTCACTCACGGATTCACTGACTGACTGACTCTGTCTCACTTTCTCACTGTCTCACTTACTCACTCACTGACTCAATCACTGACCCTGACTGACTCGGTTATTGATTCACTCACTGATTCACAGACTGACTCAATCACTGACTGACTTACTGACTCAATCTCTCACTGACTGGCTGACTCAATCACTGATTCACTCACTAATTCACTAACTGACTGGCTCAACAACAGATTCGCTGACTGACTGACTGAATGACTTACTTACTCACTCTCTGACTCAAGCACTGACTGACTAAACAACTGACTGACTCATTCACTGATTCACTCACTGATCCACAGACTGGCTTACTGACTGACTAAGTGACTCACTCACTCACTCACTCACTTCACTAAACTTCACTGCACTACACTGCACTACACTACACTACACTACAATACACTACACTACACTACACTACACACACTTTATCACTCCGATAGGGTAGTTATGATTTATTTGTTTTTTTTTTTAGTTCGTTTATCTGTTTTCAAAACACTAAAAACAGTGTTTAGTGATTTGATTTACTGGATTTAGTGGTTATCCATCCATAACCACTAAAAGGTTATGGATGGATTTTACTTGATATTCTGCATAGTGTTAAATTGTATATCTGCATTCACAGAATATAATCCAAATCATTTTGGTAATAATTTGGATTAGATTCTGTGAATGCAGATATTAACTTAAGGTTAAAGTTAAGTTGGGGGAAATCTGCTACCTGACGGAGGTCTGTGCTCTGCTCTCCAAGTACTTTTCTTGTTACTTATCATGTAATACGGAATGGTAGAACAGGCTTGATCAGATGATATACAATACCTAAAAGCAGAGGTATGGCAAAAACTGAGACATTTCTTATTCACCAAAGACTTGCATAAACTTTAAAGAAAAGTGGACGGAAGTAAAGTGATTCTATGAGTTTTCTAATATTAAATTTTAGAGGAAGGTCAATGTATTCTGATATTGATTTTTTGGCTGATATTGGACCGATTTCTGATATTGGATTAGGACAGCCTTATATTTAATGCTCTTAGTGTTTCTTCAATGGTGTCTGCCATTTAGCAGAGGTAAGTATTTTCTCTTTATTGCAGGAAATTGCAAGTTTCCAAAGCAGAGACCTGTCGGGAAGTTCAGGTTTGCTGCATCCTGGAGTTATAAATAAAAATGTCACTAGTTTATCACCAGCTTGAAAATAGTGATACTTTTATGACTAACTAGAGAAGAACTCAGAGAGCGCAAACCTCTGCAAAGCAGCACATTTTGCCCCATATTATGACTTAAACCTTTAACTAAAACTCACACATGATGAGGGAAACCTCTGGTTAAAATTTCCTTAAATTCTTTTCTTAAGTTCATAAGTAAAGCTCGGCATGTAACTGCAGCCTTTGGTGTCTCTTCTGCGCTCTCTTTCTTCATTGGCTCTACTCTCTATTTTTTTCTTTGATCAGAGCATGGCATGGCTCCACTTTCTTGCTTTTTGGTCTTCGGTATAATACTTCTGGACCTTTTGAGTCCAATGCTGAAGCTCTCAGTAGTCAGGGCTGCCATCCTCTGGTTTATGAACACACTTATTTTTCTGCCAAGAATCCTTAAAAAAAAATCCTACATCGGGATTGAGATGTGGATCATCACCAAAATGTAATAGATTGTTCCTTGCACTGAGCTGCACCACTGGTGGTAATTTTATTGGTTCATTCATTTAAGTATTCCTGCAAAGAGACAAACAAACCCAATCGAAAACATGACCTCCTCAGCAGATTGAATGAGGCTAAAAAGATGTGCTAACAGCATTGATCAGATAGTTACCACCCTTCTGCTTATACTTCTACTCCAAATTATCCTGTAATCTGGCTATTTTTGAAGATTACTTATTTAATCCTCAGAGAACTTTTGCAGTGAAATTTCAGATTATTATCCTGAGCAGGTGCGAGGAGCAGAGAAGGCTGGCAGCAGTGATTAGCCTGAACTCAAAGCCATATGCTACTGCTTGTTCTGACTACTAATCATGTGGTCAGTAGGCAGTCACGGCGGGGGTGGACAATCTTCAACATGAGCCTGAAATGTGGTGGAGCTCAACAGCAGGTGGAGAAGAAGACAACCACTATAATCAAGCAGCTATAATGTGGAAAAGCAAGTGATGCAGCTGGGTATAAAGCATAAACTGCACTGTTTAATATAGCACAAAATAAATCTGTTCCTCTTCTATTTGGTGTTACTTATAGCAGATTGTTTTGCTCTTTATCAATATGACCTTAAGCATAAAGACTTCACAACATATTGCACACAATTACTACTTATTAAACCTCAGAAAAGGCTAAACAGACAGTCTCTGCGTGAAAGAGTATCTGACCTCAACCACACAGCTGCAACTCTTTCATTAAAATGGTTATTTTTTTCAAAATATGGAGCCTAGGCGGAAGTTCAACTGAAGAAACTCATTTCTCTCCTACATCCACCTGCGACACAGCCAATCAGCTTTGAACCACACCACCACGAAAGCCAATCAGCATCCAAAGTTCATCTTAAAAGGCCTCCGATCCGCTCTTGTCTGCTCCTGTGCGCAGGTGGCGGTTGCGGTGTGTGACTTCATTTAGATGACCCCATTTGAACCCACCTCCATCCCCTCCTCCACCATCATAGCTAAAACTTAATCAGATTGTCATTCCTCCCGGACTCTTACTGCGATCCCTGTCTCATTTTTAATGAGTCAGTCTGTAGACTGACCAACTTCATTTATCTCCACTCCACCACCAGTTTCAGGCCTGGGAGGGAAACAGTCCTGTTCTTCTCTCCTGTTAATGCATATCTATCAAAATTAAGCGTTATGTTTCCTGCCGAGGTCAGAGCACCAAACACAAAGTAATTATATAAATAAATGTCTTCTAATTGTCTTTTCTCAAGAGTTTTTCAGATTGAAAATACATTGACACAAAATCTTTAGTGGTTTAGAATATAAGTAGATAACTGTTTTATGAATTTTGATGTGTCCAAAGTATATAAATATGCAACAATAGGAATAGTACATTGAAGTCACATGACAGATCCTAGAGTTGAGAGATGTGCTGAGTTTGAATTCAGGGACTGCATCCTGACAGATTTGTAAGCTGATTATGTCATTGCGCCGAGGTCCGTTTGGATCGCAGGACTTCTCGTTAGGCGCAGTGTTGGGCACGTTACTTTGAAAAAGTAATTAGTTACAGTTACTAGTTACTTCTCCCAAAAAGTAACTGAGTTACTAACTGAGTTACTCCACAATAAAAGTAACTAGTTACTAGTAAAAGTAACTATTGCGTTACTTTTGCGTTTCTCGCCCCCGTAAACCTCACCACCCAGCCCCCACCCTCTCGCCGTGTGTTTCCAAAGCCAGCTTAATAGAGCGGACGACAAAGACAAGAACCTGCAGAGAGTTTAGCATTTATTGCAACTCAACGTAAATGACATCAGGGGGGAACGCCATGTGAAGTTTTTTAACAGGGCATTCAGATCTGGTGAGTATATGAAATTAATAACTGGGGATGTCTAATTCTGAAATCCTGTGTGTTTGGGTTGTTATAGATACTGCAACATCTATCTATCCATCTATCTATCTAGATGTATACTCTGCGTGTGACATAAAATATGGATCTCCATCCCTGCCACAAAGGCCATCAAATAATGTTTAAAATAAAAAATACAGTAGGTTGAAAAGGCAGAATATCCATCCATCCATCCAGATTTCTCCCTTTCTCCATATAGACTATCATTTGATCGTTCACGCTCTCCATAGTTCTCCTGTGGCGCGAGCACAGGGCGACTGTGGCGCGCCTTTAGCGAGCATGCGGGTTTCCTGTCGCTTGCGCCTAGACTCTTGCCGCCTGCGCTGTGCGGAGATGCAGAGGAAACCGTTATGTGGTGGGGAAACGCAGCTCGACGTAACACCGGTATTTCCATGTGGAAAACGCTGTTTGCTGCTGGATCCTCTTCACTCTCCATCTCTCTGTGTGCTGTACGTTAACACCCACCAGCTGAAACACCCACCTACCCAACTGACAGACGGAATCTCACTATACATCAGCCATTCTCATCCTCCCCTCTCTCATGACAAGGCGCGCACCTCTGGATGACCTAAAAATAATCTTTAATATCTCTTAAACAAAAGTAGCACAAACAATATTTTTTCTGCACAAATCTGCACTAACGTTGCACTAACCATTCAGTCTATTTGCAGAGTTTTTTGACGTGGGTGGGGTGTCAGCTTCACGCAGCTGCGCACGAGTCCTATCATGAAAAAAGGTTCATTGTGCGACCTGAGTAACGCGCAGTAACGGGGTGTCTGCTATGGTAACTGCGTTATAGTTGCAGTCAAAGTAATTAGTTAGATTACTCGTTACTAAAACAAGGTAACGGCGTTAGTAACGCCGTTACTTTCAACGCCGTTAGTCCCATCACTGGTTAGGCGGCAGACAAAATGCGTTCTTTTTGCCCTTTTTGAAGGGCGGGTGCAATGTATCCTACGTATCCTTGGATGTCCCATGATTCATTGCGAGTACAAGCAAGCCGGCTGCTCCGTGATCAGAAGAAAAAGGTAAATGGCGCTGATCAGTGGTGAATATTGGAAGTGCAGTTTAATATAATACAAGTATGTGAATAGTTCCGTCTTAAATTAATCAGAATTGTTTTATATGGGCATTGATATGAAAGTTCAGAGCATTAATATATATGGTGCAAATATGCAATATTTTTGGTTTGGTGTTATCAGTGTGATGCAGAGTGTGACATGATTTAGAGTATTTTCAACAGTTCAGCTGTCCGGTAGCAGCAGACTGGAGCTAAAGGAGCTGCTCCAACTTTCCCAGTTCTTCCCAGTTCTGGAATCTGACAAATGGTGCTAAAAGTCCACTAGGATAAAAGCAAAATAGACAGAAGTTAACACCAAGTCGGAAGTGAAGAAGGGAGGCATAATGCTGTGGAAAACCATGCTGTGTTACACCGTGCTTACATTCAGTCCTGCAGCTGTCATTCAGGGGGCTGGACAGGAACCCCCCCCCCCACACACACACACACACACATAAAGAATCCCACAGACTCCATAGTACAATAAGTGGCAGTTGGTGCAGCGCTCTCAGCACAGCGGAGTCCAGAGCTGCCAATGCCAGCACCCCTCATGAATAATAGGAACCCTGTGCAGCAGCCCAGCTGCTCTAGTTGGGCCCTGAAGAAGTCAAAGTCAGCCCCCCCACTCATAACATCCAGCTACACAGGAACGTGGCCAATCTCCACCAAACGCAGCCTGTGGTGATAACTCAGACCTGCCCATCTGCTTCCTGACTCTGAAGGTCACTCTGACAATGAATGGGAGGCCAGCAGCTTGGAGTGGATAACCTCTGAGTGAGCGGCAGACCTCTGCTGGAGCCTGTCTGACCTTTGCTGATAGTACAGTAAAGTTTGGACATGTTTGGAATAGATAAGACATGGCTAACAATTTCTGTTTCACCAGGAAAAGAAGAAGCTACAACTACTTGTAACACTGAGCAGTGAGATAAAGGAACACGCTACGCTACATTCAGTACCTTTGTTCAAGCAGTTTTCTGTTTTATTATGTAGGTAGTCCGCATATTCAGTCGGGTGAGAAGCTGTTGGCAGGATAATATTCTAAAGCTGAGATCAGAGCAGGAATTAGAAATGGTCATTCCTGCTTTTGTCTCATCTTGTTTGGACTTTTCTAATAATCTGATCACCTCAGTAAATCCAGACTTGTTCCAAGGGTTAATAGAAAAAATAACATGTCTTAGAATTAAATCAAACTAAGATTACCCTTATCAACATAAAGTATACTTCAAGGTAATATTTTTAAGAATACTCGGGTATTAGACCTCTTGAAAAAATAAAAAGTTTAATTTTCCTAGACTGGACGATTTCCCATTCTTTGGAACCTGACAAACTAAAAAATCACAATATTTTTTTCTCAGACAATACTTATGCCTGCCCCAAAGGTTATAACCGTCTAGATCAGAGTAACTAAATAAAAATCAGCGGGGTCCGAATAAAGAAAATCATCAACCAGCAAAGGTCCAGAGACATTTTTAATTATAATCTGTTACTTTAAAGAGAATTTAACACTGAAATAAAAAGCAAGTTTTTATGCATCCATGTTATACATTGAATTTTTAAATAAAAAATATATTAAAAAAAGGAAAATTTTTCAATTTTAAAATCTAAAGTGTTTTTTTTTTTGTAGAAAACAACAATCATTCAGTTTGGTATAAAGACAATTTCCTGATTCACATATTTTATAAAACACCTCAACTGAACTTTTGTTATTTTTCTTTCTTTTTTCTGTCTTAATCAGAGCAGTGGGCTTTATGCTGCCCTGCAAGGCTTTAAACCTGGGTTTGAATGGAGACTAGCCCCTTGCTCACACTGGCTCCGGTGCGGTTACCGAGCCGATGGAGACCGCAACTCCCGCACACCCCCTCTCACACCGCCCTTTTGACTACGGTGCGGTGCGGCTCTGCGGCTCCGGCAACAGGTCCGGAGATTTAACAGAAGTTCACTTGAGTTCACGTAACTTCACGCGATAACACGGCCCAAATAAGGATATTTGCGAGAGCTTGTTGCGGAGGGCTCCGGCACGCCGCAAGGATAGCTTTCTTGCTGAATTTTCCGCAGCGCCGGAGTGTCTCGGTAACCGCAGCCGGACAGCTCAGCAGCCGGTGAGAGAGGTTTACGTCTTTTTAATGACTTGGAATCACTGCGGCGCCGCACCCACCGCACCGCAACGGTAAGACCGGAGTCGGTGTGAGCCAGGGGTAAGCCATTCTAAAGCACATATCAAGGGGTGCTTATTTTGAGCCTGGATCCATATTTATTTTTGATTCTGTTCATGGTGGAGAATCCTGCTTCACAGCTGCAGGATTGAGCCAAACATCCTCTAAATGTGCAGGATCATCTTTCAGCACACCATTTGACTACCAAACCCCCCCCCCCCCCCCCCCCCCCCCTTCCCTCCCATCGCCTGCTGTGTCTAAAAGTAGCAGCAGCAGCAACCCAGACTGACAGCAGCTCATTGACTAATTTGTATTACACGCAGCCTGGTCCAGTGCAAACCGGAGGGCTTTACCATATTAACAGGAGAAGTGGCGCAAGTGAAATTAGACACTGCCGTCGGACAACATGTGGTAATTTATCAATGTTTTAAATCAGGTTGGGTCTGGATTAGCCAGCAGATGGCTCCGGATTCGGACCCTGGTCGGCTAATCTTAGAGCTCTGACCTAGATAATGAAAAATTTTTATATTTTTTAAGGGGTGGGGTATAGAATTTTTCTTTAGCTACTAAAAAATAGACTTACAAAGTTGGCAATAATAGCATTTAAAAGCTAATAAAATTTTCTACTAGTCCATGTAAAATATATACAATTTGTTTTATTTGCAGATATTTGTACATTTCATGTTTAAAATAAAAAATAAAAAAGGAAAAACGTATAAAAGAAAATTTCCTGTCTTGATAATTTGTAATTAATTTAAAAATGTATATTGTAGAACTCAACTCTGATTAACATAAAGGTATTTCCTTTGTTTATACTTTGCACAAAGATATTCAATATTTTTTTTAAATCAAGAAAAAAGGGAATTTCCTATTTTAATAGTCTTCCAAAGTTTAATTTCTGGATAGCATTTTATTTTTTTATTGAACAATAATGAACAAAAATCCCTCCTCAGATGAGACAATCAATGACAGAGAACATTTATTAGATGACAAGCATTGGTTTACTAAGATTCTGATTCTTCATTTCAGATTCTTTCTGCTCTGCTGGCCTTTCACCTCACCTCAGACACTGCTCAGCTAATTCCCTTTTTAAACTTGCATTCAGCACGTTTCCTTTCTCTGACCATGTATTTTGCTTATGGAACAAGACAATTTACAAACAACTGGATTGTGTTATCAAGACCATGGCCTCCAAATCCGAGGCCATGGTCTTGAGCCGGAAAAGGGTAGAGTGCCTTCTCCGGGTCAGGGGGGGTGTCCTGCCCCAAGTGGAGGAGTTTAAGTATCTCGGGATCTTGTTCACGAATGAGGGACAAAGCGGGAGATCGACAGGCGGATTGGCGATTTACCGGTCCGTCGTGGTGAAGAGAGAGCTGAGCCAAAAAGCGAAGCTCTCGATTTACCGGTCGATCTACATTCCTACCCTCATCTATGGTCATGAACTCTGGGTCATGACCGAAAGAACGAGATCACGGATACAAGCGGCCGAAATGGGTTTCCTCCGTAGGGTGGCTGGGCTCTCCCTTAGCGATAGGGTGAGAAGCTTGGTCTTCCGGGAGGGACTTGGAGTAGAACCGCTGCTCCTCCACGTCGAGTGGAGCCAGTTGAGGTGGCTCGGGCATCTGGTCAGGTTGCCTCCCGGACGCCTCCCGGGTGAGGTGTTCTGGGCACGTACCACCGGGAGGAGGCCCCGGGGAAGACCCAGGACACGCTGGAGAGACTATGTTTGTCGGCTGGCCTGGGAGTGCCTTGGGGTTCCTCCTGAGGGGCTAGAAGAAGTGGCTGGGGAAAGGAAGTCTGGGCCTCCCTTCTTAAGCTGCTGCCCCCGTGACCCGACCCCGGATAAGCGAAGGAAGGTTGGATGGATGGATGGATGGATGGATGGATGGATGGATGGATGGATGAATTGTGTTATTTCAAGTGCATGTTATCTAATTATCTTATTTTAAGAGTAAAAACCTAATTGCATTGGACAACTATCTCATTAACCCAACTGCATGTCAGAATTTCCCTATGCTAACAATGATAGGAAGCATCCTGCTTCCTTTTCCTATCTCTTTCCTTACTGCCAAGAATTATTTGGACAGCACTTCTTATGGCGACCGCTAATGCACTTCTACCTTTCCTAAAGTGTTCTTATTGATTTTATCCTTTGCATGACAGCACTTAGAAGAAAAGCCCACCACATAGAAATAAAAAAACAACAACACAGTTTCTTGCCGTGTACTCTGTGTGACACATGCTGATGTCCACACCTTTATATGTTTTGGGTTTTTTGAGAAGGAGATTCAGACGTTCATTAGATTTGTAGAACTTTGTTTTTTGGTATAATTTTTTTTTTCTGAAAGGCTGTAATCGCAATTTAACCAACGTCATTCATGTGCTGTTTGTCGTCTGTTTGGCTGAAGGCTGTATGGAGTCAGCACAGCTGTCCAGAGTTCCTTCCCTTTCATGGATAGTGTTCTTACTGTTAACCCCATTAAAGGTGAATGGGAAGCAGGAGCTACAATTTGAAGTATGCAGATTGGGCCACTGAATCTTGCCTTCCGATGTCTGACCTAAAAAAGAGAGAGGTTAGTGGTCTTCAAAATCAAACCTCCTGGTAAACTGGGAGGGGCTGCTCTTCACAGAGCGGAATCCAGGAGGAGTGCTCAGAGATGCACAAACCTAGTGAAATACCATATTAGGCGTGATTTTATTAAAGGCATAGCAATAGTTAAAAAGTAAATGTTTAATGATGTGGGCCCTTTAATTGGAAGCAGAATATTTCATGGAGATTTCCTTTAGGCGTTAACATGACCTAAGTGGCCTAAGTAGACACCGCTCCACCCTAAATAACCAGGAAAAATGTCTCTGTTACACACAGCCTTCTGCCCTCTGTCTTGTTTTTTCAGGTTTGTGCAATGATGAGCTTTCAACAATGAATTACAATCAATTCTGAAAAAAGTCAATAAGCCTTTTAGCCCAAGTGCAGATGAGTAAAACCTTAACTTTGATTTATTAATCATTTCTAATAAAGACAATGATATAAGATTGTCCTTATCAAATTCCTGAGTAGATTTAGCAGTTTGTTTTAAAGCACCTGCTGCAGGTCCTAGCTGGTAGCTGCTACCTGAGTTCTCATGCTTTTTTTTCCCCAAAAAAAATGTGGGTGTTTTTTTAAATCTAGGATTAATATACTGCAAATATAATAAATATGGCAGTAGATGGCTGGAGGGAAAAAAATATCTTTCCTTATCTGAGTGTGAATCCAAGGATAGAAGGAAATCTTTGGAGCTGTAGGAAAGGGAAAAGTGACTGTGTGGAGGGGAGGGGTTTCTGACAGGAAGCAGACCCCTGTCTCCATCCCCAAATTCCTTCAACAGATGTTTGACAGAGAAACTGTTTTCACAGAGGGAGAGAGAGTTGGGGGTGCATTACATTTCAGTAGAGAGAGAGAGAAAAAAAATCCACTTAATGTAAGAGTAAAAGAGCATTTCTAAGAGATTGAAGGCGGGAGATTCCTCTGGATGTTCAGTGATGTACTCCTCTGCTGTATCGTGCACAGTACTTCCCTGCTTTTATCTGTGGAGGATAACAAACAGATCCATTAATCTTTAACTTGGAACAGATTGTGACCTAAGCCTTGTAGTGATTAATGAAAGAAAAACAGCCCCGGGTCTCTTCAGGAACACACGGCTCTACGTGCTGGTGGTAGCAGTGAACACCATGGTCAGAGCTGAAAGGGAAAACTAGCAGCCAAAACAACAAAAATATACAATGGCAAGGTTAAGCGGTTCATGCTAAATCAAAAATGTGGGGGTGGGCTTTTGCAGTCTAACAGCAAAAAGTATGAGGTGATCGTATCTGAGAGACTTAGAAGTCACATGTAGCTGTAAAACATTTTAAAGGCTGCATCCACCAAAGAGAGAACAGATTTTGCTGGATATGATGTTATGCAAAAATAAAAAATAAAAAAATTTCTATGGATAACACACAAAGGGAAAATGTCATGATCTTGGCAATTATGGCTGGCCTAACTGCTCATTTCATTCACCTTCCTAACTCTGCCCAGTTTCCAATTACAACTCATCTAATCCACCTGCTGCTGCTCTTTGTATATGGCTCAGTCCAGCCATCAGGGCCGGATTATTGAGATCATTGCTAATCCTCTGGTTTAGGCATGCCCAAAGTCGGTCCTGAAAGGCCGCTGTCCTGCATTTTTCACAGCTTTCCCTGCTTTCGCACAACTGATTATGATGATTAAAGTTGAGCAAAAGCATGTTTGGGGATGCCTGCTCTTGTTCATGTCCTCCAACCAGGGTTTCCAGTGATGGGTGGTGCCCAGCCACAGCTGTAGCTGCAGCAGCGGAGGCAGCCGATCCGCAGATCCGCCTGAGATATTTTTAATAAATTGATTTATCCCACTGTCTGTCTTGCCTTGAAAACTGCATCCATGGGGTGAATGGAGAGAGAGGTTTTTAGCGTTTCGTAGTATTCCTAGTTTCCTGATCCTGAACTGCCTCTTATCCACTGAGCGTGCCCTGTTCGTGTCTTGGCTCAGTGGAGAAAGCGAGTTTTTAGCATTCCGTCATGTTCCTGATATCCGGACCTATTCTGCCTCTCAACCACTGAGCTTGCCTCTTTCTATCTGAACATTCTGCCTGAACTCGCTTTGGATTCCTGGACCTCTGAGCCTTCCTGTTGTGATCTGTTTCTCTGATCTGGCTCGGACTCCTGCTTGTTCTCCAAGGCTGCAACATCTTGGACACTCTCGGCTGCGCCCGCGCATCTCCTTGGCAGCCCTCCAGCTGGATCCTACCTTGTTCTATTTAGATGGACTGAACTGTTAAACCAGGTAAGTGACTCTCATGGATATACTCATACTCCGTCAGATTATCATGGTCACTTACCTGTGTTTTTCTCCAACCAGAGTTTCCAGTGATGGCTGGTGACCAGCCGCAGCCGCAGCTGATGTGCAGATCCGCCTGAGGTATTTTTTATAAATTGAATTATCCCACTGTCTGTCTTGCCTTGAATACTGGGTCCTTCTGTCCTGTTCCCATGACAGAATAATCTGGTCATAATAAGGATTCATCGGCAGACAGACAGTGGTGTTCGTAAAATATAACAATTGGCTGCTCCTAAGGGGTGGACCCGTTCATCCGGTTCAATTTGCATGTTTTCTAACCCAAAACAAGACTTTGTTGTTGGTCCACTCTATAAGTCCTCAAACTCAACTCTGTTTCTAACATTTTGAATTGAAAAAGCTTCCTGGATGGTAAGAAAAAGGTCTTCAAATTTGGAAACAAAATCCAGTTGACTGTTTTTTAACTTTTTTGGAATGAAATGAAATAGTGTTACGATGCCCTTTTCTTTGCTGCAGGTCAGGTAAAAGTCAATTAATCTTCTGAGAAGTGCAGAATGATGAGGGCTCACCCTAATTTTCATCTGCTTATTTGCCTTCCTGCTTCTTGGTTTGATCACAATGAACTTGTTTTAAGACTAAAGGGCTGGTTATCCTTCCGTAGCAGTGTGTCGCAGTGAGCTTGTCGCAGATATTTTTGAGGGTTGCAGCGTTCTCGCGCACCTCGCTCTTCTAGCTGGTCCATCTTCAAGAGTCATTTTCCGCAATGGCGGTCATACAAACAAAACAAGCCGGTAAAGTACTAAAAAGGAAATGTGCATTGTGTAGAGCACATGTAGATTGGACCAATCAAAGGCCTCCTGTATGTGGCACTTTCTGCAGTCATCTACCGTTTTGGAGAGCTGCACCAGAGCATCTGCGGAAGGGGCGGGGCACATCTGCGTTAACTGCGACACACACGCAGACGACCTGCTTTCTGAGCATAAATCAGCCTTTAGACAAAATTTATTGTCATTTTGTACACACAGGGTGTATACAAAATGAAATTTCATTTATTACAGCACTCAAGACATTTCCATTTCTTAATGTGCAGCAGTAATAAAATGTAAACATGGTGATGAAATGTAAATATAAGACAGAGATATGATTTGAGAAATGATCCTTCCATCTCCTGCAGATACCCTGCCCTTCGAGCAAGTGGCTTTCACATTTCATTTGCCCAGAAACAATTTTTACTTGCCCAGTATAATGTTTGATAAATATAGTTCCTAATATTCATTTTTGTATATATATCAATGAAACATGTTTGGGTTTTTTTGTGGTTTTTTTGTAATTCAGTAAGTTTCCAGGTTCCTGGTGTGTATCTGCATGCGTCAGATAATGAACTCAATCCTACATTACCGTGTTAACATGCTTTTCAAACCTTCCTGCACATTCTTTTCAAACTAAACTTTGCTTTAAACTATTGTGTGCTTGGAAAAAACTTGACAGGTTAAAAACTTACACTGCTACTACTCACCATTTTAACATGTTTAGCTCTATAACATTTTAATGCACCACTGCAATGTCTAAGAGAAAACAATTTAATGACCACATTTTTTAATGTATGACCACTGTACAGAAGACTGCCATATGATAGAAATATTTACACTGTGCACATACAGTTATTATTATTATGTTCCTAATCCCTGACTTATCATTTTTAATCTACTGTGTATTATAGTATAGATTAATTCATCATCCAGCTGCTGCTCTGCAGAATTCTTTCCCCATGAGCTGAATCACGCCATCTAGCAGAAAATCACGCGAGAATGTGTACAAAACAACAAAAAAATGGTGCCGGCAACGCTTGTGGGTCGTTTTCAGCGAATGTCTGTGATTTTAAAGTAATGTTGAGTGATAAATAATTTTTTTTTGCGATCATTGCACTTGCCCGGCGGGCAAATGCAATGAAATTTGTACTCTCCCAACAATAAAAACTACTTGCCCCGGGCAATCGGGCAATGGTTAATATCGAGCCCTGTATTAATAAATCATTATGATAATTTATCACCGCAAAATTATCTGTATAACTAGTATTTAACTGTATGCATTTACAGTGTGGCTTGTGTCTCATTTACAGTTAGAACAAAGTGAAAACAAAACCATCCAGTAATTTTACAATGTGCTTTTTAAGTTTCTCCTCATAGTTAATCTAATTACTTTTGCCTTGTAAAATGATAAAACAAGTACATACTGTTTTTTTCTGTATAAATTAGAGAAATTGAGGAAATTATAGGCTCAGTGAGAGCCTATAAGATGAAATGTAGTTGGTTCTTCCAGCATGACAATGATCCCAAACACATCGCCTGGGCAACGAAGGAGTGGCTCTGTAAAAAGCATTTCAAGGTTCTGGAGTGGCCTAGCCAGTCTCCAGACCTCAACCCCATACAAAATTTGTGGAGGGAGTTGAAAGTCTGTTGCCTGACAACAGCCACGAAATATCACTACTCTAGAGGACATCTGCTTTGAGGAATGGGCCAAAATACCAACTACAGTGTTTGAAAACCTGGTGAACAGAGGAAACGTTTGATTTCTGTCATTACCAACAAACGTTATGTTACAAAGTATTGAGTTGAACTTTAGTTATTGACCAAATACTTATTTTCCAACATAATTTAGAAATAAATTCTATAAAAATTTGATTTCCTGGATTTTTTTTTTCTCATTTCATCTATCATAGCTGAAGTGTACCTACGATGACAATTACAGACCTCTGTCATTATTCTAAGTAGGAGAACTTGCACAATCAGTGGCTTACTAAATATTTTTTGGCTCCACTGTATATGTTGTAGATTTTACATATTTCTACTGTACAAAATATGAGTCGACCACATGATACTTTTTTCTCTTCTGTATTAGTTGTTGAAATCCTTCTCTGCTTCCAACTTCTTTTTTTTATTCTATACTTCTGTCGCAGCAAGTGCCTTGAGATGACATGTGTTGTGAATTGGAGCTATATAAATGAATTTAATTGAATCGGTACCTAAGTCCATCAGTGAGGCGGTGGAACAGTGTTTTTACATATTAGGTAGTACTTATGTAATTTGGTCTGTACAGGCAGAGAACTCTATTTGGTAACAATCCCTACACACAGGTAGAGTTGATGATTTGGTTATAGATCTAAAGTCCAGCTAAACTAAAATAAATAAAATAGAGGCCTTGTAGATGAAGGGTTAAACCAAAGGACTGTTTCTGTAGATCCTGTAGTTTTTTTGGCTCATGAAATGTATGAAATTTCTGATAAGAAATCTCTTAAAACTTGACTTTTCAAAGAGAAAACATGCTTCAACTGCTTAAACTAATAACTCCAGAGAGGACAGTTTCTCGTTGCTCAGGGGCTGTTTGACATCTCCTCAGACTGAACTCCTTCCTCAGTGCTTTTGTGTTGTTACAGCTTGGAGGCCTTACTTTGAAACTCCTCTCAGTGAAAGGAAAACACAGCCTGGAAGAGGATCAGAATCCCTCCAGGTTCTCTGCTGTGGTCTGGATGTGCTATGGAGTTTGCCCTGCAGCCAGCAGGTAGCCGTCAGTCTAAGAACGTCCTAAAGAGATGTGTGGCTTCGATCTAAAGATAAGTAAACATTTCTTAAAGTAAATGTATTTTCCCTTCATTTGAGCATATGAGTAAATTGTTCAGCCAATAGAATGAATATTTTGGCCACTAAAATAATTATATATACTGCACTTGAAATATATATCAGATATGCTTTATTTTTCTTATTTTAAGTGCACAAATTTTATTCCACTGGCAGATCCTGTTACTAACATACCTCAATCAAGTGCAAATACACATGTTCCAAGAAAATTGTACTTACTTTTAATTCACTTTTGCAATGTTAAACAGTTCCAGCTGGAGCTTAAACCCCAAACTTAATCCTGCAGATAAACCTCTCTGGAATAAAAACAGAAAAACCCCTATTACTGAAAATGAACAGCTTACTTGTTGTTAATATGGTTGAACAGCAGGGTCTGACTGAGACACTGGTGAGAAATCTGGGTTTAGGCTCTTGCTATGGGACAACGTTACAAAGTTAGTCTTAAACCATGAGGCCATGAAAATTAATTACTTGCTGGCAATATAGCACATCCTATATAGGATGTGGACACATTGTATATACTGTATATATCACATGCACCTTTTTCTTCTTTTGGCACATTTGTCTTCTTCTTTGACTATTTGAGCTGATGTAATGAGTAAATTTCTCCACTCTGAGATCAATAAAGTCAATCAATCAAGAACTGAGCTACAACTTTTTTATTGTGTACATTTGTATCAAAACAAAACCAGAAGCATCTCACTTTACTTTTTTATTGTAACATTTCTTTGTTGATTTCAGTTTATATAAAAAAAGCAAATTTGCAACACATCTCATCTCAAGACACTTTACAGACTATACAATCAGATAATACAGTCAGATTGCTTAATAGTTTTCTTGTCAGTGAATCGAGTTATTAACTTTGCAGGATTCTTTCCTACTACATAGTGAAGCTTTGCTTGCATGTGTCACTGACTCAACAACAATCCCTAGTACAGAGCAAGGAATAACAATGGACAGCAAAAACTTTTTTGTAAAAGGAAGAGACCTCCAGCAGATCCAGACTCAGTGTGAGTAGCCTTCTGCCAAAGGCAAAATAGGAGTTTGAGAAGACTCATGCAAAAACACTAAAAGAACACAGAAGAGCCTATCAATGAATATTTTCTATGGTAGAGATGGTAAGAGTAAACTATCTCCATAGGTGGCCATTAGTATAAAAACTGTTAAGTAAACAAGGTCTGAGCTGTTGTTTTATGTCAAATAGAATGAACCATGTCAGATTGAATAACTGCATGTCACTATGAATACTATACAGTATGTCACAGTAAAAGCTGAACTCATAGCTATGTCTAGGAGAGAAACAGGACTAAGTACTGAAAAACAGGCCCAACTCTTAATCTACTGTATAATTGATAGCGTTGATGGCAGCAATGCAGCTGCTACTCCTCTCCAGGATGGTATCACAGCTGAACAGATCCAGGCCACATTAAGCTATTATGATTAGAAAAATAGATTGAACATTAAGTTAGGGGTTGAACTACTAAATACAGCAGAACTGAGAACAGAGACAAAATGAAATAGAATGATGAAAAGTGTTCCATATGTCCTCCAGCAGCCTAAGCCTATAGCAGCATAACTATTAACAGAACTGTATAGATTTATCAAAACTATAAGTTTAACCTAAAACAAATGTTTTAGGCCTGGTGTTAAAAGTAGTCTAGCCTTTTTGTGCATTTGTTTCATTTGAATCCAAGTTCCCAATACCTGCCTTCTATAGACCAGGACTGACCTCATAGCAGTAAGAAAAATCACTTACTGAGAGAGATCACCAGCAAACATTCATCGGATAGCTCACGTGCTGTGGAAACGTGCTGATGATTGCATTTTTACTTTAGGGAGCTGTCTGTGTTCAGTATCTGGTTACGGTCCCTGCTTTTTCAGGTGCATGAGCAGGACCACCATTCATCTGTGTCACTGCGATGACTTTGAACAGAATACTGAGAGAACATAAGATCCTTAGCTTGTCCAGCTTTGACTCAAAACAGATGAGCTGTTGCTTCCTGTTGCATCCAGCTGGGGGTGTTGTTTGGCTTTGCTCCTGGTAGATAGAAGTGCGATAAGTTGAGTTCATTTTTTTTTCTGCCCAGGACTTACTTCTGGAGCAGCACTTGGGTCTGACCCACTGACTGCAGAGCTCGCTTATATGGGACTCATAAATCCTTCCATTTTACTCTCATTAGAGAATATGATTTCTCTGATATAGCCTTTAATAACAGATACTGATATTATTGTAAATGACACTGTTTTGAAAAAGGGGGGAAAGAAATCATAACTAGTTCTCAATGTTTTCTGTGTCTGTAGCAAATCTGGAAGTCTTCCCATTTTATGGACATGAAAAAAACAAAAGACTTCCAGAGCTTCCAACTGTCAACAAGTGTTAAAATATGTACATAGAGGATCTGTCCAGGAAAGACTCAAACCCAGTATTCAAGGCAAGACAGACAGTGGGATTACTGAAAAGTGTTTATTTAAAACTAGTGTATCCGAGTAGCAGCGTCTAGGGCATCTGAGGCTGAAAACTCTGCAGGAGAAAAAAAAAGGGTTAGTGGCCACGTAAATCCAACAGATTATGGACGATTATGGAAGATTATGAACGTGACTCACTAATCTGGTTTATCTGTTCAGTCCATGCCCAGAGATCGAGGCAGGATCCAGCCAGTGGGCTGCCAACAAGATGGGAGGGGCACCTCACAGATTGTCCCAGTTGCTCCAGCCCTGGAGAACGGAGAACCAGCAAGAACAAGCCAGGTCAGGCAAACAGATCAGAAAAGGAACAGGCAAGCTCAGAGGCCCAGGAGTCCAAAGAAAGTTCAGGCAAACCGTTCAGACAGGAACAGGCAGGTTGAGAGGCAGAACAGGTCTGGATCAGGAAATCAGAAACACCAAAGAATTGTAAAAACACTCTTACCACTGGCTAGAGAAAACAATAATAATCTGGCTCTGATGAATGGACACACACAACTAAATAGAGGCAGGAGCAGGTGGATCAGAGGACAGGTAATGAGCAAACGGACAGAGTTAGACAGGTGAATGGAATGAGTAAGCCAGTCATCAGCGGCAAAATCACAGCTGCAACAGAGAAAATTGATGCTTTCTATATAACATGTGATCCAGTTATGATTTATAACATAAACACAGGTTAATATAAACAGCAGCTTCATTATCTACAAAAAAGTTATATGGCAAATTTGCCATATTTTGAAACATTTAACTTAGCTAGCCACAGGAAATCAGTCATTAAATATAATAAGAGCGTAATGTACCACATGCAATTAGAACAAATCAGATAAAGAACAATGGAGCTGTTCTAAGTCCAATAATCATATTATTACTTATTGTTACTGTTGTTTATTTAAATGTTTCCTGCTATATTCTTTTCTAAGTAAAACGACAAATGTTAGAGATGCTGATATGATTATGTTACAAGCTTCAAATCAAATGCTAACTTTGTCAAGTGCTAATGGAGTACAATAATCCTTTATTGTAATTTATTCTGGACGGAGCAAAGAAAATCAAGGCTGCTCCCATTGTGCAGCTTCACACAACAGCTAGGTGTCCTGAGCTGCTGTGCCTGTCATTAGGGAAAACCAAAGAAGAACAGTCAGCTTTTAACAACAAGACCCCGCCTGCTAATGCTACTTAGTTTGGGTGTTACTGAAGGAAAATGTCAGAAAGGTTAGCCTTCGCTCTTCTAACTGAAGTGATGAAAAGCAAAGCGATTGAGGTGCGTCAGCAGGGCGGTTCTGTTTTCAGAACATTTTATCAATGGTGCTGGGAGATCCATCACAGGAAGAGAACCAATATTAGGAATGGCTTTTACAGTTTTCAATCTTTTCCAATAAAAAGCTTCACTCAGGCCTGAATAATATTACTATTGCTTTTTGTTTAATTTTTTTTTTGCTATTTTTTAAACAATTCTATTTTATTTTTTTAAGTTTTTCTTTACATCTACAGCCCTGCATTCATGCTTCCCCTCTGATAAAAAGCTCAGGGAAACATCATTGAACAGATGTCCTGAGAGCACCAGCCTGGTTTCTAAGGGTGGTCAGTTTTTATAATGACTTTAAAATCTCTATGCGCAAAAACAGCCTCTGATTTGTATATATAAACATGCTGAAAGCAGTAATAATGCACACTATTTACAGGATTTATAACTACAGCTGTTCATTTTAAAACCTCTGACAGTGTTTATAAATGAGGATGCAAGCACTCCTATAAAACACAGATGGTGAACTTATCCAAATTAAACAGGCTAGAGGCAAAAACTAGTTTTTTTTTGGTCTCCATGAGTACACCTTAGTCCCCTAGTCAGGGTGTTATTTGATCTAGTCTAGTGTGAATTGGTGTTCAGAAAGTGTTAAGGACATCCATCCATTTTCTTCCGCTTTAAGAAGAGATGCCCAGGCTTCCCGTTCCACACACGCCTCCTCCAGCTGCTCTGGGCGTACCCCAAGGCGACACCAGGGATCAGAGACATAGTCCCTCCAGCGTGTCCTGGGCCTTCCGCAAGGCCTGCTCCCAATAGGACATGCCTGGAACACCTACTGAGGGAGGCGACCAGGGGGCATCCGGAACAGAGCCACCTCAGCTGGTTCCTTTCGATGTGGAGGAGCAATGACCCTAACCCGATCTCAAAGGGTGCACCCAGCCACCCTGCAAAGGAAACTAATTTAGCTGAGTGAAGTTGGCCCCCCACCTTCTTCAAATCAGACAAAATTATCATTTTAAAGATATAAAGAAATGTTTCTAGAGGTCATCAAAGGTCAACCAGCCCCCCCCCCCCCCCCCCCATCAATTAACTCAGCTCTGTTTGTGCTGAGCAAAATCAGATGTTAACTGACCTTTGATGACCTCTACAAATATTAATAGTAATAATATTAATATCAATGAAATAATAGCAGTACAAATGAACATTTTTGCCATACAATAATATAAAATTTTAGAATAAATTTTAAATATAAAAGATTTAAAATAAATATATAAAAAATAAAAAAATGCAAATTTTAAAATGTATACATTTTTTGTACTGCTATCATTTTAATGATATTAATAATTGTTTGTAGAAGCCATCCAAGATCAGTGAACATTTGTTTATTCTGAAACTCTGCATTTCATATAAATTATAAGTTGCTAACCTATGATTATATATTTCTAACCTGTAAAAAAATGATAGCAGCACAAACGAAAATTTTTGCTGCACAAACGTAGCACAAACGTTTGACACCAATTTTATCTAATTTGAAGAAGGTGGGGGGGCTGGTTGACCTTTTGAACTTTACATTTTCATTAATATCTTCAAAGCCAAAGCAGCACAAATGTAAATTTTTGCTGCGCAAACCAGCACAAACGGAGCTGAGTTAATTGACACCCATTTCGTCTGATTTGAAGAAGGTGGGGGGGCTAGTTGACCTTTGGTGACCTCTAGAAACATTTCTTTATATCATTAAAATGATAGCTGCAAAAACGAATATTTTTGCTGCACAAACCAGCACAGCGTAGCACAAACGTTTGACACTAATTTTGACTGATTTGAAGAAGGGGGGGGGGGGGGGGGGGTAGCTAATTAATATTCCTAGGTAAAGACTTTTTGTTTTATTTTAGGTCAAAAACTGATAAAAAAACAAGCTTTTGTTTAGTAAATATAAGGGTGAAAGGGATGTTGACTTGTAAAGACATGTTCTAGAAAAACAATCTTAAGAAAGAACCGTCTTTTTGTTTTTGTAACTCAGGCGACCCGAACTTCACTCCATCCAAACCTGATGAGGTTAAAACCAGACCTTAAAAATGAATAAATACAAAACACCCTCTGATTTCTATTTATAAACATGCTGAAAGCAGTAATAATGCACACTATTTACAGGATTTTCAACTCCAGCTGTTAATTTTAAAATGTCTGACAGTGTTTATAAATGAGGATGCAAGCACTGCTGTAAAACACAGATGGAGACCTTATCCAAATTATATAAGCTTGAGGCAAAAACTAGTTTTTGGGCTCCATGAGTACACCCTAGTCAGCGTGTTATTTGATCTAGTCTAGTGTGAAATTAAGAAGGAACCATCTTTTTGTTTTTGTAACTCAGGCGACCCAAACTACATTCCATCCAAACCCGATGAGGTGAAAACCAGACCTTAAAAAACAAATGAAGGATTTATGATCATTCATTTTCTTTTTCCTAAATTTTCTTCAGGCATAAAACAGTCTGATGGAAAAAGTGAAATGACATTTATTGAGAGCATTCGTGCCCCTGAGTAGACTAACCTTATCTCCTGAGAAAATGAAACAGACTACGAGGGAAATCTGCTTTAATAACATTTGCTTTTATTATCCTAAAGGTATTTTCTAAGTGTTAAAGTTAAAACAGTGTTGTAGGTGGTGGTGGGTGTAAAATACTAAACTGTATAAAAGTTGATGGGATAAAGTTAATTTGTGGAGGTGTTGTAACATTTAACTGCAATAGTTTTAGTGGAGGCTCTGCCAGTTTGTCTAAGGCTTACATAAATTGGATTTTACACAGTAAATGATTTAGTGGAGACATTAAAGAGGCATACAAATACCACACAAATAGATGTTAATGTCTTGTTTTGGGACTACCTCTAAAGATATTGAGAAAGTCTGTATTTTCCTTCTTCTCAGAATCATATTAAATAAACTCAGAACACCTCACTGTCCTGACTGTGCCCCCCTAAACAACTTCCTTTGCTCCAGTTTGTCGGGTTTTACAAGCAACTTGGCCGCAACTTGGCACTGAAAAGAGAAGTTTATAGTTTTCTTCTTGCAGCAGTTCCAGTTTCAGTGGGAAATCTACCACATGCGAACATTTGAAAGAAAAAAAGCCAGACATCACACAGCCGTGTACGTGTTTGCAGATGCAGGCTTTAGCATGTGGAAGCCTGCTACATGCAATGCAGACACAGCTTCCCAGAAAACCTTTGTGTGCTTTTCCCACACTTTTATTCTTGCTCTTTTTGTAGCTGTTAAAGCGAACTGAAGTTATTTATATATTGGCTTTCTGGTAAAGGGACTATATGCTGTCTATTATTCTATTTATGTTTAGAAAGCCGAGCAGGAAGTTTTTTGTTTGGAAACTGAAGGAACTTTTTTTTCTCTTTGCTCATGCTTATTATCACTGCTAATTCCAGATAAATATTATTAGAGGGAAAGCTTACGGTGAAAGGAGACATTATAATTGTCCCCAAATCTTCTTCTGAAGAATCTGCAGTATGGGGAATTTCACGGATAGGAAGATAGATGTGATCCGGACTGAATCAGATTCACATTTTGCCTTTTACTTGCAAACAATTTGCATTCCAAACACGGCCAAGCCCCCCTCCAATTTATTTCAGTGTTAAATAGAATTGTGTGAGTTTATACATAATAATAATAATAATACATTTTATTTGAAAGCGCCTTATCACAACACCCAAGGACACTGTACAGGCAGATAAAAACATTTAAAACAGGAAGCTAAAAAGTACAAGCATAAAGATTGCACAGAAAACAAAACAGCAGGAAGTAAAATAAAACCAAAGGAAGAAAAGGAAGAGAACAATATTGGAGTGATGCGTAAGAACTAGATGGGATAAGACTGTCTGAACAGGAAAGTTTTGAGTCTGGATTTGAAAAGAGGGAAGGAGTCCAGAGTACGGAGATCCGGAGGGAGGGAGTTCCAGAGGTGGGTAGCAGAGCGACTAAATGCCCGGTTCCCCATTGTGACCAGACGGGCCGAGGGAACGGAGAGCTGGAAGGTGTGGGAGGATCTTAGGGAGCGGATGGGGGTTTTAACGTGAAGGAGATCTGAGATGTAAGATGGAGCCAAGCTGTGGAGGGCCTTGAATGTAGTTAGGAGGAGTTTGAAGATGATTCTTTGTTTGATGGGGAGCCAGTGGAGTTGTTGCAGGATGGGAGTGATATGATGAGAAATGGGGGTCCGAGTGATCAGGCGTGCTGCAGAGTTTTGGAGGAGCTGTAGTTTCTGGAGGGACTTGTTTGGAAGGCCAAAAAGAAGTGATTTACAGTAATCGATGCGTGAAGTGATGAGACTGTGAAGAAGAATGGCGGTAGTTTGGGGAGTGAGGGAGGAACAGAGACGAGAGATGTTACGCAGATGGAAGTAGGCAGACCGGGTGATGTTGTTAATGTGGGACTGGAAGGAGAGGGTCCTGTCGTGTACGACACCCAGACTCTTAACCTGAGGGGAGGGGAGGACAGTTGAATCATTGATGGTAATCGAGAAGTTATTAGCTTTGGAGAGAGTGTGAGGTGTGCCTACTAGGAGGACTTCGGTTTTAGAGCTATTCAATTTGAGGAAGTTGGATGAGAACCAAGAATGGATTTCTTGGAGACAGAGGGTGAGGGAGATTGGTGGGAGTGAGGCAGATGGTTGAGTAGAAAGCTAGAGCTGGGTGTCGTCCGCGTAGCAGTGGAATTTGATATGATGCTTACGGAGGATGTAGCCAAGAGGGAGGATGTAGATAATAAACAGGAGGGGCCCCAGGACAGAACCTTGGGGCACACCAGCAGAAACGGGGAAGTAGATGGATTTATGAGATTTGAGTTGTATGAACTGTGTCCTATCTGAGAGGTATGAAGTGAACCAGGTTAGAGGGGTGCGGCTGATACCGATGGATGATAGTCGACTGAGGAGAGTGGCATGGGAGATGGTGTCGAAGGCTGCTGTAAGGTCCAGGAGAATGAGGATGGAAAGTAGTCCAGAGTCAGAAGCCATAAGGAGGTCGTCAGAGATCTTGATGAGTGTGGTTTCAGTACTGTGTACTGTGCAGAGGACGGAAGCCAGGTTGAAACTGTTTGTAAATATTATTGGACATCAGGTGGTTGTGGAGTTGGGAGGCAACAGATTTTTCCAGAATTTTGGATATGAAGGGTAGATTGGATATGGGACGTAAGTTATTGAAGTCGGTGGGGTCCAGGCCAGGTTTTTTCAGAATTGGGGTGACTGTAGCGGTTTTGAGTGCAGAGGGGACTGAACCAGAGCTTAAGAGTGGATGATTTTGGTGATGAGATGAGCAAGTGAAGAGCAGCAGGATTTAACCAGAGTGGACGGGAGAGGATCGAGCTGACATGTGGAAGGTTTGGATTTATGAATGAAGTCGGAAATGGCTTGAACAGATGGAAGGTCAAAACTGGAGAGGGTGGTTGCAAAAGATGGGTAGGGGGTAGCCGGGTCGCCTCCAGAATCTGCAGCCCCAGATGAGGTCAGGTGTTTATGGATATTTGTGATTTTGGAGACGAAAAAGGACATAAGTTTATTGCAGAAGTCATCGGATTGCATATGATGGGGAAGGGAGTCGGGAGGTTTGGTGATGGAAGTGAGAAGGGAAAAAAGAGTTTTGGAGTTGTGGCGGTTGGAGTGGATTAAGTTAGAGTAATATGCGGATTTGGCAGAGGAGAGGGAGGTCTTGTACAGTGCAATGTGATCCTTGTACATATTTTTGTGAATGGTGAGTCCAGTTTTATTGGCAAGGCGTTCCAGCTGACGACCGCGAGATTTGAGGTGACGGAGAGCAGGAGTGAACCAGGGA
This sequence comes from Cyprinodon diabolis, assembly GCA_030533445.1. Lineage (NCBI taxonomy): Eukaryota > Metazoa > Chordata > Actinopteri > Cyprinodontiformes > Cyprinodontidae > Cyprinodon > Cyprinodon diabolis. The sequence goes on from CM060076.1 coordinate 36,569,214, forward strand.
GCTGAGTGAGTGAAGCAGACTGATCTAGATTTCAGAGGAGCATGGATGTCCAGGAGAGTATGGAGGTTTTGATTGTAGTGGGAAACCAGTTCATCAGGTGAGCAGCAGGCAGATACACTGGGGATATTACTGATGTCAGAGGTGAAGGCGTCAATGTTGATGCTTGGGAGGGTTATTTTAGACAGGGGGAGCTTAACGTTAAAAGTAATGAGCATGTGATCGGAAAAAGCGACGGTATGGGATTTACAGTCAGAGGGGGTGATGCCAGTGCAACAGACTAAATCTAGAATATGATTTTTACAGTGAGTTGGGAAGTTGATGTATTGATGTAGACCGAAGCTTTCCAGGCAGGATGAGAAGTCTCTGGAGAGAGAAGCACTGATATTATCCATGTGAATGTTGAAATCTCCCAAAATAATCAGATTATGGGAGAGGGTTGAGAGATGTGTGAGGAGCTGAGAAAAGTCAGTCAAAAAATCCTTATTATATTTAGGTGGACGGTAGACGGTGGTGATAACTGTGGGAGAGGGTCCGGGCAGCAGTGAGGCGGAATATTCGAAAGAACAAAAAACAGGAGCAGCAGGAATTGGGACAACCTTCCAACTCTCGCGATGAAACAATGCGAGACCTCTGCCGCGTCCAGAAGATAGCATAGATGTTATACATTAAAATTTTAAATAAAAATTTCTTTAAAAAATATAATATTTTCCATTTTAAAATCTAAAGTGTTTTTTGAAGTAAAGAACAAATAATCATTCAGTTTGGTATATAGACAATTTCCTGATTCACATATTTAATAAAACACCTGAACTGAGCGTTTGTTATTTTCTTTCTTTTTTCTGTCCTAATGAGAGCAGTGGGCTTTATGCTGCCCTGCAAGGCTTTAAACCTGGGTTTAAATGGAGACTAAGCCATTCTTAAGCACATATCAAGGAGCTCATTATGAGCCTGGATCCATATTTATTTTTGATACTGTTCATGGTGGAGAATCCTGCTTCACAGCAGCAGGTTGAGCCAAACATCCTCTAAATGTGCAGGATCATCTTTGAGCACCATTTCACTTTTCTTTCACCAGTTCACCACAGTTCTTCCAGCAGTCCACAATTTCTCTGCTCTCTTTTTCTCATCATCTTCTCCTTCTTTCCCATCGCCCGGCTTGCCACAGGTTTGCCTGCTGTGTCTAAAAGTAGCAGCAGCAGCAACCCAGACTGACAGCAGCTCATTGGCTCATTTGAGGGCCAGGAGTCTTTAACATACAGTGGGGCAAAAAAGTATTTAGTCAGCCACCAATAGTGCAAGTTCTCCCACTTAAAAAGATGAGAGAGGCCGGTAATTTTCATCATAGATATACCTCAACTATGAGAGACAAAATGAGAAAAAAAAATCCAGAAAATCACATTGTCTGATTTTTAAAGAATTTATTTGCAAAATATGGTGGAAAATAAGTATTTGGTCAATAACAAAAGTTCATCTCAATACTTTGTTATATACCCTTTGTTGGCAATGACAGAGATCAAACATTTTCTGTAAGTCTTCACAAGGTTTTCACACACTGTTGCTGGTATTTTGGCCCATTCCTCCATGCAGATCTCCTCTAGAGCAGCGATGTTCTGGGGCTGTCGCTGGGCAACACGGACTTTCAACTCCCTCCAAAGATTTTCTATGGGGTTGAGATCTGGAGACTGGCTAGGCCACTCCAGGACCTTGAAATGCTTCTTACGAAGCCACTCCTTCGTTACCCGGGCGGTGTGTTTGGGATCATTGTCATGCTGAAAGACCCAGCCACGTTTCATCTTCAATGCCCTTGCTGATGGAAGGAGGTTTTCACTCAAAATTTGACGATACATGGCCCCATTCATTCTTTCCCTCACACGGATCAGTCGTCCTGGTCCCTTAGCAGAAAAACAGCCCCAAAGCATGATGTTTCCACCCCCATGCTTCACTGTAGGTATGGTGTTCTTTGGATGCAACTCAGCATTCTCTCTCCTCCAAACACGACGAGTAGAGTTTTTACCAAAAAGTTCTATTTTGGTTTCATCTGACCATATGATATTCTCCCAGTCATCGTCTGGATCATCCAAATGCTCTCTAGCAAACTTGAGACGGGCCTTGACATGTACTGGCTTAAGCAGGGGGACACGTCTGGCACTGCAGGATTTGAGTCCCTGGCGGCGTAGTGTGTTACTGATGGTAGCCTTTGTTACTTTGGCCCCAGCTCTCTGCAGGTCATTCACTAGGTCCCCCCGTGTGGTTCTGGGATTTTTACTCGCCGTTCTTGTGATCATTTTGACCCCACGGGGTGAGATCTTGCGTGGAGCCCCAGATCGAGGAAGATTATCAGTGGTCTGGTATGTTTTCCATTTTCTAATAATTGATCCCACAGTTGATTTCTTCACACCAAGCTGTTTACCTATTGCAGATTCAGACTTCCCAGTCTGGTGCAGGTCTATAATTTTGTTTCGGGTGTCCTTTGACAGCTCTCTAGTTTTGGCCATGGTGGAGTTTAGAGTGTGACTGTTTGAGGTTGTGGACAGGTGTCTTTTATACTGATAACGGGTTCAAACAGGTGCCCTTAATGAAGGTAACGAGTGGAGGACAGAGGAGCCTCTTACAGAAGAAGTTACAGGTCTGTGAGAGCCAGAAATCTTGCTTGTTTGTAACTGAACAAATACTTATTTTCCACCATATTTTGCAAATAAATCTTTAAAAATCAGACAATGTGATTTTCTGGATTTTTTTTTCTCATTTTGTCTCTCATAGTTGAGGTATATCTATGATGAAAATTCCCGGCCTCTCTCATCTTTTTGAGTGGGAGAACTTGCACTATTGGTGGCTGACTAAATACTTTTTTGCCCCACTGTATTAAGAGGAGAAGAGGCGCAAGTGAAGTTAGACACTGCGGTCAGACAACATGGAGTAATTTATAAATGTTTTAAATGAGGTTGGGTCCGGATCAGGCAGCAGGTGGGTCCGGATCCTGTCCCTGGTCCGCTAATCCGTGACCTCTGCTCTAGACGATTCCTCTTGTCTGTTCAAATCAACATGGCAGACCTCAATTTAAGCGAATGAGTCACAAAGGCAAACTAAATGAGGAAAGCTGATCACCCTAGTCTGCACTGCCTACCCTGGGTCCACCAGGACCTCCAGAGATTACCGATACCTGCTCCAGGAGCTGCAGGATGAAAATACCCTACAGTGGTCCTTCCAACTGCCCAGGACCCAGAATCAGAATCTTGTTGGGGGGGTTCAATAAGCATCTCACTGAAATTAATTTTTGGATCTTGGGTTGTCTGCTCTACGTCACAGCCACACTCCATTCCTGACTGGTTAAAGCAACGCGATTTCACAGAAAAGTTCAGATTGTGAAGCGCCAGGGAATTTTTGCTTCGCTCTATTTGTGCCTCCACCGAACCATCCACTGTGTTCCTCTTCAGTTTGATGTGTCCCTGTTGTAAGTTTCCTTTTTTCTGTAATGTGTAAAAACTCATAATTACTTCAAAAATGATATTTTTCACCCATGGAAGTCGGCATGTTTTAACCTCTGTAATGCTGGCTCGGTTGTGCTGAGGTCTTACTGGACGGGACCTACAGACTAAACACAGGAAGGCTAACATTTCCAAGTTGTTTTTTTATGATATAGCATTTAACTGGTGTATATTCTAGACAATGCCCCTATGCAGTTCTACCTTAAAGTTTTCCTGAGCCATTATACATGAGATATCTGTTGAAACAAGCAAGTGTGATTGGCTTGTTATCTACTGTTTAGGGCTAACACTGCAAGTGGAAGCTAACGTGATATTAAACTTAAATTGGATAGTAATGCAAATCTGTTTAAAATGTCAGTGAAGTATCTTTTAGTTGTTGTAACACAGTTTAAATATATTTAAGAAAACATTTTGATCCTGATGCTTATCATAAACAGCTTCAGTAGAAACTGGGAGTAAACTGTAGCCAATTTCTTCATCGTTGTCATCACCTCTCACTATTTCTAAATTCCATCTATTTCAATGCACTCTCAGTAAACTGAAAAGGTTGAACATTACTTGTTGCTGATTGGTTGGACAGAGCTAACGCTAAAGCACTGTCGCTACCCAATCCATCCAGGAAGCACAATCCATTCTGCGCATGCGCTATCATGCGCTATCAGCGCATGCGCAGAATGGATTGTGAATGGACAGGTATCGAACCCAGAACAATCTTGCTGCAAGGCAACAGTGCTACATACTACACCACTGAGCAGCCCATTACAACATTTGATGTGAATATATTACAAATACATTTAGAAATATATATGTAAAAAGTAAATAGTTCTGAAATAAGCTCTATTCTTACAACCTTCTTCTTACAATTATTGCATCCATGGCAGGAACAATCTCAGGTAAGAGGCAGGTTTTTTAACCAAACCATTTATTATTGCATTAAGGACAACAGTTGGAACTAAATACTTACACCCAACACATAACAATAAGAGTAGCATACAATGGCATAATGTGTTCTGGCACATACCGAATGTGTCACTGAGCACCGTTCTTTAGACCTTCTCAAAGTTGCCCTCTGCCATTCAGGCTGAGCAATACTCACTCTTTGCAAATATTTCTCAGTGGGTGAGTGTTAGGGTTTCCAACTCCCTGAAAAAAAAAAGTAGATTGTCTTTACCCCTCCTGGCATGGTGATTTTATTTCAGCCCCCCTTTGTGTTTGAAATGATTGACTCAAATCTTAAACATAAGCCTGTCCTGCTTAACTTCAAACTCTAAAGATTAATATAAAACAATAAATAAATGGTGCACATTTTTGGTGCAACAGAGAACTTGTGCAAACTTGTAAAAATATTTGTCAAAAGTGCACCGCTCCCAAAAGCGTCAGCATTCAAATTACTCCGTTCGTCCCTCATACTGCTCTTTTGTCTCCCGCTATCATCTCCGTGAGCAACACTTGGCTCGACCAATGGAATGAGGGTATTCTGGATCGTTACATATATGTTGTCAGCTCATTGGTCACAACGCCGGACAGGGCCCAGGAACAAGTTTACTGTAAGTTTTGTATGTAACGGGCCCTTGTTCTTCATTTTTACATTAGCTTTTTACTGACTATTTTTTGTACTCTCACAGAAATACGGGACAAAGTGCGTTCCTTTTCCATTAAATACGGGACAGGTACTTTTATTTCTAAATACGGAAAAATTACGTTTATCAAGGGACGGTTGGCAACCCTAGTGAGAGTTTTCTCTTCACCCTGGTGGTGGCGTTTCCTCACCTCGCTCCCAGGGTCAGGAAGCAGGGATGACCTGGAACCAACTTTTTAAAAAAGAGCAGCCACAGCTATGGGGCAGGGAAATGACTGCCAGTCTTCTTCCTCTTCCCCTTTTTCTGACTCTTTCCAGTGCGGTACTTTCTAAGTAACAAAGTGATGCTGATACATGTTATAGTTTTAGGGCTTTTCTAAATGTAGAACTGACTACAGGCCTTCACCTCAAAGTTCCCCCACAACATTCCTGAGTTCAATTCTTGTGTAAATCAGATTACCAAACCAGAGTAAGTGAGAGAATTGCATTCAGCAAATGACACGGTCTACTAAGCATTTGTAGCGCACACAATGAAACTTGAAGCAGGAACTGTGGAGATGCAGATGTGGTATTTGTCATGACTATTTGCGCCATCCGCAGAGACGAGACCGGAGCAGAACTGAAAAGGTCGACAGAGGAACTGACTGTGTGAGAGCAGTCAACAGGATCATTATCCACAGCTCATGAAAGCATGTGTTTCACCAAAGCCATGGAGATTTCTCTCTCTAATGAGCTGAGTCCATGGGCCATCAGGTTCCTCCAGCTGCTGGGAGGAGTCCCTTCTTTCAGCTCTCATACTTTCTCCAAATAGTAACATAAAATAGTTCTGATAAACACTAATGATTTCTTCTGTTCTGCACAAAGGTCTAAAGCCCTGTTGCAGGCAGATGTCCATATTTCATGGCCAACATTTGTACTTAGAATAGCTAAACTGGGTCAGGTGTGTTTTTTTATAAGTCCTACATTTGCACCTGTGTTTCCAGGTTTATTTGGGAACATTTCCAAAGCAAAAGCCTGCAGCTCCCATGATTGTATGAATGCCTGTCATATTTCATGTCAAAATGCCTGTCAAAGGTGGTTTCCAAACCATATGAGTGGTTTAGCATACTTTTCTAAGAGCTCCCACTCTTCCTGCCACACTTTTACCTCTGGATTTTGATTTTAATCCAGAAAACCTTTCTCAAAAATGTTTTATAATTGTTTCTTGCAAAATAGGATCCAATATAGACAGAAATGTCCATGAGATGAAAGATAAACTGTTTTAGTAATTAACAAAAAATTCAAGACCTCAAAAGAAAAAGCAGAAAGCATAATTCATGGCAGCCAGGTAGATATATGGCAGAAACTCAGTGGTGGCAAAAGGAAGCTTTGACAGAAAATGATATAAAGCGAACAGGGAGGAATGATTCATGGACAGATATGTGGCTTGTAAGTCGGAGAACAATTTAGCAGAAAGGAAGCTAAGGCAATATCAGGACTGGAAAAAATAGCTAAACAAACACAATCCAGTCCAACACATTAAGGAAATTAAGTTCAATGGATGGATATCTGCCTTGGCTTTCAATAGATATATCTCTGTGAAACAGTCACGTCATCAGTGTATTGGATATCTGATAATCTAACATATAGAGAGAAAACTCTTCATTCTTTCCATCAAACTTTAAAACAGAGTACTAATCAAAGTCGCAATTTAATGCAGAGTGAGTTCAGAAAAAATTACAATAACAAATGACATGAAGGGGAAAGGAGACTAAAAACAAGGAGCCATGGATGAACAACAGAGGATCCAAGAAGGAGTAAAGGAAACAGATGAGCTTAAAAAAGGAAAAGGAAAGGGAAAGCATATGAATCCAGATCACTGAACTATAGTAGAGTGGGAGTCTGAAATTTAGCAGGGGGGAGGTGAATATAGAACCGAAAGTTGTAACGAATTAAAATTAAAAAGCGACCTAAAGTCTAATCCAGCACACAAAGAACAGAATGCTCCTACCAAAGTTCTGAAATATCATCCAAAACAAAAATGTTAACTACTGAAGATCATAAAGGTTTTTAGGTATGATGAAAAAGCCCAGAATCAATGCAGGAAATGGAAAATATCTATCTCTATAGATATGCTGCTATAGGCTTAGACTGCTGGAGGACATAGGACATAGGACATAGACATCATTCTGCTTCATTCTATCTATTCTACCCTGACAGAATCTGTTAGTTTAATCTCTAATATTATGATCTCTCTTATTTCTCTCATACACTGGACAAAAATGAAATTTAGATTACTAATTTTCTCTTAAAATAAGTGTATTTGTTCTTGGATTGAGGAGGTAAAAGACTCATTTTGCCAATGTAACAGGACAATATACATTTAAAATAACTAAACACAATTGCATTGTCTTATCTCAAGTGCATGTTATCTAATTAGCTTAGTAAAAATACTCACTATCTCATTAACCTACTCAAATTAGGGGTAAATATACTTCATTTAAGACATTTTAGTTATTTGTAGTTTTTCCAGTGTAGTAGCTTTGCCTCATCTGTTCCTGTGTGACTGTGACACAATACTGGAGAGAAATATCAGCTGTGCTGCTGTCATCAACACCTTTGTTAATAGATGATTGGCTTGTTTTTCCAGTGTAGTCCTGTTTCTCTGACTGACTGGCTAAATGTGCTCTCTTCATCCTCTGACATGGGAGCTGGCTCGGAGCTCGTCTGCCTGGCTGTCCTGGATGGGGCCGTCTTTTACAACTGCTTTTTGTATCTCTGCTTCTGTCTCCTTGAACCCCAGTCAGCCTCAGCAGCTGGCCGCTCACACTAAATCTGGCTCCGCTGGAGATTTCATCCTGTTAATAGGGAATTTTTCCTCTCCACTGTCGCTACAAGCATGCTTAGTGTGAGGGATTGCTGAAGAGTCGATGAGTTGATGCAATCAACTGGTTTTCCTTAGATAGAAAACTTTGAATCAGTTTGACTGGATGATCTGGTTGAACTGTAAAGTGTTGAGAATCAGCGATATAAAAATAAACTGAAATGAAAACTGAATTGAAAATGTCTTTATTAATTTTGGTTTTAATTAAAATGGGAAAATATAACAGAACTGTCCAGAGAACAGACCAGCTTGATCTGGCTGAGAAAGAAGGTTTTCAGTTGTTTCTTTATTTATTTTTTTTAATTTAGATCTCTGATCTACGTATGTGTAGAATAGTAAATACTTGTATGAAAGGGGGTTGATTTAATTCAGGGTCAGCAACCTGCACTTCCAGGCCTGGAACTGACTATTTTGACCTAATACAATGGCTCTTGAAAACATAAGCTAAAAGCAATAAATAGTCAACTAATAGTTTTTAAAGAAATCATCACCTGGAAATCTGACTTTTTCATGTCTTTTTCACGTGTAAATCCGGCCTTTGAGAGAGGCATGGCATTTTTTCTCATGAGCTCTTTGTTCCAAACAGAAAAACTCAGAACAGCTTGCTTTAAACAAAACCCTATTTTTGTCCTCAACCCTGGAAGGGAGCCAATACTAGTCTCCTTGCTGTCACCACTCCCATCTCTATTCCATCAGAAGGGAATAGATTCTAATCGAAATTTGAGTAGCAAGCCTGCGTATTTTATGTTAAAACGGAGCTTCATTATTCTTTTGAAAGTGTTAGGATTCCAGTTTGTGTGGGTTGTTTTTTGTGTTTTCCTCTCTCCACCACCAGGCGGTGCCCTGTCCTTGTTGAGCCTCCCTGCACACCTGCGGCTCGTTGGGTCATTACCAGAGGAGTACTTGAGCAGCGGGCTGTCACCACCTCAACGCCAGAGTGTTTGCCAGTATTGGGTACTCTAGCCAGACTGAGATTAGCTGAGTCTAACCTTAGCCTTGTCTCTCTGAGTCTAAGCTGGCCTTTGTCTTTTGTTCTCCGGCAGGAAGCATTCCTGATTCACTGGATAAGCCTGGACCTTCTACCCCCCTGGAAGGATAAACTGATTCACACTGAAGGGGAAACCTCCCCATGATCCATTCAAGTCTTCTTCAGGAAAACCCATTGACAGTCCGCTCCAATACTCCTCTGGATCCAACGTTAGTTTGCCTGTCCGCCCTCCAAAGAGTTCTTTCATCTCTGGATAAAACCCCACAAAATGGATCCAAAGAATAACCAAGAGCCCCCTCAACGTGCCTCTCCTTCAAATTACAAGCCTCAGTCTTTTTTTCCTACATTCCCTGAACTGATCATTGTGATCTCCCCTTCAGAGTTTCCCGTTCTGGTTCAATCTGGTCCACTGAGATCCAACAGTGTTACCTAGCTGTATATCTCTCAGTCTGTGTTTTTTGCAATCCTCAATAAACCTGTTAACTTTTACCCTTGACTTCTGAGTGTGTCTCTGCATGTGGGTCAGATCCTTAAAACCCATCATGACAGAAAGTATCTAAAACTAAATTTTAGATAGGCATTATTAAAATTGAGACATCTGGAATTCTAATTTAACTAGCGATAAAATAAGTAGTTGATATATGTAATGAAATTTCTACTAGCAGAAATATATTTTTGATGTGAAGAATTTGATTTCTTGATATCTGTAATGTTTTAAATTTTTTGATATCTGAAACAGTAATTATGACTAGTAACTCTATTATTGAGATCTGAAATTAGAGTTCATTCTCGTCAGAATTCATTTTTAGATAGATTTTAATTGATTTCCAACAATCAAGGACTCACCTCGAGGAGGAGTTGCTTCCTGTCTAACATTTTACTAATTGTGTAAGAGGCTGGTAACGATGGTGAATTAATGTCACTAATATAAGGGTTCTACATGAGCTCTCTCTTTTTTTTACTCCTTCAAATGACTAAACATAAATCAAATGCTCACTTTGGATGAATTGTATTTATAGAGTTCCAGGTTATCATAAGGTAGATATAATAAATGCAGTTTTTCTTTCATTCCATAACTGCATTGAATTTCTAGGAGGAATGACTAAAAATAATTGTAATTTTTTTTCAGATCTGTAATTCCTTTTGTTTTGTTGCAAATAATTAATCCCTGCAGATGACTGATAAATGTGTCCGTTGGAGTGCTGTTGGTTCTCTCTATGTGGGGCTGGGTGTTTTGTTTGGTGCTGTCTGATTCCAGGTGTCTTGACCCTCTGGCCCTGTAGGATCTGCCTTTGGGATAGATGCCCCCTAGGGTGGCAGTGAAGCACCCTTCCTGCAGGTGGAGAGGGTGGGCTTGTCACTGCTGCTACATGGGGCTTCAGCATCAAAGCCTCTGGAATCTTACCTCAGGGTCGTTTTTTTCCCATCTTCATTGTGTTATTTCTGTCTTTGTGTCTGGAATCCCTGTGTTCCTTTACTCTATGATGTCTTTGAATATCTAGGGCTCTGGTCTCCTCTCTGTAAGCCCTGGGCTCTTTGGGGTGGGTCTGGGGACCCCCACAGCTGCTATTGCGCATATCTTCCTGCTGAATGAGCCTTATAAACCACAACTGTTTGAATTCAGATGTTCATTGATACATAGTTATGGTTAAAGGACTTGTGGAGTATTTTCGCGAATGTTTGAAAAGACCCACCCTCTCCAAATTTTATAATAAAATGCACATGCACAACCCTGTACCCACTTTAGAGAGGGAACGTCTATTAAACATGTTCCAGCTTACTGTGTCCAACTGTCCACCCTAACCCCTAAATCCCTCCATCACTATCTAGAACAGGGATTATATAGTGGACTTTATAGCAAACTCAGTTAACTAACCGTTCGGACAGATGATCAGTACTTTTTACTCCCAGTTAGTCACGTAACTCCTCCTACATCGCGCGGTGCCTGCCCCATCTTTGTTATTACTTGCCGCTGTGAAAGCAACTCCCATAATGCTCTGCGAGGAGAGTTCTCCATGCAAAGCATTCTGGGATATATCTGCCTCTTCTGAGGCCTTTCTTTTCTTCTCATACGCTGCATAGACATTCTTCAGACCCTTGGCCATTTTCAAAGAACCGCGGTTAAAAAAGGGAGCTTCAATGACTGTCTGAAACTGTTGCTCACCACAGATATATGCCTGAAAGTGTGCATGCGCAGATAAATATAGCTAACGGGACGAGCACATAGGACGGACTTACGTAAACATTTCAGAAGAATGATTTAGAATTAGGAGGACCATTAATTTAGATGATCAAATAAAAGATCATCCTGTATACCAGGAGTCGGCAACCCAAACTATTCAAAGAGCCATATTGGACCAAAAAATAAAAAATTTAAATGTCTGGAGCCGCAAAAATGTAAAAGTCTTATATATGCCTAAGTTTATTATTCCACTATAGAGCAGGACTATGTGGGCTTAAATATATAATATGCATTCATGATTACATGTTTATCTGGAGCAAAAGTCACATAGTAGCATGAGGTGAGGGAGGAGCAGTGAACGCTCCCATCGCTCACCGCGCGCCTCCGCTTTACTGCCCTTTACCGTGCGGTATAAGTTTTGTTGCATTGATGAAATTATAGAAACACAATAAAGGAATCTTCTTATGGTAGACGTGTTTCTGTTGGGAGGAGTCGATTGAGTCATGAGGAACCAAGAAGGAACTGACATCCATCAGAGCAGAGCTCTCTAACCCTGAAATCCCACATCCTCTGTCACCAGCGTTTCTTGGTGTGATTTATGGTTTTAGGATTTGGGGAAAAATAGAAGAAAGTTCAAATACCTGCATCAGAGCGCTACCTGTTTCATCTGTGGACGGTTTTCCATCCTTGCAAGAGAGTGCTTGTGGTGGAGTTTGGAGATGCAATCCACTCCTTAAATCTATCTTTGCTCTCCTCTAATTTATCCAGAAGTTCGACAATCACACTTTTTATCTCCCTCCGAACTTGGTGGTCGGCTGCATATTTAGCCTTACCTGGAAATGCCTTTCCAAATTTTTCTGTTTATTTTTTGACAGCCTCTCATTACAAAGCAAAAATGCAGTCAATCCTTTAACATTGATAATGAAAGCATCTTCCTTTTGTCCATTTGGAATCCATGGCCTGAGACACACCTGCAGCTTTGTTTGCCGCGCTGGTTGCAAGTTATGACCACTATGGCTATGATGCAAATTATTGTTTAAGTTTATTTATTATACAAATGTTTACAGCATTGGAAAACATCATACATTTTTTGTAAAAGATCCAGGGAGCCACAAGGGGGACGCTAAAGAGTCTGCAAAAGCTGAGTTATGGTAGCAAAGGATTGTGGGTGCATTACATTTCCTGAAAACAAAACTCTTTGGAAAGACAGTAATCTGTCATTTATCTTACATTTAAAGAAAAACTGACAGGTAATTACACAATTTACATGAATAGCGTGCTGTACTGTAAAAAAGCTCTGTTATGTGTTAACCTAAGGCCATTATGCTTTGATCCTTTCTTTAATACAGCTCAGCATTGAAACAGAGGGACGGAAAGGTTCCGGCTTCTCGGCTCAATAAGTTTCTTTTAAGTCCTACATGAAAGCCAATGTGGTTTTTATGGCCAAACACTTTGAGGTGAGAAACACAGGTTTTGCACAAGAGCAAACCTTAACAGCTGGTTTAGAAATGCACAGCAGTAACAAAGCAACTTTTCCCTTTATAAAGACTAGTCTGACAGATGAAAGGTTCATTTTAAATGCAGCCTGGAAGTCAGGGGAGGTACATCCAGGTGGTCCTGGTTGGCACACATTGATCGTGGTTTTAGACTGATCTACTAGTCATCATGAGGGTAAAAAAAAAGAAAAAAAAGCCAATTAGGAAATTAATAACTTAAATGTGGGCTCAGAGGATTTAAAAACACCCCTCCTGAGGAAGGTTGTCCCTCAGGGATCTTTAATGTTTAATGATCCTGCAGAAGTCAGCCATCACACATCACTGCAGCATCCCTGCATACATCTTGCCTAAAGTTTTAGTCATACACACAACTCACCCCAGTCTGTAAGAACCCAACAAGATATCAGTTTGTTCCGAATGGCCAAAATACTTTATTAAAAGTTTGCAGTGTGAATGTACAATGAAATAAATATTTACAATAATATAAGTAGATGAAACTTTTACTTATGTATTTATAATACAAATCTCCTATATAATATACAATAAATAATGACATGTTATTTAAAAAATATTTAAAATTAATAGATTAAATTTACTTAATGTTAATAAATTAACATGGAGTGAACTAAATCTATGTGTTGAAGACCTTTTCACTTATCATGTTCCTCTCCTGTGGAACCAACTACCAGTTTTAGTCCGTGAGGCAGACACCCTGTCTACTTTTAAGGCTAGGCTTAAAACTTTCCTTTTTGATAAAGCTTATAGTTAGAGTGGCTCAGGTTATCCTGAGCTATCTCTATAGTTATGCTGCTATAGGCTTAGACTGCTGGAGGACATAGGGACCCCTTTTTATCATTCTGCTTCATTCTATCTCTATTCTCCTACTCTGCAGAATCTGTTAGTTCAATCTCTAACGTTCTCTGCTTTTTCTCATAGTAGCTTCATCTGGTCTGTTCCTGTTTGGCTGTGACTCCATCCTGGAGAGAAATATCAGCTGTGCTGCTGCCATCAACACCTTTGTTTATAGATGTTTGAGCTTGGCCTATTTTTCAGTGTAGTCCTGTTTCTCTGACTGTGACTATGTGGATGCGCTCTCTTAATCTTCTGACATGGGGGCTGGCTTAAAACTTGTCATCATGGCTGTGTGTTTCCTGGAAGGGGCCACCTGTGAAGCAGGTTGACAGTTGCCTTTTGTATCTCTGCTTCTGTCTACTTGAACCCCAGTCGGTCTCAGCAGATGGCCGCTCACACTGAGCCTGGTTCTGCTGGAGGTTTCTTCCTGTTAAAAGGGAGATTTCCCTCTCCACTGTCGCTACAAGCATGCTTAGTGTGAGGGATTGCTGAAGACTCAATGATTCGATGCAATCAGCTGGTTGACCTTAGACAGAAAACTTTGAATCAATCTGACTGGATGATCTGGTGAACTGTAAAGTGCCTTGAGATGACATGTGTTGTGAATTTGCTCTATATAAATGAACTGAATTGAATCGAATTGAAAGGTTGTGGATTGTCTGTTGGGATGATAATTTTGAGGTCATAGTCAGAAAAGTCTGGGAAGGCCTGGGGTCCTTCAGCTGGTTTCAGTGGTAGCCGTTCCCTCTGCCCCATGAAAGCATTAAAGGAATAGTACACCCAAAACATGATTAGCCTTTATTTTCTACTCACCCCCATGCTGAACAACACTCTGGAGTACTTTTTTGATATCTCAAATGCATCTGGAGATCTGGGAGGCTTCTTGCTGTCTGCTGACATTCAAATAATGGAGGTCTATGGCGCCCGAGGCAGAAAGGTCCATAAAAGTCCATAAAAAACGTGTCAATATTCCTCCATACTGCTCGTCCAATGTATTCCAAGTGTCCTGAGTGGTTAGCGTCCATAATTTACTTGAAACAAAATCATTTAGAATGTTTTTAGAGCATAAACAGTAGTGTATAGGATTTCCTAAAAGCGCGCGCCTGCGAGTTCACGAGCCTACGGAAACTGCGGCAGACCAAAGCAGATGAAAGTGCGCATTCAGCGTCTGCTCTAGATAATGCAAGCGTAGAAGAAGAAATGTGCTGTTTACCTGTGCAAAGAAAGAAACAACGAAAGAAAAATGTCTGAGGACTTCAGTGTTGAGGAAGAGCATGAGTTCTTTGCCGAGCTGAATGCGCACTTTCATCTGGTTTGGTCTGCCGCGGTTTCCGTAGAGTCGTGAACTCGCAGGGGCGCGCTTTTATGAACTCCTATACACTACTGTTTATGCTCTAAAAACATTCTAAATGACTTAGTTTCGAGTAAATTATGGACGCTACCCACTCAGGACACTTGGAATACATTGGACGAGCAGTATGGAGGAATATTGACACGTTTTTTGTGGACTTTTATGGACCTTTCTGCCTCGGGAACCATAGACCTCCATTATTTGAATGTCAGCAGACAGCAAGAAGCCTCCCAGATCTCCAGATGCATTTGAGATATCAAAAAAGTACTCCAGAGTGTTGTTCAGCATGGGGGTGAGTAGAAAATGAAGGCTAATCATGTTTTGGGTGTACTATTCCTTTAAGCCCCAAGCAATCTGAAGCTTTACAAAGATTTTAATTACATCTTTATGCTTTTAAAGTTGCTCCTTTATTTTTCTCTTGCAGTCTGCTTCAAATTAATCTTCCTCTGAGAACAGGACTACAGAAATCTTTTTATATTGTGGATATTTCAATCCAGCTATGTGTATGATTGCAATAAGTCTTTGTTCGTCATTAAATCAGCAGCTCAATCACTTTAAAAGGGCTTTCAAAGTAATAAGTATACAGATGGCAAAGTTTCAGAACCCTTTAGATTTTACACCATATCTCATTCCAGCCCCAACTTTAGCACAGGAATTTGTAAGACAGACCAACCATGGCGTTTAACTGAGATGTAATTGATAGGACTGATGTTTTTATACCTTTTAATACCTTTTGCACTTAACAGTCACCTGTGGATTACATGTACAGTACATGTAGGAGTACAAGGGGAGATTGTCCATTTCCTTTGGGCTATGCAACATCCCTGTTTTCAAAAATGAATGTATCCCATCTCTCTTATTTCAACACATTATATCCAACATGTTCTCATTATCAGTTCGTAGGAAATCGTACATAAGTTATGCACAGTATTTCGTACGTTTTTGACTTTTCCCCCCGAAAAAACAGATCAGTGCGCATGCGCAGGCAGCCAGACGAAAAAAGCAGATCTGCGGACGGACGTAAAACTGGGAAAAACAGTGCAATAATTACTTCTTGATGTCTCGAACGAAGTTGCTTGCTTTTTTGTATCTTAGGTGTTAGGCTTAATTGTATGTTAAATTCTATGTTATTGAATGGTGCGTAAGATGCGCATGCGCAAGGATATCGCAAGACGTAAAAAATACGACGAAATACGACAAAAAAAACGTCAAAAACGTACGAAATTACTGTGCATAACTTTTCCTACGATTTCGTACGATCTGATAATAAGAATACACCGTTATATCCCATAGTGACCAAGTCCGACAAGCAATTCCATTGCAAATAAGCAACAAAATCAAAATTCCTCATACATAGGTATACTGCACAAAGTATGGTATTATTGGGATGTTATCATTAATGGTCGATATTAGCTTTTAAATCTAAACATTGGACTGGAGAGATGCTGAAGTGCAAATCCTGGCGGTGTGGATGATTTTAAAGTTTTACAAACAGATATTTTTCTGCTCCATGGTATCTTTAACAAGGTCTAGGGGGAAGAAATTATTGGTATTGGTTATCAAGCAGTTCAGTTATATAAAATTGACATATAAGATATATAATAAAGTCCAATAACTGAATTCCCTAATACACAGCCTTTGCTTAGTATTTAAAACCTCTTGGATGTGTTTCTAAATTACGACTTTCTGTGTTAGAGAATATCCTGGAAGTCTACAGACGGTTCCTCTGACTTTAATATGGGATCTGGCCACAAATAAACATCTAAATGTTATTCCTTAATTCATCCTATGTCAATATTAAAGCATTTTATCTTCCATTTTGCTTGAAAAAAATCTTTGTCTCCGCTGCGCTCTGTTACCCCATGTCACAACCACATCCAGTCTCTGATTGGTTGCAAAGCATCCCCAGGTTTCACAATATTCTATTCACCCTTATTGCTCTGTTTACGTTGCTAGAAACTTCAGTTCTTTGCATCACTTTACTCCTGATCACACTTCTAGAAAGGGATCATTTAATTTGCGTTTTTAAACACCCTTTTTATTGCATTTACAGACTAATAACTGTAAGTCTATAACAGCACTGAGAGAGGAGCTACAAATTATTGTCAAGCAGGAGTGATGAATGCAAATGAAGACCAAACTTGTAGGACTTTTGTTTGCTAAAGTTTTGAAAGCCATGCATTCTTCTTCTATTTCACCAACCCTGCCCCTCAACACTTCTGTTACTTTGATATGTTAATAAGAGGAACAGTTTTTTTGGTCAAGAATACCTCTGTTTGTTTCGTTTTCACTCACTTTATCTCACTCCTGTGGCCATGGAAACAAAGGCTTTTCTACACCCATCTTTCATCAGAACTGTAGCGTCTGCAGTTCTGCTATCAGGCAGTAGAATAAAAGCTGTGTCTTTCACTCTGTCGGTGGAAATCAATGCAGGTAATGTAATCGTGCATGTTCTGAGCCCCAGCGACATGGCGGTCAGCAGACGACTTGGTCAGATATCTGTCCGACAGCCATCTTAAATGTCGGGTACTCATGGGACCCTTTTCTGCATCAATAAGCCCATGGCTGCTTCAACTCTCTCCGTTGCCACGGTTACCACGTAGTACCTCTGGCCTCTGCTATGTCTGAGGGGCAGTCTCCGCCCCCTCCCAACATGAACAGGCTGTAGTTCTACTTCTTTAGAGTATGGATGGCTGTGAAAACCACCTCTACAATCAACTAGGCTATTTAATCTCTCAAACTGTGCTTTGATTGTTTGTTTTTACTCCTCCATTCCATCTCCACCCTCCTAACAAACCAAGAATTAGAAACAAGAGGACTGCTGAGTGTTTATCAGCCTCCAGCTCTTTGATGGACTCTCCTGAAGGGGGCAGTCTTGAGCCTTGACCTGCAGCTCTGTTCCAACTTTCTCACAACATGAAAAAAAAAAAAAAACTCTATGCAAACCTGCTGTGTCACAACCAAGAATGAAAGCAGGACCACCCATTCATCATTAAAGGTCCCTGGCCAGGTTTTAAAGCATGTCGACCCTCACTCTGGAGAAAAACACACATATGGGTGTGTGTGTCCTGGTATGCATGCGTCAATGAATGTGTGGAGCAACAAATCTGGGTCTGAAGGTGAAAGAGGAGGAGGCCAGGGAGCAGCTCTCTCATCACTGAGTAATGTTTGGCACTGGCTTTTTGTTTTCACTTTCAGAAAAGAGTGGAGCAGCATTGTTCATTCAGCTGCTCCGTATTCGTCTGTTCTCTTTCTGCCCTCTTCTCTTTCACTGCTGATCTATTTCTTTTGTCACCCTAAACCCTCCCTGCCTTTTTAAAGTCACCACCAACCCCCGATCCCCCCCCCCCCCACCCCCTCCAACCCCCCCCTGGCTTAAACCCCTCTGAAGTCCCCCCAGTTTGTAACTTGGGGGAGGGACGGAGTGATGTTGTTTTCTACGATTGTTACAGTCTAGGACCTCGCCACGGCGTCACCATCCCAAATCGATTTAACTATCAATGGTTGTTTCCCTTTAAGGGCTCCCAGTGCGCTGGGTGCCCAGGTTCAGCTGAATGTGCAGTGAGCCCCCTTTTTTGCTCTCTTTCCCACCATTGGTTACCAAAGCCTATTGTGTCCACAGAAAGTGGAGGGGTCACTCATTTACCCCCCACAGGTCAACCACGAGCTGGGACAGGGCCAAGAGGGAACTAGAAGCGGAGAAACAGCATCAACGTCACCTCTGCTCTACAAGAGAGAATAGAGATCACGACTTATTTAGTGAAAACATGTTAGATTCAAGGTGTTGTGTGTGCTGTCGTCACTAGCATGGATGATCCACTTTGGTTCTGGGCTTTCTCCACCCTGCGGGCTCTTTCACCGAGGCTATATCTAGTTGCTTTGACTAAAGAACAAAAAGAAACAAAACTTTAAACTTGACTTGGATCAGTGTGATAGCCTACCACCATATTATTTTCAGCTTTCTAACCATTAAGGTAGAAGAACTGTCTGTGAGTTTTAAAGTTTACTGTACTATTGTAATTCTTAACTATCAGGGAGTCCACAAACTTTAGTTACAGTAGTAGCCATTCGATATTTACCCACTTTCTTTGATTGGCCCTTGGCTGGTCCTTGAGCTGCAGGAAAGTGGGCTGCCATTCAGCTGGCTTTTGATTGGGAATAGCATTTTTGAACTGCTGCTACCGTAAAAGCCTCCAGCTGACCCAAAATGCTGCAGCTAGAGTTCTGATGAAAATTAAAAAGAAATATCATATCTCTCATATCCTAGCGTCTCTTCATTGGCTTCCTGTTAAATCCAGAATGAAATTTAAAATCCTCCTTCTTACATATGAATCCCAGTCTGCTTTGGCAGATGGCCGCTCACACTGAGCCTTGTTCTGCTGGAGATTTCTTCCTGTTAAACAGGAGTTTTTCCTCTCCACTGTTGCTACAAGTATCCTTGGTGTGAGAGATTGCTATCGAGTCAATGAGTCGATGCAATCAGCTTATTTTCCTTAGATAGAAAATCACTTTGACTGGATGATCTGGCTGAATTGTCTCCGTAAAGTGACTTGAGATGACATGTGTTGTGAATTGGCGCTAAAGAAAAAACATAGTCTAACATGAATTCTAACTAATCGCATATATAAAAAAAATGCAGATAAGCTTAATCTAATGTATATTCCAATTTCCTTGTAACATAAATAAAGGAATGGAAATCTGAGTATGTTGTCAAAATACTGAGACACTTTGCAACCAGTTGAGCAAGAATCAAGACAATTATTAGTTTTTTTTTCGTTTTTAAAGATATAAGATTTTTTTTATAGAATTGAATAGAACTGTAATCGTCCTGCTCTGCCGCTCAGTCCGCCCGCATGCACCTCTGATCTTCAGTGGTCCTCTGTACATCTCCCGCAGTTAGCCTTTAGAGGCCATTCTTGGCATGCCGTCATCTCTTTGTGCAAAACAGAACATTTCTGTTTTTAAAGGAAATTCTGTCTTAAAATCTGTTTGTTTTCGTTATCTTATGCCGACCAGTTAGTTATACCTCAGCCTGAACACCTAAATTCAGCCAATCATATATCAATGGTCATCAAATTTTTTCGGTCATAGCATCTTGATTCACGTCGCAGCTAATATACGCAACGGTTGAAATAAGAATGATTTCCTTTCCCATTGAGTTCCATCCCAGTGTTCACGGGGATGGACGTCTGTGTCTGCACCAGGCGTAGAGCTAACAGAACTGGCAGCGTTGCGAGGCAAGGGCTCAAACATGTACGGCTGGAAGCCTTCTACACCAAACCAAGCTTCTGCCGCCCTGGCGTCCTCTTCCACAACATCTTCCTCCCCACTTTCCTCCTCTAAATAAACACATGGATCACGGAGGAGACTCATCCACGACCTCCAACACTAAACTCTCCTCCTCTTGCATGTTTCCTCTGTCCATAGCGTTCCTTGACAGTGTCGTTTCTAAGTCACCAATTTAGTGCTACTTGGTTCCAATGGAATTTCCCATTGGGAACCTACTAGCACTAAGGTGCTAACTGGTAAGAAAGATGCTTCCAAAACACCGGCCACAACCAAACTGCTTGTGAACCTTCCGCCACGACAATCCCGCTCCCCTGATAAACAACCAATCACATTCACTTTATTCACTTGTGTAAAGCTGGGCACCACTTGGGAGAATTCAAAAATGCAATGTTTGGAACAGTTGTTTCCCTACGATTTTAACAAGATCAGTGGTAGGGAAAGCAAGAAGAAACAGCCTGGTCTTCTCCCAGAGAGCTGGATAACATTGCATATTAAGCCCACGTGCTGCCCAAACAAGAGGCATGTAAAGAAGTTTAGCTCCCAACATGGCACTGAATATATACAATTAATAAGCTTGCAGATGGTAAACTTGCAGTTGATCAGGTCCACCTGAGGCTTAAAGCACTCATGTTGCTTGCTAGTTTAACCAAAAATATTTAACTTTTTTTGCGGGCCACATATGAAGTTACCAACAACATATTAATATAACAGCATAATGAATATAGCAGAATTCTATATAGTCTGATCTGGCATTGTTTTAATCAGGGCATTTGACATTTAGTTATTTTTTGCATTGATTGTCTTCACCGCCGCTTTCTGGCTCAATCCCTCTTTATGTTGAGGCAATTTTGATTGTTCTTGTTGTTTCTCTTACCTAGATCCAAACTTTTATTCATGCCAATATTTGCCTGGCCTTACATATTACTCTATGGCTGACAAAAAGAGCCAGATTATTAAAAAACACACCTGAGTACATGTCCACCCTTACATGATAATGTCCTGATTAGCTAACCAAACTCCAGCAGCCCTGCCTTATAACTACATTTTGCTATGGTAAACGAGGGGCTGGAATAGTCATCATTTGTTCAGCATCTGCTAAGATTTTTTTTTTTTTTGACACGCTTCAGGTATATGTAAAATGTCCTTTTTTTAAATCAATTTTCAGTGAGTTTGAATTACAGCATACAATTACTGTTTCCTATCACCTGATAATTTCATACTTACCTAAATGCTATGCACACAAAAAAAAAAAACCCTGACGCTGCAGTTAGCAATGTTTTAAGTTAAGAAGTCTATAAACGATACTTTCTGAAAACATTAAAAAAGTGTTTTCCAGGGAAGGACAGTGATTTCTGATTCAAGGCTAAGAACAAACACTAGTAAGCTCCATTATTAGCTTTTATAGCCGAGTCATTTGAGAAAAGGAGGGAGGGTTTATTTGCTTATAGTTTTTGATGGGATAAGATCAAATAAAGCTTTGCATAGCGACTGGTTGGAAACATCCCCAGCTCTATATCTGTGATTGTGGGGGAGGGAAATTGGGAAATGAGACTGCTTCCTGTTTGGACCTGTTCACTTCCTGTTTGGATTAACTGAGTGTGCAGCTGCTGCAGCTGTCCAGAGGAACTCCATCTGAAGTTAAGTTATTTTCTCTGTGATATCTCTGTATCTAAGTAACTCTAACTGACTAGTTTAAAACATAGCACCTTCTGCTGCACTTTTCTACTGAGCACTTGTCAGTTTCACACGGTTTTATTTCTGATAGCAAGGAGTAGCTAGCCTAGGCTAGCGCTAGCTTAGCATTGCTATGGCTTCTCTCTCTCCCTCCCTTGACTCTTTTCCAACTCTTCCTTCTTCCTCTCCTCTCTCCTGCTCTCTGTGTCAGATGTTCAGTTATTCCTCTTCCTCCTTTAGTGATAATGGGATGTGTAATAAGTGTAGTATTTTTGTAGCTTTGGAGGCGAGGGTGTCAGAGTTAGAATCCAGGCTTCAGGCTGTTGAACATCCAGGAGTTAAAGTAGGCCCCCCACGTAGCTGTCCTCCAAAAGTGCCTGAGCAGCCAGGCGATTGGGTAACTGTACGCAGAAAGCGTAGTCGTGGATCTCTGCCCACTGGTCACCACCAACCCGTTCACGTTTCTAACCGGTTTTCCCCACTCAGTGACACACCCACTGAGAAGCCCACTCTGGTGATTGGCAGCTCCATAGTCAGAAACGTGGCATTAGAGACACCAGGGACCATAGTCAAATGTTTGCCGGGGGCCAGAACGGGCGACATCAAATCCTACCTGAAACTGCTGGCTAAGGATAAGGTTAAATACAGTAAGATTGTTATTCACGCTGGTGGTAATGACACCCGGTGACGCCGATCGGAGGTCACTAAAATTAGTGTTCCCTGGTGTGTAAGTTTGCCAAAAAAATGTCGGACTCCGTAATTTTCTCTGGTCCCCTCCCTGATCTGACCAGTGATGACATGTTTAGCCGCATGTCGTCATTCAACCGCTGGTTGTCTAGGTGGTGTCCTGAAAACAACGTGGGCTACATTAATAATTGGCAATCCTTTTGGGGAAAGCCTGGTCTAATTCGGAGAGACGGCATCCATCCCACTTTGGATGGTGCAGCTCTTCTTTCTAGGAATCTGGCCACATTTATTAGACCTCCAAAACCCTGACCACCCAGGGTGCAGACCAGGAAGCAGAGTTGTAGTTTAACACACATCTCTGCAGCTTCTCTACTGTTACCCACTCTTTACTCCATCCAGACAGTGTCTTGCCCACGACCAAAATCTAATAAATTAGCAAAGATTCCCAAAGGAGTAAATCATGATAATCTAATTAAAATCAAAATAACTCCAATTGGGGAAAAAGTTAAAACAATTAAATGCGGTCTGTTTAACATAAGATCTCTTTCCTCTAAAAGTCTGCTAGTTAATGACTTGATTTGTGATAATCACATTGACTTGTTTTGCCTTACAGAAACCTGGCTGCAGCAAGAGGATTATGTGAGCATAAATGAGGCAACTCCTTCAAGCTATTTAAATTTTCACATACCCAGAAGTTCTGGGCGAGGAGGAGGAGTAGCAACAATCTTCCAGTCTGACTTACTGATTACTCCCAAAACAGTTAATACCTACAACTCTTTTGAACATTTAACCCTTAATTTCCCTCATCCAAATTTCAAGGCAAGAAAACCTCTTCTTTTTGTAACTTTGTATCGTCCACCAGGTCCTTACTCTGAATTTTTAGATGAGTTTTCAGAGTTCCTTTCTGATTTGGTATTAAATACTGGGCTGGGTGGATGTGCTCTCTTCATCCTCTGGCATGGGAGCTGCCTTGGAGCTCGTCTGC
This sequence comes from Cyprinodon diabolis, assembly GCA_030533445.1. Taxonomy (NCBI): domain Eukaryota; kingdom Metazoa; phylum Chordata; class Actinopteri; order Cyprinodontiformes; family Cyprinodontidae; genus Cyprinodon; species Cyprinodon diabolis. Next base: position 36,592,645 of record CM060076.1, read on the forward strand.
CTGGCTGTGTGTTTCCTGGACGGGGCCGCCTTTTACAGCTGCTTTTTGTATCTCTGCTTCTGTCTCCTTGAACCCCAGTCGGCCTCGGCAGATGGCCGCTCACACTGAGCCTGGTTCTGCTGGAGGTTTCTTCCTGTTAAAAGGGAGTTTTTCCTCTCCACTGTCGCTGCAAGCATGCTTAGTGTGAGGGATTGTATTTGAGTCAATGAGTCAATGCAATCAACTGGTTTTCCTTAGATAGAAAACTTTGTATCAATTTGACTGTATGATCTGGTTGAACTGTAAAGTGCCTTGAGATGACATGTGTTGTGAATTTGGCGCTATATAAATAAACTGAATTGAATTGAATTGAATTGATGTAACATGAGTGTATTTCTAGGGTGAGCTTGTCGCTGAGTAACCAGTTGCCTTGGAAATCCTCTCTACCACTACTATTCTCAGCACCACATCTCTTTCCTTCTTTTCAGCTCTGTGTGATCTCCTTTATGGTTGGAGGATATTAAATTCTGTATCTCAAGACTTCAGATAATGAGGTCATCACAATATGTACATAAGTCAAGATAAAGGACACAGAATTAGAGTCTTCCAGAGTCATCTACCATATGGTCCTGAGCTACGCTCAAGGGGAACATCCCTGCGGGTCTTGTACACTGCCTGAACTAATGGCTCTGCAGAGATAAATGAAACCTGAAGGCTGCAGGATACCACAGGGAGCTCTGGTTACATAAACAGATGCTTCAGAGAGACTGTAATGCAATTGTTCGGTGGCTTTAGAAATTGTAGAAAATTGTAATGGCAGGATTATAAAGGTCTGCCAGCTGAATACTGATAGGTAAAGATTCCTTTCTACTTATTATTTGATACAGTCACACTGTTATTATTCAGAGTCAAACAAAGACGATATTATCATAGAATAAAAAATAAATGTCCTTTAAACACTAATGCTACTTTTGGAGTACCACAGCATTCAGTGCTGGGGCCAATTCTATTCACTATGCTTCCAGCAGGCAAAATCGTCTGACATGTTTTTTTTTTTTTTTGTTATTCTAATGATACTCAGCTAAATTTTTCCAAAAATTTACATGAATCTAACCAGCTAGATAAACTAAAAGAACATCCTGAAAACACAGAACTTGAAAGACTGCAGATACTGTATGTGCCTTTAAATTATGAAAAAGAAGTTATCACTTTGGACCAGAGTTTTAAAAAACTGCTTAATCAAAAACCCAATGACTTTAAATTGGCCTCTAATGATAATGGAAAAGACCATCATAAAATAGTTTCATCAGAACTTGATTTGGAAATTAGAAACATAATGTCCAGAAGTGACACTAAATACTACTCTATGGGCCAGATTTATCAAGATCCAATTTTGCTTGCAGTAATTTGCGCTCGCAAACTGGAATTTTGCGCGAGGGGCTGAACCATGGTTTGCGGGTGATTTAACAAGAGTGATTGCGTAACTGGTGGAAGGTGCAAAACTGTTGGAGACGCCCTATTTAAATGATGGTTTTGCGCGTTTTGTGGTTTGCGGCAAAGTAGTTTGCAGTTTGTGCAAACTAGTGCATTAAGAAATTTTAATCTTACAGTGATATCCCCATCCCCTCCAAAAAAAAAAAAAAAAAAAAAAAAAAATATATATATATATATATATATATATATATATATATATATATATATATATATATATATATATATATATATATATATATATATATATATATATATATATATAAACTTTGGCAACCTTTATTCCCTAGGGTGGTATGTGGCTGAATTTCTACTTCACTGCAGTAAAAAAAAACAGGTGTTTTGTATTGGTATGTAGAAAAATGCACATATCAAATGGCTCACAAGAAGTGACTGTGGATAAGATGACTGCGCTTACGCATCCCTGCAGCATTGGCATGTTGCTCCACAGGCGCAGGGGGGAGGTCGGCGTTCTCTCCGGTAGGGCGTCAGGGCGACATGGCATTTAGAACGTCGGACAGCACTTCTGAAAAACGAGATTGGGAGATCCCAGCTCTCGCTGCAACCGTACGCTGGAATGACCCAGATGCAAAAAAGTGCAATGTTGCAAGGAGTTTTGTGATATCTGGTATTGCGTGGGTCCTCCTTGTGGCTGGCTCCAAATCCATTCGGAGTTCCCCCAATAGCTCCAAAATAGCAATGCTGGATAAACAATGTTTTGAAGATCGTTTCCTCGTTCATTCAAAAAATATTCACACGGAGTGAAAAAATGCGTTCTCTGCGTCTCCTTGCTTCATTTTGATGTCTCCTTCTTGCGACAATAACCGCTGCCATGTGTGCGCAATTACGCATACAGACCTTTTGCACCTTCTTTTGAGACATGTTAAATATAGAGTCAGATACCGTTAGCAAAATTGCTTTCAGGTTTGATAAATCACTTTGCGAGTGCTAAATGAATATATTTACATGTTCTCCCACAAGACGCACTTTTGCGTGTAAACGCCCCATATTGCATATTCATTGCAGAAAAAGTACTAAATGGATAAGAGGCGCTATTTAGCACGTTTTAAAGACCAAATCCTTTTAGCACGCTGTTGATAGATCAGTTTGTACATTTTTTAGCGTGCGCAGTGAAATAGCTCACGTTTTAATACACGCAAACCTTTGATAGATCCGGCCCTATGAGTTTTTTACTGTAAGACTGGACTATCGAACATTGTTTACTATGAGGAAGTAAACAAAGTTTTGATAAAAGCCTGATCCAAAAGGCTGTAATAGGAATTAATAGAAATAAAAATATTTCCATGTCTTTTTGTAGCTTCCCTTTATTGGCTGCCTGGTTGTTACGGCCAGTGGCCTTGTCCTGGTGGGGGAACTCACCTTGGATCACCAATTGCCGGCACCACCAATCATTGTTGAGGCCTCCGTTTAAAAACAAAGGACTTCCTAGGGGAAGGTGCGGCTGATCCTTTGTTCAGACAGTTTGCCATTTTGTGGGGTGTAGGTCTGACTGCTGTAAAACTTGTGTTAGCTTTGATAGCTTAGTCCACTCTAACAGATTTTGTTAACCTTGATATCTTGTGTAACTCGCTTTGTCCCGGTGGGGGAACTTTGAAACGCCGTTAGAGATTTGTATTTTTGTTTTGTTTAACTTGTTTTGAGAGATCATTTTTGTTTTGTTAAGTTATTTGATTTAAACCTCTGTTTTGTGGATTTTGTTTTAGTTAATACTCTGTTGTTGAGAGTCCCTACATTTTGATTATTAATTGTTAACCCTCTTTTTTTATTTTGTGAGAAACTCCAAACAATAAATCCTTAAATTGTTAAAACCTTACCACCAGGGTTTCTTTAATGTTACTTCCCTTTTCCCTGGCTGAGCCGGGTCGTGTTATGAAGCAGATCTTTTAGTAATCTGGCACTTTTCTAGTGAAAACCACTTTCAGTTGTAGCCCATAGCTCAAATACCTTGTCTGCTTTTAAAGACTTGCTTAAAAAAAAACATTTTATTTAAACTTACAGAGTGTGCCTCAGCAATGTGCTGTATTACCTGACTTGAATTAATGGGTGAAAAACAGACTTCTGTTGCACTCAATAGCATGCAGAAGATGCATCTAAAACTTTTGGAGTAGGGGTCAGGTTATCGTGAGCTATCACTGTAGTTATGCTGCTATAGGCTTATTCTGATGGAGGACAAAAGGACCACATTTCCCCACTCTGCCACATTATTTTACATACTCTTCAGTTTAGCATTATTTACTTCTACTGTTGTGTTTAATAGTAACTACAACTGGCCAGTAATTTGGTTCAGCTGTGACATAATCCTGGAGGAGGGGATCAGCAGGACTGCTGCCATTGATGACTTCATATTGTCCGAAATTATATTCATCATCCTGTTCTTTCTTTTTATCTTACAAACAGAGCTATTACTGATATCAACTTTTTACTTTTCTTGACCATGAAAAAGTACTAAAACACGTTCTTTTCATGTTTATGGTCTGTTTTCTAAAATCCTAGTTGGTCAAGGAGGATTGCCGTTCACACTACGCCTGGTTTTGAGTATCACCCCTATCAATGATTGCTGTGAAACCTTAATGACAAAGAGAAACCACAAACTATTCTGCATGATCAATCAAGAGACGATGAAAGACGTGCGATGCTTAGAAGGAACAAAATACATATTCATACTTTTAACATCTATTATTTATACTGTATTTAGTTTGATTCCCTCAAAAGCACGAATAATTAGATCAACGAATAATTATTAGATCAGGGAGCATGAAAGAAATTAAAACAAGGTGCTGCAAACAGCAAAATGGGGAGCTGTTGGGCAGTTGTAGATTTAAGAAAATAAATATGAAACATCTGTCTATCCATCCATCTTTTTAGATTTTTTTTAGAATATTCAGTGTTATGTTTTGAAGTCCTTAGTCATATATGCATATCAAATGTTTCTTAAAAAGCAAAATATATCCGTTTAATGTGCCCTTTAAGACTGATTTTGCTTATTTTGGTATAAACAGATTTTTTTCTGCACCCCAGTGCCTGGGAGGCCCTGGGTTCCAAAGTGTCTCTGTTGACAGCATGGTACTGACTCACACGGTGCCCTGCATTTCACTAACTGCATAACTGTGGTTATGAGTGAGAATGCTCAGCTTGTTGCTCTCACACAGCTATATATCTCTTTCATGATGTGCTGTAATTAAGTGCTTGGATTACAAAGACGTACTTCATAACAGCAGACAAGTCTGTCTGGGCTGTTACAGATTTCTTGCTGTAGAGCTGAGATCGGCTTTTTGTTGAAACTGATTCTTGTTTCATTTTCTTTGTTTTCCACTAATGTAAGACTTTACAGAGGAGGCACATTCCATTTCTTTATCCTGTTTTACTAGTGGGCTGACCCTTCTCAGAGGTATCAAGGCATTTTGGTTTTATTTTTGAAAAGGTTTATAATTTTGACTAATTTTCTTCTGCTTCATATACAGCAGTTGCAGCTACTGCTTTATTCTGTTGTGGTGAGGAAAGATATCTAGGTTATAGATACTGATCATGATCCAAAATTAAGAGCTTGTACCCCCCAAACACCAGACCTAATTTAGACATTTTTTAGAATAAATCTTGATTTATTTCAGAAATAGTTTTTGTTTATGTTTAGTCTGTCTGATTTTGTCCCTCTTTAGTCCAATGACAGACATTCAAAAGAATTTATTTTAAAAGACGTTGGAAACCCCATTTTCAATGTCTTTTCAACCTGAAAATTACGGCTTTTCACATTTCAACTATCAAACCAAATGTAGACATTGTTTGGACTTGAGTCATGTCGTCTTTTTAAAGTCTTTTCAATTTTTGCTCAGTGGGATAAAGGAGGAAAAATTTTGATTTCTACAAAGGATGGTTGAGCTAAACCTTGGCAATAAGGTAAGAAAATGTATCATCCAGAAGGAGCTTCAGCAAAGTCATGCCTACTGAACATCAAAACGGGTTTATTGAGGTCGTTCTGGCAACTGATCAGGATGCGTCTTCAGAGTTTTAACAGTCTGACATCCTGCTGATGTAGAGCTAGGTGGAAGAGCAGCTGCGCAGCTTTTGGGGAGCTGTAGGTTTCAATTCAGCTTCACTCGGTGCTCTGTCAGATGAGCATACCTGGTCAGACCAGCTTACCCTTCAGTTTTGTATGAAAAACTAACTTTAAACTACCTCAGCGGGAGTGTAACCCTTTATTCATTTACAAAAAAAATATTTAATTACTTACTTTTTGGTGTTTTATGAAGTGTATGACGATCTGACCTTAAATAGTTTTTTTTTTGTACATGACCAAAGGGTAAACGCCAGTTGAGGTAGTTTAAGTCTATTTTCATACAAAACTAAAGGGATGAACGCAAATCTAACATCTTGCACATGCGTTTTGACTATGGCTATGCTAATTTGACAGAACACCTGCTTTTGATAGAGTGATAAATGACTGTGGCGGGGAAACTGAAATTCAATTAAAACTCACTCTAAATGGTTGATAAAAAAGTGTTATATAAGTTCATTTAATTTCCACATCCACAGCATCATCTTGGTTAATGACTTTCTAATACTGTGGCTAGGCAGATGCCCCTGCTTCTTTTGGCTATAATGTTTTTCATGTTACAGCTGAAGATTTCTTTATTTAATCCCATATATTAAATGAGCTTTAATAAATAGGTATATGTAAAAGAATGTGCAGCATTCACTGCAGGTTGAGCAGATTCTGCAACAGCTTTTCCCCCACTGCCATCAGATTGCTAACCTGTTGAAAAAACTCTAAATCAAGTCACATACTTTGCATCAAAAAGATATCAAACCAAAATACTGCATATTTGCACCATATATATTTTTTTCTTGAAATAAGCTGAAATTCCATATCAATGCGTTTTTTGCACCACGTTTTTTTTTTCTCCCACACTGTTTATATTTGATCACTCCTGCACTTTATGAAATGGAGATGTTCATTTCACTGCTAAGCTGCTGCTCATTCACTGTCTGAAAGATGGACAAAACGAAATTTCATTCTATATACACTCTGTTTATACAAAATAACAATAAAAGTTGTCTAAGTCTTAAACACATGAATAAGCCAACATATTTCTATTATTAAGACCCAGGAAATAACCACAGTAAAGTATGCTGGCAAATATTTCCGGTATACTAGCTTTTATTTTATTTCGCCTTTACTTTGAAAGGCTTGGAGTAAACTGTAATGAAGGGTCCTGACAGGACAGGTCTACAGCTAGCTCAGCTGAAAGGCCTATCATATGCAAAATTAATAGTTTTGAGCTTTTAAAGCAACTCTGCATAATGTTTGACCCAAATATGAGCTTAATTTGAGATTTTTAGAATTATCTTCCAGGTGTATTCTTAAAAAGGATAGATAACTAATTAAAAGTGGTTGTTAGGCTGCCAAACAGATCTGACCTTCACCTGACCAGACATATTGTGGTTCTCTAGTGTAGGATTAAATATAGAGTGGTCAACATTTCCTTGTCTTTACCCTCAAACTTCTCAGTCTGCTGGTCAAAATTGATCTGCTACCAGGACAATGACGGCTGGTGAAAAATATTTTTGGTGGGGCTGATATAGCCTAGTGTATGTCTCCAACTAATCCGGAATAAGAATTCAAATAAACAATTGGACAATACATACAATTTAACAGTAAGGATTTAATTTACTATATAATAACAGTAACAGTGATGATTTGGGTCACTGTGACGGGGTTCTTTGGCCTCCAAGAATCCAGGCTCAGTCGGGTTACCGGTGTTGGTGATTTATTGTGCTCAAAAACTCAAAACAGGGTGCAAAAGAATCTAAACATGTACAAGATACTCTGGGCCTCAGCCTCCCTCCAGTTACCAGCAATGTAACAAAGAAACAGAAAACAAAAATGGCCGCTCTTCTTCCCACAGCCCTCATTAAATAGTTTAAGCCCCTACAGGCTCTCTTATTTCTGATTTCTTTTCATTAATCAATTTTTTCCATATATTACCTCCACAAACAATTGATATACAAAAACAAATAATTTTTACAACTTAATTCCTTTACACAGATTCATTGACTTATTCAATTACACCAAACTGGGTTTGAACCCAGCAAAGACGCAGCCAGACTGAAGATGACCAGTCCCCGTAGCATAAAAACGTACACACACCAGACATGTTCACAAGTCATTTTTTGCAAGTCCAAGTCAAGTCTCAAGTCTTGAGAGCTCAAGTCCAAGTCAAGTCTCAAGTCTTGAGAGCTCAAGTCCAAGTCAAGTCTCAAGTCTTGAAAAGGGCTGTCGCAATAATCAATTAATCGCACAAAAAATTCTAATCACTTGATTAATTAAAAAAAGTGCAATAATTTTCGTGCTTGTGTTTTCATCTCCGTCACTGAGACGGTATAGCTTAAAGGACGCTATTATATCTATGGAATTATCATTATTTTGAACTGCTAAATGAAAAATACAATTAAAAAAGGCACACACACAACATTTTTTTCCAGATAAATTTTGCATTTTTAGTTTTTTTTCTTTCAAAAAAAACTATTTTCCTACAGTATTTACCTGACATTTGTGGTTACAACTTTTTCTAGTTTTAGCAGTAAATATCTGCTCTTTTATTTTTAAGTGAAAATGAGGACTGTGGGAAAAAAACAATCACAATCCTGCCTTTTATTAATACATATGAGGTTAGCAACTACAAGAGATAAAGAAAAACCCTAAACAAATAGCAGGACAATAACACTACTTTTATAAAAGAAAGATTGTGGCAATAACTTTTTGTAACTTATTGACTTGGCGGGCAGTACTTTCAATTCAAGTCAGTTTATTTATTTAGCGCCAATTTACAACATTATTCAAAACATATTTCTTCTCTACCACTGCCATGAAGCTTTTAAAGCTGGGCTTGTCGATCAAAGACAAGGGGAGGTTGCATGAAATAATAAGGTCCTGAATTATTGCCTTATGTCTGTGATGTCCCTGGCTGTACACCTGCACTGCACTGTGGCTGATAAAATTAGATGTGGTAGACCAAGCATCGTGTGTTTTTTTCTAAAGAAGCTGCAGTTTGCTGCTCTTTTATTTCCGCCTTATTTAAAGTTTTTGTAGCCAAAGGTTATTATCAACGGTGGCACCGAAACAGGGGGGGTAATCATCGTTTCCATACCTGTATGGGTTGCATGCATGCATGCGCACGGGCTTATATGTCACGTACTGTTGCGTCAGTGACGTCAGTGTGTTGTACAGGGAAAAATTTGATTTATGGTTTTCTTTCATTTAAATGTTAGTTTTATGCTTTGCATGTTTGGAGAGGAAGATATGATTTGTTTTTCTTTGTATTTTCTTCTTGAGCTTTGCATGTTTTGATGTTTCTTTTTGTCATGATTGGTTCAGGAAGACCCAATATGCAGAACACCACGGAGACAGAAACTGGAGTAAAAGTTAACAATGTTTATTGAACAATGGAACAATGAAAGAGTCAGGTACTGGTTCACTTCTGGGGATCTGGTTCACAGGTAACTGGAGAGGAGACAGTTCAGTTAGCCACGTAGCTGGTGAATGTGGAAATGTTATCTTCAGAGATCTACCTTGAAGAATCCGGGTTTGGCTTTGAGAGAGGCACTGTTGGTTCCAGAGACTGTTTGATTCAGCAGAGTTCAGTTTCAGTTTCAGCTTCAGCGTCTTGCCTCTAACGATAGGACAGACCTTGGTTTTCCAGCTCTTAGTCCAGAGCAGCATGGGAAATCCAGAGAAGGTTCTTCAGGTTTGGCTCTGAGGGCAGGCTCGACAGGTTAAGCTCATCCAGAGCTTACAGGACAAAAAACAGGTTTCCTGTAGGCAGAGACAAAGGTAATTAGTTTCAAGCTAGGAGACTAGAGGCAACAAAGATTTCACAGAGGAAGTTAGGCTCAGGTGCTAACCAAACTGGATAAACACTGCGGCGTTGATGCGAGGTCTGAGGGCTGCTTATATGGTGGAGGATCCTCCTGATGATGAGATGGGTTTCAGGTGTGTCGAAGGCTCAGCTCAGGAGGATCCACAGTGAACTCTGCTGGAGACAGGTGGTACAGCTCCAGATCCCAACAGTACCCCCCCCCCCTCAACGACCGCCTCTTGGCGGTCCAGAAGACGTCGATGGGAGGGATCGCTCGTACTCCTCGATGAGGGATGGGTCGAGGATGTAGGAACCAGGAACCCACTGACGATCCTCCGGACCGTAGCCCTCCCAGTCGACGAGGTACTGCCAGCCACGACCTCGCCGACGGGAGTCCACGATCCCGCGGACGGTGAAAGCCGGATGTCCATCGACTTCCAGGGCGGGTGGAGGGGAGTCGGACGGAGGGCACAAAGGGCTGGAGATCACGGGCTTGATCTGAGAGAAGTGGAATGTGGGATGAATTCGAAGAGTCGGAGGCAGTTGTAGTCGTACGGCAGACTGGTTTATGATCTGGGAAATCCTGTAGGGGCCAATGAATCTGGGAGAGAGTTTACGGGACATCCCCTTGAGGGGAATGTCCCGAGTGGAGAGCCATACCTCCTGACCGACGGAGTAAACTGGTGCAGGGCGTCTTCTTGAGTCAGCGAAACGTTTAGTGGTCTCCATGGAACGGTTGAGGGTGGCTATGGTGTCTCTCCAGATGCGATGACTGCGGCGGATGTGGTGGTTGACTGATTTGACCGAAATCTCTCTCTCGTCTGCGGGGAAAAGTGGAGGTTGATAACCAAGACTGACCTGGAAAGGAGACTGGCCGGTGGAAGCTGACTTTAGAGAGTTGTGAGCATATTCGATCCATGGAAGGTGTTGGCTCCAATCGGAGGGATTACTAGAGGTCAGACAACGAAGGGAAGATTCGAGCTGTTGATTCATTCTCTCGGTTTGGCCGTTGGACTGTGGGTGATAACCTGAGGTGAGAGAAGATTTGCAGTTGAGGGCTGAACAAAATGCCTTCCAAACCTGAGAGATGAATTGTGGACCACGATCGGAAAGAATCTCCTGAGGGATGCCATGTAGACGGAAAACGTGTTTAATAAGGAGCTGGGCGGTCTGAAAAGCCGTAGGAAGCTTCCTGAGGGGTACAAGATGGCAGGACTTGGAAAATCGGTCAACAATGGTGAGAATTGTGGACATACCTCGAGAAATGGGAAGACCAGTAACAAAGTCGATTGCGATGTGAGACCAGGGACGAGAAGGAATAGGAAGTGGATGCAACAGGCCAGAGGGAGGTTGATGTGTGGACTTGTTTCTGGCGCAGGTAGAACAGGCCAGCACATACTCCTTAACATCTCTGTGTAGAGTGGGCCACCAGAAACGTCTTGAAATGAGGTTGATGGTTCTACTCACCCCCGGGTGAGCGGCAAATTTGGCATTGTGCATCCACTGAATTAGGCGAGACCTGACAGAAGAAGGTACATAAGTCTTGTTTGGGGGACCGTTACCTGGATCTGGTTCTGAAGCGAGGGCAGAGTTTATTAGATCGGTGATCTCCCAGGTAACCACCCCAACAGTGCAGGAAGCGGGTAGAACAGGCTCAGGAGTCTCAGATTGATCAGTGGAATAAAGACGAGAGAGAGAATCGGGTTTGATGTTCTTGGATCCGGGTCTGTAAGAGATGATGAGATTGAATCGTGAGAAAAATAGTGACCACCTTGACTGTCGAGGATTGGCCTGTTTGGCGGACTGGATATAGGCAAGGTTCTTATGATCTGTCCAAACAAGAACCGGGTGTTCTGCTCCCTCAAGCCAGTGTCTCCATTCCTCTAATGCCAATTTGATGGCCAGTAATTCGCGGTCACCAACGTCGTAGTTTTGCTCAGCAGAGGGGAGTCTACGGGAGAAAAAAGTACATGGGTGAACTCCTTGGTCTGAATCGAGTCTCTGAGATAAGACAGCACCAACTCCTGAGTCGGAAGCGTCGACTTCGAGGGTAAATTGTTTCGATGAATCAGGCTGGATTAACACTGGAGCTCTGGAAAACAACATCTTTAATTTGTCAAAAGCAGTTTGAGCCTCGGGAGACCATTGGAAGGTTTTCTTGACTGATGTAAGAGAGGTTAGAGGTAGAGCTGTCTGACTATAATTCCTGATGAATCGTCGATAAAAATGAGCAAAACCCAGGAATCTCTGCAGCTGTTTGCGATTTTCGGGAACCGGCCACTCCAAAACTGCCTTTATCTTATCCTCAGATGGCTTAACCTGTCCGCCCTCGAGCACAAACCCCAAAAAGGTGACTGAAGGTTGGTGAAACTCGCATTTTTTGGCTTTGACGAAAAGTTTATTCTCAAGGAGTCTTTGTAAGACCAGGCGGACATGTTTCTTGTGTTCTGTGAGGTCTTTGGAGTAAATGAGAATGTCATCAATGTAGACAAAAACAAACACGTTCAAAAAATCTCTGAGAACGTCGTTGACTAGGGCTTGAAAACACGCAGGAGCGTTTGTTAGACCAAAAGGCATGACTAAATACTCGAATTGACCCAGAGGGGTCTTAAAGGCAGTCTTCCATTTATCGCCATCTCTGATTCTGAGAAGGTGATAGGCGTTCCTTAAGTCGAGCTTAGTAAAGACAGTGGCCCCTTGAACTGGTTGGAAGGCAGAAGCGAGTAGAGGAAGTGGGTACTTATTCTTAACAGTAATTTGGTTCAAACCTCTGTAGTCAATACATGGTCTGAGAGATCCATCCTTCTTACCCACAAAAAAGAAACCTGCTCCTAAAGGAGATGAAGAGGGGCGGATTATTCCAGCAGCTAGTGACTCATTTATGTATTTCTCCATTGTCTCCCGTTCGGGTTTGGAGATATTATAAAGTCTACTGCCGGGTAGAGGAGCTCCTGGTAAAAGCTCAATAGCACAGTCATATGGTCTGTGAGGTGGAAGGGACGTAGCACTGACCTTACTGAAGACAGGGGCTAGATCATGGTACTCAGGAGGAACAGAAGTAAGGTCAGGAGAGTCCATCTCCCCCCCCCCCCTCTAGGAGATCTTACAGCGGGGGCCGCTGAACGAAGGCACGTCTCATGGCATGAGGTCGACCAAGACTCAATATGACGATCGGTCCAGTTTATGTGGGGGTTATGTCGTTCCAGCCACTCAAATCCCAAAACCAACGGAGAACATGCAGAGGGAAAAACAAAGAAAGATATGGTTTCTCGATGGTTACCTGAAACCAACAGTTCGAGGGGTTGTGTCTGGTGAGTCACTTGGTGAAGCTTCTTTCCATCAATCGCAGAGACACAGAGAGGCTGGGTTAGAGGAACAGTTTCAATCTGTAGTTGTTCAACTAAATTGGAGTCAATCAGGTTCCTTTCACAGCCTGAATCAATGAATGCAGATAAAGTGAGGTTTTGGTCAGCAAAAATCAGCGTGGCTGGAAGTAATAGGCGAGGAGATTTTTTAGAAATAACATGGCCCGTCAGACTCCTCAGATCCTCTGACGGGCCCCGGCTTTTGATTTAGCTGGGCATGAGGCAATGAAATGGCCACTCTCACCACAGTAGATGCACAGCTTGCTCCTGACACGCCTTAACCTTTCCTCTGGAGTTAGCCTTGTATGTCCAACCTGCATGGGTTCGGCCTCCACTTCAACCGCATGAGAGGCCTGAATTGGCAACGGGAGAGATTGGATCTTAGTTCTTGGCTTAGAAAAAGGTTCTGTGGAAGAGGAGAAGGCAGGTGCAATGTTAGAGGCAGAAACAGAACTTAAAGGACCATGATTCCTTGGTTTAGAGCTATTTCTGGCTCGAATCCTATTATCCAGCCTGATTGTCAGGCGAATTAATTCCTCAAGAGTGGCGGGTTCGTCAAGGGTAGCAAGCTCATCCTTTATGTTTTCATTGAGAGCCTCAAAAAATGCTGTCTTAAGAGCACATTGGTTCCAACCGGAAGCTGTGGCTTTAACCCGGAAGTTAATGGAGAATTCAGCTACAGAAGAATTTCCTTGTCTTAGTTTCAAAAGAGCTCGAGAATCAACAGTTTGATCTGTTTCCTGGTTGAAGACTTGTGAAAACTCAGAGATAAAGTCGGAGTACTGGCAGCTAAGGCTTTCGTCGGAAGAAAACCTAGCCTGTGCCCATTCCAGGGCTCTTCCGGTCAATTGAGACAAAATAAATGATATCTTCTTATAATCGGTGGGAAAACTGCCAGGGGAATTTTTGAAGATTAATCGACATTGAAATAAAATCCTTTACAGTAACTAATGTTACCTGAAAACTTTTCAGGGAGGCTTGGTCGGAATTCTGACGATGACATCACCGCTGGTGACCTCGGAGGAGGGACTGGACCCGGAAATGGTTGTGCTAGCGGCGTGGCGTTAGCGCTGTTCAATCTATTAGCGAGGCTTTGAATTACTTGGTTTTGCAACTCAATGTGGGTGTTTAACTCACTGAGAGCCTGAACATGTCCATGGATTTGAGCCTCCCGCTCTTCCAATAGACGACGGAGGTGGTCTGCTGGGCCTTGTGTTTGGCCGCAGTGTTCTGTCATGATTGGTTCAGGAAGACCCAATATGCAGAACACCACGGAGACGGAAACTGGAGTAAAAGTTAACAATGTTTATTGAACAATGGAACAATGAAAGAGTCAGGTACTGGTTCACTTCTGGGGATCTGGTTCACAGGTAACTGGAGAGGAGACAGTTCAGTTAGCCACGTAGCTGGTGAATGAGGAAATGTTATCTTCAGAGATCTACCTTGAAGAATCCGGGTTTGGCTTTGAGAGAGGCACTGTTGGTTCCAGAGACTGTTTGATTCAGCAGAGTTCAGTTTCAGCTTCAGCGTCTTGCATCTAACGATAGGACAGACCTTGGTTTTCCAGCTCTTAGTCCAGAGCAGCATGGGAAATCCAGAGAAGGTTCTTCAGGTTTGGCTCTGAGGGCAGGCTCGACAGGTTAAGCTCATCCAGAGCTTACAGGACAAAAAACAGGTTTCCTGTAGGCAGAGACAAAGGTAATTAGTTTCAAGCTAGGAGACTAGAGGCAACAAAGATTTCACAGAGGAAGTTAGGCTCAGGTGCTAACCAAACTGGATAAACACTGCGGCGTTGATGCGAGGTCTGAGGGCTGCTTATATGGTGGAGGATCCTCCTGATGATGAGATGGGTTTCAGGTGTGTCGAAGGCTCAGCTCAGGAGGATCCACAGTGAACTCTGCTGGAGACAGGTGGTACAGCTCCAGATCCCAACACTTTTTTATATGATTGTTTTCCTTTATTTTAGACTTTTGAATTTTTCCTGCATGTTGGGTTGTTTTGGTTTGTTTTTCCCTTGTGACAATCCATGCGCACTGGACTGAAGTAGTTGTCTGAGGAGGCGGAGTGCATTAATTGCGCTGCGTAATTGCTGCACTCAGGTGTGAGCAAGGACTGATTAAAGCCGACATAAAAGGCGTCTGAAGGAAAGGAGAAGGAGAACGGAATCTGCAGGTGACAGAGACGGAAGCGCTGCCGGGGATGAGGCAGGCGGGATCCGTGCGCCAGGAGGGTGCACAGATGGCCCAGTAAGGAGTATTAGGGCAGAGGAGGAACCTCGCCTGTAAGTAGCGCTCCCCCTCACTTAAAGCATAAACAGGAATATATCTTCCGACGGGGTTTTGGCGCGTGGATGCTGGCGTTCTCCTTGCTTCTCTTTTTAGCTGGATCGGTCTGGAAAGGGTTGTGGCACGCCAGGGAGTGGAACAGTGCAAGAGTGCCGCAGAGTCAGCTGTGGATCAGCCAGTGGGTGCTCCATGCCGATCACTCGCACCAGAAGCAGCATAACAAGCGGAGCCCAACTTCCAGCCTCTGATTTTTAAGGAAAACTCTTGAATTTTAGGTTTTATCAGGAGAAGAAAAGGACTGTTTTATCATGCCACTTTTGCTGTGGCTTTTTGTATAAATAAAACACTTGAACTTGAGTGCTTCACGGTTTGGGTCTTTGAGTTGTTTGCTCCCCCTTGTGTCAAAGACTGAGTGTGGGCCATACTTGCCACAAGTGCTACATTTTTTATTGTATTTTTTACCTCTTCTGTGTGCGGGTAAGGCGAGCGGCGATCAGTCAAGTTAGTAAAACAAAAAACACTTGAATAAGTGTTTTTACACTGGACTAAAATATTGTTCACAAGTCGGAAATCACGAGTCTCAGTCGAGTCTGAAGTCCTTCAAATGCAAGTCTAAGTCGAGTCTGAAGTCATTAAATATGCACACACACACACACGGCTAACCCCACTGAAATATTAAGTGTGCACCCTCAATACGCCAGCAGGTAACCAGGACAGCTTGTGTGTTTTAAGTTAATGGAGCTACTGGGCTCAGCGCGAGCGTATTGGTCCTCACAAACACAGTATAACAGGAATGTGTGTGTGGCGCGCAAAGTTAGAGGATGTGGATTCGTCACAGTCACAATAACCATGACATGAAATGTTCCTACCCTACAACAGGGATGTTCTTCTGGCAAACGGGTAGATAAATAAGGATCTCACCGAATTTGGTGGAAGCTGCATCTCGTTCGTTACATTCGCCATCTTCCCTCTAATTGTCTGCACCTGCGCTTGGGTGCAGAAGCCTGTTAAAGCGCAGTATTTTCAGAGCCCCAAGACCATAAAGTTCTGAGATGCTGATTGGCCATTAAATTCACCTAGCAATAGTACATGATTGACAGATTCTCTGCAAATGTGGGGCTGTCTGATCACAGCCCCAAGAACAGAGACGGCAGGAGTCTGTCTGTGGAAATCCACAAATTAATGACAGTAGATAGGGAAATGTACTTTATATAATTTGTTTTGCTTATAGGTACACACTCTAGAGAGTAAAACTGACATTTATGAGTTAATTTCTAAAAATATATTTTACGTTTCTCTCTTCTTATCAGGGAGGGCGGTGCCCCAGCGCCCCCTATGGGCCGGCCGCCACTGTACCAGGATCTTAAACAGTGAAGGACACCGGTTTATTTTTTAGTTGCCAATGTCCTGCAGGGGGTCTAAACCTAGAAGCTACAGGTCAAGAGCCCCTAGTGGTAAAAGTTACACAGTGTGTTGTATAATCCTATTCCTGATCAAGTATGATTTCCCTTGATTAATGCGTACCAACTATGAAACTCTGTTCTGTTAGTAGCGTTCCATCACTGTCCTGGAAAGTGAGCGACCATCGCAGGTCTACAGAGATCTGCAACATATAAAAAACATGGCCGCTTAGACCAAAGACAAAAGACAAAGTGGCTCTTTTAGCAGATAGTCTGCACAGCGACAGTAATTGTTTTTTCAGCTAAATTGAAGGAATAACTAATGGATCATTATCTATACCTAAAGTTAATACGTTTGCGGTGATTTAATGAATTTCACGTTAATTAATAAAAAAGCAACATAGTGACACCTTACTCCTGACATCTTCTGGCAGTGATGTCATGGTTTTTCACTACCTTTCTACTGGTTATAGGGCGTACTGTCGCTTCATTTAATACTGTAACGTACGCAATGTCCTCGAATCGAGTGAAATGTGGTACTTTGGGTTTAAACACAGCGTGATTAAAGCTTTTAAGGCCCTGTCACACCTTGCCAATTTAGACACATATGCCTGTCGTCCCAGAATCTCCTGACACTCTGGCATATGCTGAACTTTCTATGTATTTTTTTTAATTTCGGGCGTATAAATAGTGTATTCACAACGAGTCCAGTGCGTATGTCCAGCGACAGCCTAACTTATGCATAATGCATGGCAGCTTGATGCCCATGAAATGATGCAAAAGCCAGTGTCCTGAAGGGAGCAGCAATACGCCCGGAGGCGCCCGGCCTGCATAAAAAGATGTCTATGATCGCGGTATTAACATGGCTGCTGTTTAGCACTCACCAAAAAAAAATAAATAAATAAATAAAAAGAATTCATCAGATTCAGCATCATGTCTGCGAGGAAGTTTGTTGGCAGTGAGCGTGAACGCAGGGAGGATCCATCACCCTCACCCTCTGGCTCACCCTATGATGGGTATGAAGTCTGGAGGAGAACTGACAGTTTCCCCCTTTATACCAAAACGCTGCCAATACGCCATTATACAGTAGCTGGAAGGTAGAAACACGTTCAGTGCTCGTCTGGAACACGTCAGATACGCTGATATGCTTTGAGAGAAGTTCTGGATAAGTTACGCAGAAGTTATGCACAAGTAACTCAGAGGTTTAGGATAAGCTAGACGCCCCGACTTAGGAGTAACTTAGACTGAACGTATGAAACGCATCATATAACTGACCTGGAACTTAAGGTCCAGGTATGGCATACGACGGCATACGTCAGGAAATTTTGAGCATGTCGACGTGTTCCAGCGTGCCTCAGTGTACTTCAACGTGCTCATAACCTAAAACAAAACGTACCCATAACTTATCCAGCGTATTCCAGCGTTTTTGCCAGATTTTCTGTACACCAAGCATACGCTGGTCTAAATCGTTAAGGTGTGACAGGAGATTTAGGGACTAACACTGATCCTACAGGCTTTATTAAAATGATAAACAGGGAATATGTAAGGTGTAACCTGCTCTGTTGAAAAGCCAGCTTCTTGTGATACACTTTAGAACAAGGAAAAAGAATACTTTTTCTACCTTTAACGTGCAAACAGACAGACTGTTAGTAGTTTTCCAGAAAGTTAGAAAAGCTGCTACATCTTCGACATCAGAAAATAAGGAGTGTCCAGTTAGATAATGTCTGTCAGTAAACGTCCCAGAATGGTATCATTCAGTTATACCTTCACAGAAATGTTTTCACCTAAAACATTCCAGATCCATTGTCGCTCTGCTATGACAGTCAGTCTTGTAGCAGAAAGGTCAATGAAAAATGAAATAACTAATTCAGCGGTTTCTAAATATAGACTCAACTAGTCTCTCTGGAGGCTTTTTAAAATATTCTGTTCCCATCCTGATGTCTGGTGTGGTATCTAATGAATATTTTAGCAGTAGCACTGGTATTCTTGCTCTGCGCTGCTCTGACATGTCTTTTTAATTTATTTTTAATACATTTAGCTGCACGGTCTGGGTGGATGGCTAAAAGTGAGAGATTCCTGTAACTATAATCCCAGCCTTTCTACACACAGCTTGATGGATGTCAGGAGTGTTGGGACCAGATCAGACCTGCTTGTCATTTTAATTCAATCATCTCATACTGTTCTGTTTTAGAGCTATTCTGAGCTCCTTTTCCAGCTCCACCTGTTTCTGGTTCTGTTTTGTAGTCCTTTCTGCGGAAGAAATTCAGGATTTATGAAGATCCTTTTCCACTTCTCACTGCTGTAATGTTAATTTAAGCCCCTTAGACAGAGGCTAGTGCATCCTAAAGACAAAACCCCCCAGACCTAAGATGAGTGGAGTGGTGTATGCAGCTCAATGCAGTTAGGAATGTTCTGATCTTTATACAAGAGAAACCAAACAACCTCTCCACAGATGCATGGCCCAACACAGATGGGCTACCTGCTGTCCATCTACACCTTATGGACAAAGGACATTCTTATGGGGACCAGAATGTTCTCATTTTGGAAAAAGAAGACAGGTGGTTTGGAAGGGGTCCGAAGGAAGCCATTTATATTAAGAGAGAAAAAACAACCTTAAACTCAGAGGGTGGACTCAGGTTCCAGCACTCAAAAACCTACAAGTGTTGCAGTCCCAGCCTTTGGCTGTTGGTGGGATAGGGGGCAGTAGAGAGCAGTGTGGGGAGAGAGAGTGAGAAGGAAGTGGGAACAAAGGGGGTTTTACTGTAAGCGAGTGGTCTGTATTGTTTTTCCCTGTTTGTCTGTTACCCTGCCAAGAGGGGAATAAAGTGTCTAAACATTTCTATCCGCCTCCTCGTTGTTTTGCAACCCGCCAACTGGGATCATAGGGAAGCTTTTAACCAGCAATCGAACCAGGTAAGATACCAGCCTGTTCTGGACGTAGGGAAGGGAAGGCAACGTTAGAGTTTATTCCTTCCCGCTATCATCTCGTTCCCCATCGCCATGCAGGTGACCAAACTATCTCGCTTGGTCACCCAGGCCAACAACGACCCTGACGACTGCAGTTTCAGAGGCATTGTATCCGGTTTTGCAGGACGCCAACGACTTCAATTACTCACTATTACTAAGGGGTGGACCTGTTTTGTTGGTTTAAGACATAACAAGGCTTTTGTTTGTGCCACTCTATAAGCCTGGAACTTAAACCCTATTCCAGACATGTTGAGTTGGGAAAGCTTCCTTGATAAGAAGCGAAACGTCTTCAAACTTGGAAAACAAAGTCCACTGGTTTCGTTTTCTTAACTTTGTTTAATAACTTGGAGTTC
Organism: Cyprinodon diabolis; assembly: GCA_030533445.1. Classification (NCBI taxonomy): domain Eukaryota; kingdom Metazoa; phylum Chordata; class Actinopteri; order Cyprinodontiformes; family Cyprinodontidae; genus Cyprinodon; species Cyprinodon diabolis. The sequence continues at coordinate 36,612,359 of CM060076.1, forward strand.
ATCTACACATTTTATTATCAAAAAAGGTTGTTTCAGTTCATTCGCATGTTTATCCAGTGTGCCCTGCTCTTTCCATCCCACTATACAAACCTGTAGTACTTTACTTTATAGTTGCACGCTATATGTGCCAAAAAGAGCAATCTAAGTTGCATTCACTTGCATTTTACCCAATTCAATTCAGTTTATTTCTATAATGCCAATTCACAACATGTCATCTTAATTGATTCAAAGTTTTCAATCTAAGAAAAACCAGCTGATTGCATCGACTCATTGACTGGAAGGCAATCCCTCACACTACGCATGCTTGTAGCGACAGTGGAGAGGAAAAACTCCCTTTGAACAGGAAGAAACCTCCAGCAGATGGCCGCTCAGTGTGAGCGGCCATCTGCTGAGGCCGACTGGGGTTCAAGGAGACAGAAGCAGAGATACAAAAGGCGACTGTAAAAGGCGGCCCCTCCCAAGATAAAACCAGTCGGAATGGAAATGAACGTAGAATTATTATTAGAAAAAAAAAAGTATTTTATTGGACATGATATTTAACTGAATTCTAAGCTTAAATGTAAGGTAACTGCAACTTAGATAGATTTTTTCAGTGTAAACAGGATAACGACAGAAACGTTTATTTTATAGTAAAGTCCGCTTATTTTGTTACACTTAACTGGTTTCTTAACAGGCAGCAGCAACAGCGTTGATATTTTAGTTTGCCTCATAGCCTTATTGACAAAACTCCAAAAATCTGATGACAGCTGTAAATCTGACACTAGGCAATGTGATCTGGTTCCAAGTAATTTAATTTCTGTTGAATTTTTTTTTCTTACTCTGAGCTGCCATGTGGAAAGTGACATTCCCGAAAGTCCTAAATGCCAGGTTGTGCATACCAACATCAGCGTGTCCAGGCTTTCACTCTCACCAGCACTCACAGCTCCTGTCCCTACAGCTGTTGCACCAACATGGAGATGAACCACCTCTATCAGACCATGTCCAGTAAAATCCTCTCACCAGTTCAGAGATTTCAACAAATTTCTTAGCTCTAAGACTTGAAAACAAACTACTCCTTTTTTAAATTTCACATCTGTATTTAAAGTTGCAGCTCTGCCACGTTACACCTTCCTCTCTGTACTTGTGTAATTAGTTTTTACCTTCAAATCAGTTTTCTACAAGATCAAGATGTCAATGCAATTCAGTTTATTTCTATAGTGCCAATTCACAACACAAGTCATTTCAAGGCACTTTACAGTTCACCAGATCATCCAGTCAGATTGATTTAAAGTTTTCTATCTAAGGAAAACAAATTGATTACAACGTCAAAAGGGATGTTTGAGGATCCAAGGAGCAGCAGATGGTAAGCGGTTCAGATTGTGAGCCTGACTGGCTGCAAACACATTAGTCTCATGGGTGCATGAAGCCACGCTCAGACAAGGATCTTGATTGGATTTGCAGAAATGTGTTATTGTTGGCATTTCTAGCATTTGCCTGTAATATAATAAGGATGATAAGGGTACTGAGTTCTTGAGCTGTACTTAGTTTTAGTCCAGTGAATATGACATCACATGTGAAAATATTGTAAACGTATCATCTGATAAGAACCTGGAATCTGATCCGTCTTAAAGCAACAATCTTTTACTAAATAAAAAGAGAATTCATCCATACAACCAGTGGTATAAAGATGAAATCACCTTCCTTTGGCAGTAAACTTATTGAACCTTTGGTTCTTTCGAAACATTTAGCAATGTTTTTAATCCTACCATATTGAAGCAGGAATCAACTGTAAAATCTGCCAAATCAGCTGTGACCCTTCTTACTCTAAACTCCAGAGTAAACATCTGGATTTAGCTTCACAGGAGCATCGGAGGACTATTGAAGCATTGGTATTACTCTGTGTTTTCCAGCTCCAACATTTTTTTTAAAGTGATGGGTTGTGAAATCGTGGACTGTTAATATCTGTTTACTTAGCATAATGTTGACCTGATGTGAACATTTATAGTTGGAATTGTCTTAATGAAACAAGAACAGAAACTGTGCCGATGTGTGACCTTCAGCCTCCTCTACTTCTCCCCCACATCAAGCGGATTCAGAGGTTTAGATTTGAAAAAAAAAACTAAAACATATATATATAAATATATATATATATATATATATATATATATATATATATATATATATATATATATATACTTAAAAACTCTTCCTCACCCATCGCGGGCGGTCTGCCTCTTTTTTCCTCTAAGCTGGGGTCCTCTATCTACCAGAGGCCTGGGAGCTTGAGGGTTCTGCTCAGTATCTTTGCTGTTCCTAGAGCTGCACTCTTCTGGACCGAGATGTCTGATGTATTTCCAGGGATCTGCTGTAACTCCTCCAGTTTGGGGATCTCTGCCCCGAGGGCCCCAATCACCACTGGTACCACTGATATCTTGACCTTCCAGGTTTTCTCCAGCTCTTCTCTGAGCTCCTGGTATTTCTCTAGTTTCTCATGTTCTTTTTTTCTGATGTTGCAGTCACTTGGTGTTGCTATGTCAACGGCTTTCCTCTGCTTTTTGTCCACCACCACAATATATGGATGGTTTGCCATTACCATTCGGTCCGTTTGTATCTGAAAGTCCCACAGCATCTTGGCTTGATCATTCTCTACCACCTTTGGAGGTGTTTCCCACTTTGACCTTGGGGGTTTCCAGCCATACTCTGCGCAGATGTTCCTGTACACTATTCCAGCCATATGGTTATGGCGCTCCATGAAAGCTTTCCCTGCCAGCATCTTTACACCCTGCAGTTATGTGCTGGATTGTCTCAGGGTCCACTTTGCACAGCCTGCACCTGGGGTCTTGTCTGGTGTGGTAGATCTAGGCCTCTATTTCTGTGGTGCTTAAGGCCTGCTCCTGACAGCCATGATGAGTACCTCTGTGCTGTCCTTCAGTCAGGCTTAGTCTAGCCATTGGTAGGATTTCATGATATCTGCCACTTCAATTATGTTTCGATTGTAGATCGCATGTAGGGGCTTATGCTACCATGGCGGGGTCACTGGCATCTCATCTTCTGTTCCCCATTGTGAGACATTTACTAAGCACCTTGTCTGCTGGAGCCTTGTCCTTGATGTACTTATGGATCTTGGATGTTTCATCCTGGATAGTGGCTCTCACACTCACTAGGCCTCCGCCTCCTTCCTTACAGCTTTCTTTCTTTCTTTCTTTCTTTCTTTCTTTCTTTCTTTCTTTCTTTCTTTCTTTCTTTCTTTCTTTCTTTCTTTCTTTCTTATGATAGTGGTTTTTGACTGATAAAAATTGTAGTTTTTTTACTGTTGAATTTTTTCCCTTACTTAATAATCTCTTGCCCCTAACTTTGCTTCCATTTGTGTTTCTATCTCTGATTTTAGTTTTCCAGTGAGGATAATCACATAACCTAAGACACAAAGTATTAGTATTTAACTAAACCTGTATTCATTTTCTTAAAACAGCTAAATTAGCATTTTACATTGTATAAATCAGATAAACTATTTCAGTTATTTATTGTGTAATTATCTGCATATTTACCAATTATTCTACCTTTAAATCCGTAACAGTTGATTAATTGACTTTATTGATCTCAGAAATGGACTCCTTACATCAGCTCAAGTAGTCAGAAAAAGAAGAAGAATGTAACAAAGGAGGAAAAAGTTGCATGGGATATATACAATATAACAGTGCATCCACATCCGTATGTCGTTTTTTTTATTTTTATGGCAGGATAATTATAAAGGGTTATTGCACAGGGTTTTTACATTAGTATTTATTAAGATTGATATTTATATTTATATATATAGTTATTGCACTTCGTGTCAAATATAAAGAAACAGGTTATTGCACAGCGTATTAATTAGTAATTGCACATTATACATTGCAGAAGTTATTGCAGTTGTAGAGTCTGGTTGCAGCAGGGATGAATGACCTGCGGTAACGCTCCTTTTTACAAACAGGCTGTAAAAGTCTTTAACTAAAGAAGCTGCTCAGCTCCTCTATAGTCTGGTGCAGAGGGTGGAAGGTGTCGTCCATGATGGATTGAAGATTGGACAGCACTCTCCTCTCAGCCACTTCCTCCACTGAGTCCAGGGTGCAGCCTAGGACAGTAGCGGCCTTTAACACTAGTCTTTTCTTCTTTTTTGTGACCTGACTGATTAAACAACTGCTAAGTCATTTGACTATTATTCCTTAGTGTGCCCCATCATCCACATGGCCCAGCCTATCAGCCTATGTCAGTTAGAAAGGACTCTGTGCCCCCGACCGTGAGGACAACAGACGAAGTGCACTGCCATCCAGGAATGAAGCCATTACTGTTAATAAATGAGAGCTACTCAGTGAAGCACGGAAAGGAAAGAAAAGAGGCCTCTGGTTTAATTAAGAGAAAAAGGACAGACTGACAGTGATTGGCAGCACCGGGAGACTTCTTTTATCCTGACTTAAACAGATTGGATGTTTGATTCTTCAGCAGGGGAGAACGCTTTTAGGAAAGCAGTTGTTTATTAGTAATATATGATGCCTTTGTTTGAAAGAAAAGCTCAGTAAGAGTCCAAACTTCATCCAGTGAAATATAATAATTAGCACAGCTTTAAAGTAGATGGTCATAGCGGTAAAACTGTGAGTCTTTAACACAGCCCTCTTCAAATGAAAGTGAATTATGCATGTATTGTCTGACATTAACTTTTAAAGCGTGGGCCATGTGTCTTGGGTCAAAGGTCACAGAGGGAGGAGGTATTAGCGGGGGGGCAGTGGGTACAGTATTAGTAAGACAGATCACGTAAAGTAGGTATTGGTTAAGGGACAGATGCTGGATCTCAGAAGCCCCCCTCTGGCCCCCGGTGCACAGACAGAAGGCAGATAGGCAGGGACAGACGGCCTTTCAGTCACTTTGAAGGCCCAAACAAAAAGCTTCCTTTTCCTGGCTCATCTTTATCTCCTACTTGTTTTCCTGGATTACCAGTTGAGGAGGAATAAACTAGTCATTTATAGATTTTATTCATTTCTTTTTATTCAGAAAGGTTGTTTGCTGCAAAGTTGATGATTTGCAATCAGATGGTTTTCCGTTAATTACCAATTGGTTTAATAAGCTGAGAGGGACAGCATTGTATTAGAACAAGGAATGAATGTAATTTGAGGAATAAACTTTTACTGTTTTTGAGAAGTATTGCATTTAAACTGTTGTTTTATGCTGTTTCCCATTTATCTATCTATCTATCTATCTATCTATCTATCTATCTATCTATCTATCTATCTATCTATCTATCTATCTATCTATCTATCTATCTATCTATCTATCTATCTATCTATCTATCTATCTATCTATCTATCTATCTATCTATCTATCTATCTATCTATCTATCTAAGATTGACTTTATAAATCCCCCTAAAAATGCTGTTAGTTACAACTTTCTTTAAATCAAAATGTCATAAAATATTCATAAAAACATAGCTACCCAACTACTACTCATTTATAACACAAGTTTTGATAAAAGATTTACAAGCTTTGGAAGTCCCTTCTGAAGCATCCATACACAGCTTTCTGCGATTGGACTGAAATATGCATTTGGTTAAAAAACTTAATGGTTTTACGTACACTTGGAAAAAGTAGCTGAACTCTCAGCCCAATCTCAGCAGAGTGTTTGGATCTTGTCCAGCAAAGTAAGAATAATGAAAAGATCTATTGAATTCCATCTCTGATCAATCACTGACCAACCTTCCCAGTCTCTCATAAATTACGTTGCTGCTGTCATAAAAAAGAAAAGTGTCTATGTACCTATGGCAGGATTTGATGAAGGATATGTTATGCCTAACCTTAATCATGTTAGAGATTTTTTTATTTGAGAGACCATTGGATTGATGCTTTATTTGGATCATCAGTAAAACTGAACAACAATCCAGAGGATTTGGAACACATGGTGTTTCTTTTGATCTGAAACCTACAAGTAAGACTTATGGAGAGCCCAAAGAGCCATAAAGTCAGACAGGACATGGATATATTTCCTGATCTTTACTCCACCAGACAGAACTGACTTACAACACACCATAATCCTGTCCATGTGTACAATAACTTAAAACACAGATTATATCATGGTATCTGGATGTGCAGGATAAACCTCTGATGTTTTATGCCATCTAAGCCACAAAATATGGCAGGAAAAAAAGTAAAACTAAAGCACCTGGTGACTCTTTTTAAATTCTAAGTATAGAAAGTTCATTCAGTTGCAATATCCTATGTTTTATCGTCGCTTTCTTTTGCAGTCTCTTGTTGTTGTTGTTGTTGTCATAAAAATCGGGCAGGTGGTCCCAGTATTTAGGCGAGTCAGAGAATGTGAAGTTTCAAAACGTTTAATGACAAAGTAAATAAAAAAGAACAGAAAAGGAACAGAAACTGAGCGCGAGCTGCTGTGGATCAGCAGACATGCAGCGGCTGCAAGGGGGACGGGGCACAACCCATCACTGGCACTCTGGTTCAGGGAGAAACACAGGTAAGTGACCCTTTATATTCTGACAGAAGATGATAATCCCTGTAAGTCACTTACCTGGTTTAACAGTTGAGCCCCATCCTCTCATCAAAGGAAGGATCAGCTGATGCACTGCATACGATATGCGGTGCTGAGCTGTCCAGAGCGTCCCCGATCCAGCAGCCCCAGTGAGCAAGCAGGAGACTGATCCAGGTCAGGGAAACAGATTAGAACAGGACAGGTCTGAGATCCAGGAGTCGTAGCCTGATTGGGGGTTCCGATCCAAACAGGAACAGACAGACAGGTTCAAGAGTTGTTTGAGTCCAGCAGCAAGCTCGGAGAGACACGCTCAGATGGAGACAGGCGGCCTCAGTGGTTGAAAGGAACAGACAAGACATGGTACCAGGATAACTGCCGAACTTTAAATTGTACTCAACCTTGGAGCTAGAATTATTGGAAATAAAACTAACCCTATTCCGCAATCTGAAACCAAATCCAGAGGGCTCCGCAGGGAAGGTCCAGAACCCTAGTTCCCCCCCGCACGCCAAGCCAGAACCCTGAGGGCTCAGCAGAGAAGAGGAGGAGACAGGAGACAAACACTTACAACCTCTCGACACTCAGGCCCCAAGAGTCAGGATATGAACCAGGGACGAAACAAAACTAAATGACACAGAAAACATTGATAACTAATACTATATATATATATATATATATATATATATATATATATATATATATATATATATATATATATATATATATATAGGGGAAATAAAAGTCAACTTTTCATCAGATTTTGATCAATATTACTCCATTTTAGATGAATTTGGGACGACAAAGGTGAAAAGATACACACAGAGTCATTGAGTCCGTTTGCGGAGTCACGGCTAGTTAAAGCCTCCTAGTGATCCGGAGGAATTCCTCCGGTTCACTAGGAGGCTTCAACTTTCCCACCAATATTTTTCGTGACATTCACAAACATTACACCATTGGGAGGGGGGCCATGGACCTGCCGTTTAGCATAGCCACGGCATGTAGGTATGTTTTATTTTTGTTCTCTTTGCTTTTCAGTTGATATTAATAAAAAAAAAACAATTAGATTAGTAAATATATGGATTATTTAGGTGCAATGTGACACAATGGGTTTGAAAAATACATTAATGTCTATGGTAAAGAGAGGATTGCAGTTGGGCCCCAATTTTTTTTCCCCTCAATGGGGCCCCCCATACAGGCAGAGGTATGAAATGGTCAAGACAATTATTTAAGAGCACCTTCTGGCATCTCAAATGTTTCGTCATGCACATTATTTCAGTGTATAAGAAGACATAACAATTGTTTAAGGTAGTTAGGGATAAATCTAAACCTATGTGAGATGTTAGCTATGATCCAATGCTAATAAAAAAAAAGTGTATGTTGCTCTAACCCTGCCTATGTTAAAAGCACATGGCTTGAAATTCAGGGAAATTGAAGAAAAAGGCAAGTTTTTTCCCTATTTTTCACATTTGAGGGGCTAATTAAGGGCCGAAATATTAAGGGCACCTGTAAATTTTGACTTTTTTCGAAGCCCTAGATGTTTTTTTTTAAAACTAAACAAGGAAGGACATATATGGTGCAAAAATTTTCTTCTATGACCCACTACAATCAAAATAACCACTAAAATGCCAAATATACTCGGGCTAGCGGAATGACCCATACAATGTGTCAGCGTCATGGACGTAACACGATGCAAACATTTTCTATTGGATTTAAATGCGCTTGGATTGAAATTTATAATCAGAAGACAATATTTATATGGGCTTGAAAGAAATACAGTATTGTGTTCTTGCTTGCACAAGGATTTATTCAGAAAGACGCTCCCCTAAGCAGAATTTTGTTGCACAGATTTTGTTTTCTTAAATATCAGAAGACAACCAGCAGGAAAGTTTGGTGCCTCATTAGGCCGAGTTTTGTATTTAACAAGAAGTGTTTCTCACCGTTTCTCATTTATAAGGCAAATTAGATAAAACTGACATGAGTCATGTTTGATGCTTCAGGGTGATATCATGAGGATCTCTAATATTCCTTGGAGGTAATTTTTGTCTCCATGTAATGTTTTCTTGAGCAATTTTTTTCCCTTCTTGATCTTTTTGGAGCTGAAAAGTGTTTCCATTTAATTGTTTTGAAACTCATTTGTATCTTTATGTAGGGCTATTTTCCAAAGCTATTTTTTTATGTACGTTTCCTTTTTGCATACAGCACTCAGTGAATTGGCTGTGTGGGATATATACACATTATACAAACACAACACGCCTGCTCAGAATTTGCATAAACAAAAAGAAGTATGGGATTTTTTTCCTAGCAAATCAAAGGCTGTGCAAAGATTTCCGGGTTATGTCATCAGACAGTATCTGAACAACAGAGGTAAGATGAGAACCAAGGGAAGTGGAAGAGTAGAGTGCCAGAGATGAAAAGAACACAGCCCAGGAGAATGTTTTGTTGTCAAGTTCAGAGTGAACGGGATATATAACAAGTGGCTGCTTGAGGCTGCACAGAGAACCGCATTCTCATTAGCACTGAGGCTGACAAAAGCCATTCTTTTAATTAATCTCTCCACATCTGTCTTGCAACACATACCAGAAGAGAGTGCAATGTGGGGATTCCCTTTTCTTTGATGTATGAAGGCCTGGCTGCTCTCTACCCATCTGCCTTGGCCTGACAATGTAAGTCCAACATCAGATCTCATTAGCGGCGACTAGTATTCCTTTTATCTTCCACTATAGGCTTTCATTTCACTTGTGCTAAAGTAGATTTCTTCGCTCCTTCTTGTCTTCCTAGTGTTCCAGAGAGAGGCACCAGAGCAGAGGTAGGTAAACACAGTGCAGGAAGAAATCAACACTGTAAGGGTTAACAAACTTATAATAACTTTATGAATAGTTTATAGCAGTGCTACTTTATGTCTAAATAATATTTATTTATATGCTTCCCAGGTATGTAAAACTATGCTGCCTGGCAGAGGACAATCAGAGTGGTTCCACTGGGTTTCTGAAGTGTCCAAGATGGGATTCTAAAGTATCTCATACTGCCGCTTCTCTAAAAGAGGCGGCTATACTATTTTTGCCCACTTCCACTCCACCCCCACGTCAATCTAAAGCAGAGTGCATGTTTTAGGCAGGAAGTCAAAGTAGATCTGGTCAGCTCCACAAATTAAGACATATGCAGACTTGAGACAGTTATGTCATAAAAAAAAAAAAAAAACTGCTCAGGCAGTTAAAGGAGAAGTCTGGTCAGCAAGGAATGACCAATTGACCATTATTTATACCTAAAACTAATACGTTTGCGGTGATTTAATAAATTCAGCGTTAATCAGAAAAAAATAAAAATGTGGCCATATTTGACCAAATATAGTATCACCTCATTTCTGCCATGTTCCAGCAGTGACGTCACGCCTTGGCAGTTTGTGCAATTTTGTGCTGAAAGCCCTCAAAAGAAAAGGCGACAATATATTTGGACAAAGACATGGCTGAGCAAACATGGCTACTATGGTCTGTCAATTTCACTCGTTGCACCCCCGCCATGCTTCTGTGTTTTCATCTGAGAGGAAGAAGAAGAATCCTTGTTTGCATATGCCCACTGAGTGCAAAGACCGATTCAACCACTGAGGATCACCCATTTGAGCCGAAAAGCAGGTATGGGATACACTAGAGTGCAGAACTTGCTGACCCTCATGGAAGGAATGTGAAGCATTGGACTTAAAGGTTAACCAGCGCACTGTTTTAAACAGCGTCCATGTTGCCAGTGCTACTTGTTGTGTTTAGGTGGTGCACTGAAAAAGTATTTAGCGTTAATCACTGGGAACTAAACTAACGCTTAAACCATTGATGATGACTTAACATTATGTTGTTAAACTGGTCCAGGTTAAGATTATTCCTTACCATTTTTTGTTTTCCATAGTCATGTTCTGATTCTACTCCCTGGGTTGGAAAACCACTGGCGGCCTAGTGGTTAGGGCATAGAGCTTGGAATCCAGAGGTTCTGAGTTCAAGGCCCACTCCCACAGACTGCCTTTATGGCTCCCTGAGCTAAAGACCCCTAACCCCACACTGCTCCCTGGGCATGGCACAATGTCAGCCCCCTGCTCCCTAAGAGGATGGGTGAAATGCAAAGATTGAATTTCATTGTGCTGTACTTGTGACAGTGTGATGACAATATAATGCTGGAAAAAACCTGCTGGTATTTAAGGCTTTAGGTATTCTCTTCTTTCTGCTAGTTTGTCTTGACTCCTGTCAGCATTCCAGTCCTCTCTCAATGGATGCTTATTTTTCTGGATTTTTTACTTTGGAGTAATGCCCTCTGGAATTTAATGCAAACCTTGTTTCTCCAACCATTTCCAATTCTGGATTGTAAAATGTGTCTTTGTGCATGTTATTTTCTTATGAATTTGGTTGAAGTCCACCTTTAGGAATCTACCCTTAGTGCCTGTTACAGATAAGGACCATATTCCTTGATGGTGAAAGATATAATGTTGGAAATATGGGTGACTTTCTGGTCTGCGACATGTGTTGCAGCATTCCACACAGCAAACACCTAAGCAGATCCGTCTTGTTTCTGAATGACTCCCAAGGTTGATCATAAATCTTCATTCGAAATGTGCTGACCTGTAAAATCCCAGCTGTAGGTCCTGTGGTGCCCAACACAAACTGGGTCTTTCCCACTGAAACTGAACGCCCAGGCTAACAAGCCACACGTCTTGCTGCATCAAACCAAAGAATGTTGACCACTGGGCCTGGCGTCTGATGGCAGATCGTGTTCGTTTGAAGTATTCCCACACTGACTCTGTGGCCAAAGTAAATAGAAGCAGACCACTTTTTCGACCTCCATCAAACATTTCACTCTGTAACAGCTGTTACCATTTAGCTGAAAAAACCAATTACATTCCTCCCCTCAGAATGTATACGGGACATACTAATCGACACACACATCCTATGGCTGCAGCCTCGCTTGACATTTCTTCCTCCTCCAAGTGTAAACAGACCAAGCTGCTACACTGACAAAGCCAGTGCTATGACCTTTGAATATTGTTTAGCAGCTCTAAACATTTGCACACTGTGATTATGTTGTCTGGGCTGTTTTGCTTATAACCAGGAATCTGGGAAATACTGAGAATGGCAGCTTATAGTTTTAGCTCAGAGACAATGCTTGGGCATAACTATTTAGAGTAGAGGCAACACACACATAGTGCAGTTTGGTTAGATTATTTAAAAATGACAAAATACAGCAATAAAACATTACAAACTCAGAAACAATAACGGTTGGTGGTAAATGTCCCAACTTGTCTGAGCTATGAAATGTGCCACACAAGATTGTTTTGAGCTTATCTTTCCTGTGAAGTAATTTTCATAAACTTTTCACAGTTCTTAGGGGCAACATACATTACGCATATTTTGAAGTTTGTTTCGTGATTGGGATGTTTACTTTTACTTTGTTTCCTAAAGATGAAATGCCAGTTTTCAGTTCTGTTTACTATGATAGCTTAAAGAAAAGTCCGCTCACATTCAGAAAAAAATCTTCTCAAAGCACTTTAAATATAAAATTATTACGTACTGTTCAATAAATGCTAAGTGTTTTAATTCAGAGTAACTTTTCATTTGAATGTGCTTTACTGTAGGCATCCATGTTTGTCAAAGAACACTACTGCCACCTACTGGTTTGTGACGTCACGGTGCGGTATTGGCTGTTGATCAAGTCCCAGTGCTGTATCTGGTGTTTGTCACAACGCGCTATTATCCAAGTCATCTTGAAAACATTCTTCTTCCAAATGTTGGCTACATATTACGTGTTTTTTCTCTGGCCAGAAGTTCGATGGCAAATCCTCCCTCTTCAAGTTGGCAATCCAACGACCAACCCGTCCGTGGAGGATCAGGAATCAGAAAGGTGAGATAACACTTTTTTTTCCCCTTTTACCCGAAGTATTCCAACATCCAGCTGCCATGAACGTGGGCATTGTCAGTTTCACTATAGCTCTGGTGAGTTTCAATGGTGAAGTCCTCTGGAAATCTTCAATAATTGTTGTTGATTGCAGATGTGACTAGTAGTTCCCATTGATTTAGCTTGTAAAGCAGTGAGAATCTTACAAATAGTTACGAATGTACTTGCTCTTGAGTGCAGAGTTCGCTGCTTTTAGATGTTGTCTCCAGTAGCAGAAAGAAGTGGCTAGATTTGGCACTAGGAGCTTTTTTGAAATAAAAGTTCTAGAGGGGTCTGAAAAGTCACTAAATATGGGGACGAAAGCACTAAGTTGGCAACATTGCTCTTTGCACCGTTTGTTTTGAATTTTTTTTGCTGCTGTCTGTTTGGACATTTCTTAACATTTGCAGCAAATGGACTGATCCAATATGGTGGACACTGAAGGGGGGGGCTGAGACACACTTAATATTATAAGCGTTCTGATGGCATTTTAGTGAAAGGATTTGTATGAAAAAACATAATTAATGTGAACAAATAAGGAATAGCTGTTACCCTACATGTAAAAGGAGTTTTATGAGCCCCCCAGGAACTTGGGACCCTATGCAACTGCTGTCATGATGGGTTTAGGTTCTTAGCCCATATGCAGAACACAACGGAGGCTGGGTAAAAGTTAAACAAGGTTTATTGAAATGATTCACAATAAAGAGACAATGTACTGGGTCAGGGGCTGGTCCGGGCTGGTTCACAGAAGTCTGCTTAGAAGATAGTGTGATTAGTAGGCAGGCTGATGAGAATGAGTCTTTGATAATTCAGAATTATACCTTGACTGAATCCGGGCTTCTCTTTGAGAGAGAGGGAACCGTTGGGTCCAGAGACTGTTTGTTCAGCAGAGTTCCAGAGCAGCTGCAGCGTCTAGCTTCTGACTTTAATGGCAGACCTTGATCAGAGTTTCCAGCTCTTAACTAAGAGCAGCAGGGGAATCCACATAGGAATCTTCAGGTTTGGCTCTCCAGGGCAGATTGGCAGGTTAAGCTCATCCAGAGCCTCAGGCTAGAGACAGGTTTCCTGTGAGGCAAAAACAGAAGAGAGTTAGAATCTGATCTCTCTCCAGAGATAGCTAAGATTCTTTCAGTTTCAAGGCTCAGGTTGCTAACCAAACTAGAGTCAACACTGCGGCGCCGAAGCAAGGTCTGGCAGCTGGTTATAAAGGGCAGATCTCCTGATGAGTAGATACGTCTCAGGTGTGCTGGAAGACTCCAGCTCCAGGAGACCCACGGCGCACTCTGCTGGAGGAAGGTGGTACAGCTCCAGATCCCAACAACTGCCTAGTATTGCCTAATGGTAAATCCCCCCCTGACAGGAACTAAAGGTGGGTCAACTTTGACAGTGTTGTCAGAGACCTCAGGAACTAAGTTACAAAGCAACAATCACAGCTGAAATCAAGAGATGGGGAAAGATGTCATCAGACAACAGGAAGCTAAAAGCAGGGGAAATGGCGCTAGGCTTACCGCACCGTGACGTCACTGCTGGAAGATGTCAGGAGTGAGGTGTTACAATATTTGGGCAAAAATGACCACTACGAAACACAACGAAAACTATTGTTTTTATTTTTTTTACTGATTAATGCTAAATTCATTAAATCACTGCAAAGATATTAGTCTTAGGTATAAATAATTGCTCATTGGTTATTCCTTGGTGAATTAACTTCTCCTTTAAGACAAATCCAGTGTGTAAAATCACCTACAAAAGTCTGAAATCATAAAAAAGAGATGACCTATGTTTTATAAAGTCTTCGTTTCAATGCTGCTTTGAAATTGCTCATGTGTTTGTCGCAGAGCAGGACTCTCTTCAATCTACCTTCTGAAATTAGAAAGGAAGGCATAATTGTCCTCCTAAACTGCAAGATAAGCAGAGCAGTAATCAATTATTCATAAACTTGTTCAATTGCATCTTTTTGTAAGTGTAACAAGAAGAAAACATTTGTTAAAAGAAAGTTGAAAAACCCTACTAGTAAAATTTTACCATAAGCTGTGCTTACAAAAGGAAACTGGAGACCGTTCTCCAACATCTAAAAACACAGGTGTTGATGGCAGCTGCCCAGCTGATATATCTTTCCAAGTTCTTTAGTCACTCTCCATTGCTTCCTTGTGCTTGTTTCCTTTCTCCTTGCCTTCCTTCTAGTTGTTTCCACTCACACCTGCTCCCAATCTGCTGATTAGCCTGTCTTGGTTTAGTCTCCCCATATATACACCACCTCTGCAGTCACTCAGTGCTAGTTTGTTGTTTTGTTGTTCCCTTGTCTCTGGCTTTCATGAGTTTTCCCTGATGTAATCTTATTCTTCGCCGTCAGTATTTTGGATTTTTGTATTTCTGCTTTAGTTGCCTATTAAATCTACATGACTCACCTCTGCCTCCTGATCTCTGAATTTGGGTCCTCAAAAACCTCCACCCCAGTCCATCATTCGACGCCATAAGAATATTATAAGTGACTTTAACCTGTGTTGTTTCAGAGCAATGATCAGATCTGAAACATCAACACATTTCTTGCGATTTCATTAAGATTAAAATAAAGATACATTACTTTTAATTGCCATTTGGAATGTCTTTATTTATTACCTTACATATCATTGCATCATCCGGGACAATTGTCCATGAAGCAATAAGATTAATAAAATTAATATATTTAAACTTTTTTTTTTTAGAATAAAACAAAGAATATCATTGATCACTGACTCAATAAGTATTCACTTTGATGGGTCATAGACACATGGGTTGGTTCTCGCCAACCTTTAATAGGAGGGGTATGTCAGCAGTAGATGGCCCCAACCAGCCAAACGACCTGTCCGTGACCCACAGCACATTCCCCTCCATGGTCCAATGCTCAGGGCATTGAGGTTTCACTGGCTAAGCAGACAGACACAGACACAATTGCACAATACTGCTCACAGTCATTGTTTTGGTTAGAATGGGAATCACTAACCGCATTTAAACCTGCTGGCTGTTGCTGTGCAATGAATTTCTCGGTTGTCTGCTCCATCTTTATTACATTACAAGGGGAAACACATTGGATGACATCAGTCTTAGTTTTTTTTTAATTAATGAGCATAAAATCTAAACAGCCTAAATCAAAACTTCCTGTAATATCAAACTATCTGTTAGGATAATTATCATTGATGATGTGTGAGTTTATTACCTCTTAATATTAGCTGCCTGTTGTGTGTCAGAACTGATGTTTTCCCCAATAGGTTATCTGATTAGGCCAGTTCCTTGGTCCGGCTATATAGAGATATCATCTTCATTCTGTATGTGGCAAAGATTTGGGAATGGAAGGAGAGTCTTGTCCTTCAGCTATGAACAAAGTGTAATATTGTGATGTGTAATATCTGATGTGATGATGTGGCAGACTGGAGATGTATAAAATGCTTCCAGAGATGTGATCCCAGTTGGTAAGCAGCTGCCCTCTGTAACCCTAAGCAACCTTTCGGATCTGAGTAAGATTATTTTTCTATCAGAATCTGTTGTCATGTCTCATGGTTATATAATACATATAAGTTATGAAGTGTTATTTAAAGAGTTTGTCCCGAGTGATCGCTTTTTCAGGAAAAAGAACCGGAGAGAGAAAACTTTTGGAAAGCTCAATAGAGGATGGACCAACATGGGCTTAGAAACAGCAGCTGTCATCAACTCCTGGTTGATCAGCTGTTAGCCTCAAAAGTCAACACACTTGGATCTGTGTCGAAATGTCTTCACAAAACAACCATAAGGACATTTTCAATGGCCTTTGACTGAAGCGTGTTGTTAACTATGAACACACTGCAAAAACGATCTAGAAATGAATAAAAAAAATGTTTTCAATTAAGTGTATTTACCCTTAATTTGAGTAGATAACTAAGATGATTTGCCAATGAAATTTGTATTTTTACTCTTAAAATAAGATAATTAGATAATATGCACTTGAAATAATGCAATGCAATTGAATTTTCTTATTTCAAATTGTAAATTGTCTCACGTCCTCAATTAAAGAACAAATGCACTGGTTTTAAGAAAAACAATACTTATTTAGATTTCCAATTTGTGCAGTGCACCAGCTAATCGGTTAGATATGAACAACTTCTTGCAATAAACAAAAATAATAAATTGAACTTTATTGATCTCACATTTGGTAAATTTACCTGTGCATTTAACCCATCTCCTTGGGCAGCAGCAGGCTGTCTTCTTGGGACGCCAAGGGAGCAGTGTGGGGTTAAGTGTTTTGCTCAGAAACCCAGAGTGGCAGTCTAAAGAAGTGGGGCTTGAAATCAGAACCTTAGGATTCCAAGCTCTATGCTCTAACCACTAGGCCACCACTGCCCACTTCTAAGGTGCTAACCTTAAAGGCCCTAGCTACAAGTCTAACTCCTCCAGACAGTGATGTGCACAGACGGAGGCAGACAGGGTGGCCATCCCTCCTCGTGGCCCAATCGTGCTTAAGTGCCCTCTCGGGAGCCAATAACTGTGCCCTTTCAGGAGCAAAAACGCTCACTAAAGTGCGTTCTAAAGTGGTGAGGATGCTATATATTTGCCTTTTTTTTCTTTTCGCCCCACCCTTAAATAAGTCTGTACACGCCACTGCCTCCAGGTCAGCAAGTGGTGCACTCAGGTGCACACTTTCATTCAGTACTGTTTTCCAGGTGTCCTAATACTAATCAAATCAAACAGTTAACCTTCTAGTAAAGAAGATAAGCGGCAACTGTCCTGCTTTCTTGGCCCCTTGAATCAGATCAGACAGATCTAACAGAAGCTATTTCAAATCTCTATCATGGAGCTACCAGTATCTTGCAACACCAGAGCTCTCTCTCACATGAACTCAGTTTAGTACAATGCACAATCTTTTCATCTCAATGTTGACATCATAACCAGAAGTAATAGTCATATATTCTTGAACCAGTCAAAATGTATGAAAAAACTTATTTACATACGATTTATTACTTTTATGCTGCACCACTGTAAATGTTCTATGGATGTTTCATCTTTGGATAATTAATAATTTTGCCAGAAAATTCTATGGAGTGAATTCTGTGCCAATTATTGCTGCAAGTAAAGAAAATGTTTTGTAAATGGAAATAAAAAAAAGAAAAACTGATTTGTAAAATGAAATAAAAGAAAAAATGCAATCCAAAAAAACGAAACATTGAAAAAAATTGTTGCGTTTTGAGTCACTTTGCAGTTATTTGTTTTACTTTCTTTTATTTAATATTGTTATTCCATTTCTTCTTCAGTTTTTTAGGGGAGAATACATTTTTTTAGATTTAATTTTTGAGGTTTTTTTATCATATATTTTCAAATTGGATTTCTTTAATATTCTCTTTTTCAGATTGGGGTTTATGAATTGCATTCTTTTAAAATAGTGTTTCACAATCTCTTCACTGCTCTTGATGCGTAGATTGACCAATACAATGTTGTTGCAAACATCCATATAGACTAATAGAAGTTTCGTTTCTTAATCAAATTCTGTGGCCAGAAGAATCCAATTCCTTAAACTCAACCTAAAAAAGAGAAATATATAAAATGCAAAACAACGAAAAAAATGAAATAAAAAAATTCAAAAATTCAAGCCAATGGTATTGGAGGACAGAACACAATCTTAATACTTTGGTAATATTTAAATAAAAAATTGAGTTATGGCAAAAACTAAGTTCACTGTAAATACCAAAAACACACCCTCGGCCTAATATGGCAAAATAAATCCAAAGAGTGCTTCTGTAAGAAATTTGGGAAAGCAGAAAGAAATAAATAAACTTTTTTTTTGTTACAACATAACCCCTGAGAGCATTAATGCTGATAAAGAAACTTAATGTTTCATTTTTTTAAATTAGCTTACTTTTTTTTTTTTTTTTTACAGTAGGTACCATATCACACACAGTAGGCAAGATTACATTACTAGTGATATCTATGAAGCGGTTACACTCACCTGTATGACAAAGGTGGACTTTGCAGACTGAAATTTGACCTCTGGAATTTGCCTTGTTTGATGCAAACAAAACGTATTTTCTTCAAATCTCCATTTTCAAAATGTGTTGTTTACGTGCAACAAAAGTGTAATTATATTATCTCCATCAAGGTGCAGCTAGAACTTTTAAGAAAAGTTTAAGACATGAAGCATTCGGTGATATTCTGTGGGAACGCTACAATATTTTATAAAGCAATAAAGAAGGATGTTTTTACAACCTGAACATGTTTCCTTGGGGTCCATTGCAAGGATCAATGAAAAAAATCATACAGCTTAAAGTCAGCAAGGAATAATGATCCTTCCATCCATCCATTTTCTTACACGTTTATCCCAAGTGGGGTGGTGAGGGGTGCTGGTGTCTATCTACAGCTGTCTACGGGCGAGAGGCATGGTCCACCCTGGACAGGTCTCCAGTCCATCGCAGGGCAACACAGAGACAAAAAGGACAAACAACCATTCACACACACACATTCACACCTAATGGGACTTTAGAGAAGCCAATTACCCTAACAGTCATGTTTTTGGACTGTGGGAGGAAGCCGGAGTACCCGGAGAGAACCCATGCATGCTCAGGGAGAACATGCAAACTCCATGCAGAAAGACCCCGGGCCAGGAATCAAACCAGGAACCTGCAAGGCAGCAGTGGATCATTATTTATACCTAAAATTAATATGTTCACGGGGATTTAATGAATTCAGCCTTATTCAGAAAAAAAATAAAAATAATCATTTTCATTGCGATCGCTGAGTCTGGGAGAAGCCATTTTTGCCCAAATATAGTAGCCCCTCCCTCCTGCCATCTTCTAGCAGTGACGTCACGGTGCGGTAAGCCTAGCGCCATTCTCCCCGCTTTACAAGCTAAATCAATGGGAACTACTAGACACATCTGCAATCAACAACAATTATTGAAGATTTCCAGAGGACTTCACCATTGAAATTCACCAGAGCTATAGTGAAACTGACAATGCCCACGTGCATGGCAGCTGGATGCTGGAATACATCGGGTAAAAGTGAAATAAAAAAAGTTATTTCACCTTTCTGATTCCTGATCCTCCACGGACGGGTTGGTCGTTGGATCGCCAACTTGAAGAGGGAGGATTTGCCATCGAACTTCTGGCCAGAGAAAAAACACGTAATATGTAGCCAACATTTGGAAGAAGAATGTTTTCAAGATGACTTGGATAATAGCGCGTTGTGACAAACAGCAGATACAGCACTGGGACTTGATCAACAGCCGATACCGCACCGTGACGTCACAAACCAGTAGGTGGCAGTAGTGTTCTTTGACAAACATGGATGTCTCCAGTGAAGCACATTCAAAGGAAAATAATTTTTAATTAAACTCACTTATCATTTATTGAACAGTGTGTAACAATTTCAGATTTAAAGTTCTTTCAGATGTTTGAAATGTGAAAATGACCAAACTTTTCATTTAAGTAAAATTTTTTATTAATAAAAAACTTATCTACAATACTTAAGCATGCCAAATGTCCAGGAAGGTTTCACTGACAACAAAGCAGAGAGAAACATTTCACCTAAAAGCCCCTTTCTATAGGGGGAGGATACTTGAACAGGGAATGAAATGCGGCCATCCTAACTTGGCCTCTGTGGTGATAAGTGAAATACAGTGTATCTAGCTTAGTCAAGCTTTTTCAGAGCAATAACAATATCCTGCTGGTGTTTCGCACAAACTGCAGAAGGTGCCAGTGCCGTTTTACATGCAATGCTGGTGGGACCTGGGAAAGCAATGTGAAAGCTTGATGCTATGTGGTGGGAGGAGGCTACAGAGCAATGAATTAACTTGCAGCCTCCAAGTGGGATCCTTTGTGCACTTGTCTCCAAGGACACCTGACTTATATTTGGCTAACAAATAGCCATCCCACTCAATAATGGGAAACAGATGAAGCTCTAGAGGATAAGAGAATGAGATTTCCCATTTGGGGGTTCAGGAATACAAAGAGAAAGAGAAATGAATGGCAGCTTTGTGTTCTGCTTAGGGCTTATTGAACTCCTTTGCTTTAAGCTGTGGCTCCCTCGAAAGCAACAGTAATAGCTAACTGATTACCACAAACTTTCAGTCTATAGACAGTGCCAAAATGGCATTTCATCCTCTGAGATTTACATCAAACTACTGGACCAGATGCTCCAATGTAAGACAAATAAGTCAACATGAGAAATACTTTAAATGTTTGCAGTCCAGTTTTTTTATCCTCTACTTGTATGTTTAGAAATGCCACCATTTGTCTTGGTTTTGGTTCTGTTAAGTTTTCTTTTGAGTTTTCAGTTTCACTATGATCCATGTTTTTCTTTGTTTTCTAGTTTTATTGGTTTATTCCTATTTTGTGGTGTTTTCTGGATATATTTGAGCTTTTAGGTTTTTCTTTGTTTCCCTCTGCCCTCTTGTGTTGGTCTCTTTTTCTCTAGCTTCTTCTAGAAGCGTCTGTTCGCACCTGCTCCCAATCAGCTCGTTGGCCTTGTCTCGTCTTTTCCTGGCTCCTCATGCATGTTTTCCCTGATGTCTCCATGGTTCTGTTTTTTTTCTGTACTTTTTATGTTGGATATTTCCTGCCTCAGTTGCCTGTGAGTACTACATTAAATCTTCAAGAACTCACCTCTGCCTCCTCGCCTCTGCATCTGGGTCCTGGGTCCTTTTGTCGAAATGCTTCTTGCACCACTGTTAGCTATTTGCCATGAACCGCTTGATAGTGCAATGATCCCGCTACAAAATCTTGGCAATTTCCAAACAGTTGCACCCCTCTGAAAGACGTCTGTGTCATGATTGGTTTTAAATCAAACCCAGGGAGGGAACCGTTGGGTCCAGTGATTGTTGGTTCAGCAGAGTGCACAAGCAGCTGCAGCGTCTAGCTTCTGACTTTGAATGGCAGACCTTGATCAGAGTTTCCAGCTCTTCTCTGAGAGCAGCAGGAGGAATCCAGACTGGAATCTTCAGGTTTGGCTCACCAGGGCTGGAAGGCAGGTTAAGCTCACCCAGAGCTTCAGGCTTGAGACAGGTTTCCTGTGAGCAAAGACAGAGGAGGGTTAGAATCAGTTTTCTCACTTGAGACAACTTAGATTCTTTCTGGTAACAGAGGCTCAGGTTGCTAACCAAACTAAGGTCAACACTGCGGCATTGAAGGAAGGTCTGGCAGCTGCTTATGAAGGGAAGGTCTCCTGATGAGTAGATGAGTCTCAGGTGTGCTGGAGGGCTCCAGCCCAGGAGACCCACGGCGCACTCTGCTGGTGGAAGGTGGTACATCCCCAGATCCCAACATTACCCCCCTCTCAAGGACCACCTCTTGGCGGTCCCGAGGATGTAGACTGGAGAGAACTCTCATACTCCTCGATCAGGGACGGATCGAGGATGTATGAGCCAGGAACCCAGGTGCGGTCCTCCGGACCGTAGCCCTCCCAGTCGACGAGGTACTGCCATCCACGACCTCGCCGACGGGAGTCCCGGATCCGGCGAACAGTGAAGGCCGGATGACCATCGACGTCCAGGGCGGGTGGAGGGGAGTCGGATGGTGGGCACAGGGAGCTCGTAATGACAGGTTTAACTTGGGAGACATGAAACGTAGGATGGATTCGAAGAGTCGGTGGCAGGTGCAGGCGGACAGCAGAGGGGTTGATTATTTGAGCTATCTTATAAGGGCCGATGAACCGGTGTGACAGCTTCTTAGACATGGCTTTGAGGGGAATGTCACGTGTAGATAACCATACCTCTTGGCCTACGGTATAGTCAGGGGCAGGACGTCTTCTAGAATCAGCGAAGCGTTTAGTGGAGGCAGATGAGCGGTTGAGGGAGGTGATGGTGTCCTTCCAGATACGCTGACAATGGCGTATGTGGTGATGGACTGATCTGACCGTTATCTCTCTCTCGTCTGCAGGGAAGAGTTGAGGCTGATAACCGATGGAAACCTGGAACGGGGATAAACCAGTAGAAGCAGATTTTAAAGAGTTATGGTCGTATTCGATCCAGGTCAGAAACTGACTCCAGTAAGTAGGGTTGTTAGATGTTAAGCAGCGGAGAGTGGACTCAAGTTGTTGATTCATCCTCTCCGTCTGCCCGTTAGACTGTGGATGATAACCAGAGGTGAGGGAGGACTTGCAGTTTAACGCTGAGCAGAAAGCTTTCCAGACCTGTGAGATGAACTGAGGACCACGATCAGAGAGGATTTCTTGTGGAATACCATGGAGTCGGAAAACATGCTTCACGAGAAGCTGGGCCGTCTGGAAAGCAGTGGGAAGTTTCCTGAGGGGAATTAAGTGACAGGCCTTGGAAAAACGGTCAACGATGGTTAGAATGGTGGACATACCTCTAGAAATCGGGAGACCGGTGACAAAATCTACGGCGATATGTGACCAAGGACGGGTTGGAACAGGTAGAGGATGCAGCAGGCCAGAAGGTGGTTGATGAGAGGTCTTGTTTCTGGCGCAGATGGGGCACGCCAAAACGTACTCCTTAACGTCTTTGTGAAGTGATGGCCACCAGAAACGTCTTGTTATGAGGGCAATGGTTCTGCTCACTCCAGGATGGGCGGAGAATTTTGCTGCGTGCATCCACTGGATCAGTCGGGATCTGACGGAAGACGGAACATAAGTTTTATTTGGAGGGCCGTTACCTGGGTCAGGTTCAGAGGCTAGGGCAGAGTTGATGAGATCAGTGATCTCCCAGGAAACCACTCCAACAGTACAGGAGGCAGGAAGAACAGGCTCGGGCGTCTCAGGTTGATCAGTGGAGTACAGACGAGAGAGAGAATCGGGCTTGACGTTCTTGGAACCAGGTCTGTAAGAAATGATGAGGTTGAAACGAGAAAAAAATAATGACCATCTAGAGTGACGTGGGTTGGATCATTTTGCCGATTGGATATAAGCCAGGTTTTTGTGGTCCGTCCAAACCAATACTGGATGCTCGGCCCTCTCGAGCCAGTGTCTCCATTCCTCCAGGGCAAGTTTAATGGCAAGAAGTTCTCGGTCTCCCACATCATAATTTTGTTCAGCTGGTGAGAGTCTGCATGAAAAAAATGCACAGGGGTGAGTTTTCTGGTCAGAGTCTGACTGTTGGGATAAAACTGCTCCAATACCGGAGTCAGATGCGTCCACCTCTAAAATAAACTGTTTAGAGGGATCTGGCTGGATAAGGATGGGTGCTCTGGAAAATAGATTTTTTTATTTATTAAAGGCGTTCTGGGCTTCAGGTGTCCATTGAAAAGTCTTCTTCACAGAAGTCAGAGTTGTGAGAGGTAGAGCTGTTTGATTATAATTTCTTATAAAGCGTCTGTAGAAGTTTGCAAACCCAAGAAACCTCTGAAGCTGTTTGCGGTTTTCAGGTGTCGGCCAGTCCAGAACTGCCTTTATCTTTGCTTCGGATGGCTTCACCTGCCCGCCCTCGTGCACAAACCCTAAAAAAGTGACAGATGGTTGGTGAAATTCACATTTTTCTGCTTTCACAAAGAGTTTGTTCTCCAATAGTCTCTGAAGAACTAGACGCACATGTTTCTTGTGGTCTGAGAGGTTCTTGGAGTAGATCAAAATATCATCGATGTACACAAAAACGAATACGTTCAAAAAATCTCTGAGGACGTCGTTGACAAGAGCTTGGAAGCAAGCAGGAGCGTTTGTGAGACCAAAAGGCATGACCAAATACTCAAATTGGCCTAAGGGGTTCTTAAAGGCTGTCTTCCATTCATCTCCTTCTCTTATTCTAAGAAGGTGATAAGCGTTTCTTAAATCGAGTTTGGTGAACACTGTTGCACCCTGAACTGGTTCAAAAGCTGATGCTAGTAATGGTAGGGGGTACTTATTCTTGACGGTTATCTGATTCAAGCCTCTGTAGTCTATACAGGGTCGTAGGGAACCATCCTTTTTACCCACAAAAAAGAAACCATCACCAAGAGGAGATGAAGATGGACGAATAATTCCAGCAGAGACTCATTGATATATTTCTCCATAGTTTCACGTTCTGGTTTGGAGATGTTATATAGTCTACTGCTGGGAAGGGGGGCTCCTGGAAGTAGATCAATGGCGCAGTCATATGGTCTGTGAGGTGGAAGAGACGTCGCACTAACCTTACTGAAGACTGGTGCCAGATCATGATATTCGGGAGGCACAGAAGTAAGGTCAGGAGAGTCCATCTCCCCCCTACCTCTAGGGGACTGAATAGCAGGAGCCGCAGAACGAAGGCATGACTCGTGACAGGAAGTGGACCAAGACTCAGCCCAGTTGATATGGGGGTTGTGACGTTCCAGTTGTCTTTCCTCAGGGGATAGCCTTGTGTGTCCAATCTGCATGGGTTCGGCCTCCGCTCCATCTGAGTGAGAGACTTGGACAGGCACAGAAAGAGTCTGGTTTTTAGACTTTGGCTTGGAACTGGATTCTGGGGGTCCAGAAAAAACAGAAGCATTATTAAATGTAGGAGCTGACACAGAAAAATTTAGACTTCTTTGTCTAGAGTTATTTCTAGTTCGGAGTCTGTTATCCAATCTGATGGTTAAACGGATTAAGTCCTCCAAACTAGCTGGTTCGTCGATTGTGGCTAGTTCGTCTTTGATGTTATCATTTAAAGCCTTAAAATAAGCACTCTTAAGTGCACATTCGTTCCAACCTGAGGCTGCGGCTTTAACCCGGAAGTCAATGGAGAACTCAGCCACTGTAGAATTTCCCTGTTTTAAACTTAGCAGGGCTCAGGAATCAATTGTTTTATCTGAGTCATGGTTAAAAACTTGGGAAAACTCAGATATGAACTCGGGAAAAGTACAAGAAAAGCTGGACTCTGAAGAGAACCTTGCCTCCACCCATTCAAGAGCTCGTCCAGTGAGTTGAGAGAGAATGAAGGATATTTTTTTCCTATCATTCGGCAAACTGCCGGGGGAGTGCTCAAAAAGTAAACAACACTGGAACAAAAATCCCTTACAATCCTTTTGGTTACCTGAAAATCTTTCAGGCGGACTTGGACGGAACTCAGGAAATGACGTCACTGCCGGTGACCTTAGAGGCGGAAGTGGATCCGGAACAGGACGTACTGCTGGCGTGGCATTAGTGCTTCCCATGTAGCTGGCATATGCTTGTAACATTTGGTTCTGATGTTCAACTTTTGTGTGTAACTCACGGAGGGTATGCGCATGTCCAAGGATTTGAGCGTCCTGCTCCTCAAGCCTCCTCCGGAGGTGATCTGCTGGGCTTTGTGTTTGGCCGCAGTGTTCTGTCATGATCGGTTTAATATCAAACCCACATGCACAACACAACGGAGGCTGGGTAAAAGTTTAACAGAGTTTATTAAAGTCAGTTGACACAAGAACATGAACTGGATCTGGAACTGGTCCGGGTTGGGTTCACTGAAGTCTGCAGAGATGGATAGTTTGATTAGCCGGGCAGTCAGATGATCAATAGAGTCCATTAAGATAATTCTGAGTCTACCTTGACGGAGTCCAGGCTTCTCTTGTGAGAGAGGGAACCGTTGGGTCCAGAGATTGTTGGTTCAGCAGAGTGCACAAGCAGCTGCAGCGTCTAGCTTCTGACTTTGATTGGCAGACCTTGATCAGAGTTTCCAGCTCTTCACTGAGAGCAGCAGGGGAAAATCCAAATAGGAATCTTCAGGTTTGGCTCACCAGGGCTGGAAGGCAGGTTAAGCTCACCCAGAGCTTCAGGCTTGAGACAGGTTTCCTGTGAGCAAAGACAGAGGAGGGTTAGAATCAGTTTTCTCACTTGAGACAACTTAGATTCTTTCTGGTAACAGAGGCTCAGGTTGCTAACCAAACTAAGGTCAACACTGCGGCGTTGAAGGAAGATCTGGCAGCTGCTTATGTAGGGAAGGTCTCTTGATGAGTAGATGAGTCTCAGGTGTGCTGGAGGGCTCCAGCCCAGGAGACCCACGGCGCACTCTGCTGGTGGAAGGTGGTACATCCCCAGATCCAAACAATCTGACAATTTTTTACTTTTCAGAGTCTGTCATATCTGTTTTCTGACCCATTTTGCCAAAGGAAAGGAAAGTGCCTAATAATTAAGCACACCTTATATAGGGTGTTGATGTCATTAGGCCACACCCCTTCTCATTACAAAGATCCACACAACCTGATTTACTTAATTGGTAGTTGGCTTTCAGGCCTATACAGCTTGGAGTAGGACAACATGTTTGTAAAGGATGATGTGGCCAAAATACTAATTTGCCTAATAATTCTGCACACAGTGTATATAAACTTTAGCTCAACCTAACATTGAAAATCCCTTCAATATTTTCAGAGGATAAAATCCGTTGAATAATTAACAATTAAAACTTAGAGTAATCAAAATAATGTTATCCTCTTTGTACACATTATTTAGATCTATCATACTACGCATTGTTTTTTATGAAACATATTGAATGTTTACTGGTTTTCATTAATGAAATAAATATTTACGGTAAATCTTGAACATGAACCTGAATATATCTTATTCCTCATTTATAGACAAAACCATCATCAGACAGGAAAAGCTAGGTTTATAGCAGGGTTTAATTCAGTTTAAGCTTCCATCTCAAACAGGAACACAAGGCAGATTAAGAGAGAACAGAGGATGCTGCCTTGGAAACAGGTTCACTGACAGCCAGAGTTTAATACAAAATGGAGCTGCTGATGTTTCTCTGACACACTAACCTCATTCACAGAAGGGAGGAGAAGGAAAGCACAGCAGCAATTTGCTTTTTTTATACCCAGTTGGAAAAATAAAGATGCAGGAAAATTCTTTATTTCAAGCAGCAAACAGGATTTTTTTATGAGACATGTTATGTGGAGGAGCAGCTGTCATTTCGTTAAACAGATGCTGCAGACTGTAGAGGGCTGAGATCTCACTGTTGATATCCATGTGTGAGAAAAGAGTGTGAAGCTTCACTCCATCATTTCTCTGCCTCTTTTCATCAGACATTCTGTGGCAATCAATATTTCTGAGCACAGAAGCAGGAAATTAATGGATTATTTTAATCACTGAGCAGGTACTAACAGAAAACCTGATTACAATCTATTCAATTCAATGCAGTTTATTTCTATAACTCCAATTAACAACACATGTCATCTCAAGGCACTTTACAGTTCAACCAGATCATCCAGTCAGATTGATTCAAAGTTTTCTATCTAAGGAAAATCAGTTGAATGCATCGACTAATCGACAATGGAAACCTACTAGCACTAAGTTGCTAACTGGTTAACAAGATGCTTCCAACAAACCGGCTACAATCAAATATGCTTGCAAACCTTCCACCACAACAATTCTGCCCTCTTGATAAACGACCAATCACATTCACTTTATTCACTCGTGTAAAGTCGTGCACCACTCAAGAGGATTCAGAAATGCAGTGGTTGGAACAGCCGCTTCCCTACAATGTCAACAGTGGGTGGTGAGGTTGTTCGAGGACCCAGATCCAGAGATGAGTGAAGCAGAGATGAGTTCTGAGCCTCTGCTACCTATGGCTGAAATCCAGAAATCCAACTTAAAATATTAAACAAACCAAAACCATGGAGACATCAGGGAAAAACGAGCCTGAGGAGCCGGGGAGAGATGAGCTGAGTAGACAAATACAGCAATTAGAAGGTACCAGCACTGAGTGACTGCAGAGATGGAGTATTTAAGGAGAACAGAACAAAGGATGGACTAATGAGCTGAATAAGGAGCAGGTGTGGGTGGAACTGGCAAGAGGGAATCCAAGGGGAAAGAAAACAATCACAAGGGGGCAACAGAGAGGAACTAAAGAATGCTTGAATCTGATGGAAAATAAAAACAAAACAACTGATAACAGAAAACTGAAAACTCAGAGTCACAACAAATGGGAAGAACCATAACATACAACTTAAAGACAGCAGGTGAATTAGCCTCCTGCATCCAGGCGGGGTGATGATTCTGGAGCACCTGTCACTAAGATCACTTTTCCCTGTGATTTGAAAGAAAAAAAGAAAAAAAAACTATTTGCTTCCTTTAGTTGCAATAAATATGTTACCAATCTATTAGGAAACTTTAAAATATAATGTTTGCACAAATCTCTTATATACGCTCATAGGTCAGTCTTACCAGATAATAATGGTCAAATCAGATATTAAACAGGTGAATATTTCTTATTTTCAGCAAAGCCTTGGAATCATTATGAATGTTTGAAACCCCACAGAGAAAAAACAGATCAGGAGGCTTTCGTTATAGGAATGCAAAATAAAGGAATTTGTTAAACAGCTACAGTTTTCTTTATACTACAGTTGATCTAGTACAAAAATCTGAATCAGTTTTCATTTTTATAGCAATTCAGTTCAATTCGGTTTATTTCTATAGCACCAATTCACAACACGTCATCTCAATGCACTTTACTATTCAACCAGATCATCCAGTCAGATTGATTCAAAGTTTTCTATCTAAGGAAAAACAGTTTATTGCATTGACTGCATCGAGCAAGAATTTAGGAAATAAAACAAGAGTTGAGACATTGGCTGACAGAGACAGAACTTTCCTCTAAGGATCTCAACAATATGTTCTTTGTTTTTACGGGCAAACATGCAGTATCTTTATCTGATCTAGAAATAGTACAGAGATTTGCACGGGCACGATTTGAGGACTGGTATAATCCCATCTTCCAAATGTTTCCAGTTTGAATCCCTCTCATTGTGGTAAGAGGCTCTGTTTTACAGAGTGAGGGAGATGGGAGAAGCCCTGAGGGGCTGACTCGAGAAGAGACAGCGCCGTGAGATTTCCCCCAGCATTCGGTTCCCAAACCGTGGTCCTAAAACACGGACAAAGACCCGGTTTGACGTTTGAAAAAGAGCAGGTCTTACCCTAGACAGAAAGCATGCCAAGAACCAACTTTGCCATGTGGTGTGGTGTTCCAGGATTTAGAGGAAAGGTCAGAGACTTTTCAATACGGGAACAATATTTCAAACTAAAGCAGGTCTGGGTTGTTTCAGAAGCCTACAAATAAGGACCAATCCATGTTAGATAATAATCAGTATCTCAGTCTACATACTCCCTGATTTAGTTTTTTTCCTTAATTCAAAGCTAAGTTATGCCAAACATAATTTCTTTGACCTAAAGAACAATAAATTACTTATGTTTCAGCAGGACGTATGGACATTCCTGACTGGTCAGAATGCAGGAGTGGGATCAAATCCTCCCTCCCTGGGTCCTCTGTGGTCTACCTGGCCACACAAATATAAAGCAAAGCTATTACATTTCTATTCAATACACTTCTTTTTTTAAATTGCCTTTTTGAGATGTCATTTACAGCTTGTTTAAGTGGGGTTTCAGGGAGAGCTCATGGCTTGCACTGCAGGTGATTGGGTCCCTCCTAGGGTTGTGGCAGTTAAGTATTTGGGAAGCGTCTACCTGGGATGGATTTGGTAGGATAGCGTATGTATAAGGAGTGTAACAACATTTTCAGTGTGTGCTTTTATTTGTCATTTTGCTGAGTGTTTTGCTCAGAGTTTGGCTTTCCCCTTCTACTGGACCATCTTAGACCCCAATATTAGAGGGGCCTGTTCCCTCCAATCTTTATGTTCCCTGCAGGTGACCAGTACCTCTGCCCACAGCCGCACGGCCCATGGTGAGGCTGGGTACATCTCATTCCCAAAGGCTGCTGCACTGGAAAAAATTGAGATCAAGATAAGTAATTTTTTTCGCAAAATATGTGCACTTGTTCTTGGATTAAGGAGGAAAAAGAGACATTTTACCCATAGACAAGAGAATTTATAATTAAAATAAGAAAACACAATTGCATTGCCTTATTTCAATTGCACATTATCAAATCATCTTCTTTTAAGAGGAAAAATACTAATTCCATTGGCAAACTATCTCATTTACCTACTCAAATTAAAGCTACAGTGTGTAATTTTCAGCGACATCTAACGTCCAGACTGCAGACCGCAGCAACATGAACATCTCCCCCCCATCGCTTCTCCCCCCCAACAGTACGGAGAGCGTTACGGGACAAAATGTCTTCCACGACGTCCGCATCACCTACCTTCACAAGTGATGAGGTTTGTTTACATAGATAATTTTACAGATAGTATTTCATTAGTCTGTGTGTTCAGTACCGTCTCAGTTCATCTCTCTCAACTTGCCGTAGTTACTTTCGAGCGTAATGGGCGATCTCGCAATCGCTAGTTTGTTGGCTCTGCGCTGCTGTAGCGCAAAGATGTCTGCCTCCATGGCTGCGAGACCCGCTCCTATGTAATTATAAATAACAAATTCTAAGGCAACGCAAATATTAAGGTTAAGAGGCTGAGCTCGTAGATGATGATAAATAACATAGTTATGTATAATATATTACATTTCTGACTGTATATCCCTGTAATTATTACACACTGTAGCTTTAAGGGTAAATACACTTAATTTATAAAAAAAAAATATTTCTAGATTGTTTTTCCAGCTCTCTGGCTCTTATCTGATCTTGCTCTGCGAAAAATATTTAGAAATAGGTAAAAAATGTGTGTTAACTTTAATTTGAGGAAGATGTTCTTCCAATGGAATGAGTACTTTTACTCTTATATATAAGATAATTAGATTAGATAGGATGCACTTGAAATATATGTATTTTTTTTATTCATTGCCAAAGTGTTTCACTTACCTCCTCAATTCAAGAAAAAAAAGCACTTATTTTAAGAAAAAAATGACATATTTAGACAATTTTTTGCAGTGTGAGGATGGCTTTTGTTTACTGGGCCCACAACTGGGTCTGCCTTGACCAACTGCTTCCAGAGCCTGAGGCCTTGTTGCTTCAGCTCCTTGGTCTTCAGCCCCATAGCCTCTGGGCTCAGGGCTCTCATCTGTCCATATCGGGTGGGTGTTGCCTTCCTTATATTGACCCTCCCTTTCTCCCTCTACTCTGTGGTGCCTTTAAATATCATAAGATAAGACAGAGTTTATCGATCTCACACTGGAAAAAGTTCGGTTGTCACATTGGCTTAAGAGTCAAGGTGCCAAAAGGAGGAAAAGGTGCATGGGGTTTAATATACAGTGACTCAGACAACTTTTATTGTCGTTTTGTATACAGTCATAGAAGGTTTTAAGCAGGGCTTTTGTCTCCCCTGTGTCAGCCCTGGACTTTTGGGAGTGGGTCTGGGGCCCCTCACACCTGCTGTTGAGCATATCTTCCTGCTGAAAGAGCCTTACTGTATACTCTTTATGTTCTCAAGCACACTCATGCCTATGCACCATATAGGTGTTTGGATCCAGGTGTTCACGGATACACGGTGAAGTTTAATACTATGCTGCAGCTTAAACTATAAATAGCTCTATATAACATTGTCTTCATCTTCATGTGTTTTGCTATTGATGTTTGGATGCATGTATTTACTGTGTATCTATGGGATATTTACTCTTTTCTACTGGTTGATGTGTTGTTATGTTTATTTTCTTCTCTTCCTTTCTTGCAGATTATCTCCTTTATTATCTCTCTGTCTTTCTCTTCCTCCCTTCCCCTTTTCTTCCCCATTCTCCTTTCCTTATTTCTTACCACGTCTCCATGACTCACCTCCTTTTCCGTCCACTGAATATGTTTTTTTTCTCCAAGTAATTTCTAATGACGTTTCATACAAAATTAAGGAAACCTATAACGGCCATGATGGTCTACTTGTGAAAGAAAATCTGTTGGGCTATTATCCATCATTGTGAAATCAATTCTTAATGCAATCATGAAAAAGAAAGATTCCAATGTGATAGCTGCAGAAATATTATCCACAGCAACACCAATCAATAATTATGTAACATAATAAATGTTATTTCAAAAGATTTCTGCAGAAATTAACAACAGATGCAAGAGCCTACAGTGCAGACAAAAACATCTGCTGCCACTCCATCTTCCTCCCATCATCCAAACAGCCACACTTTCTTTAAAGGTGTTTCTCTGGGACATTGCTTAAGTTAGTGTTTATGGTTTCTTTGTCTTTTCTATCTGTTGACTTATCAATGTGGTTTACCAGAGAGCAGTCAGTGCCCATATTTTTGCCATCTGACTGTTGGCTCCAGTGATCACTTCCTGCTCAGCTGGAAAATAACAAAACAGAGAACAAACTGACGCCACAAGTTCAAGCCGTGCTGCACAGGGCTGCTTATTTCTAAACAATTACTTCCACACTGATTTGAAGAAACAAACAAAAGAATCTCAAAGCAGAAGCTCAACTCCTGAAGAAAAGAAAAGGCAACATTTTCTGCACTGAAAAAATGTATGCAACCGCTTTTGGCATTTGGCATTTCTTACCCTGCTAACATGAAACAATTGTGTTAAAGTCCAAGGGATTCAAACATATTAAGAGAGCTGCATGAAATAAAATTTAACATTTTTAAGCCAAAATTAAATATTTTACTTGAAAATGTTTATTAAATCAAATTAAATCAAAATAAAGCTAGCTAAATAAATATCTAAAAGATCAAATAAAGCTATTAATTGGAATATTAGGTTAATATACATTCAGAATTTAGGAATTTTACATATTTCTTATTTCATATAAGTTAAAATTACAGTTTTCTATAAAATCAGAATGAGAACTAAAACAAATGGATAAATTCAGCTTTAAAAATTAGAATATTTTTTTGTACTTGTTTTGAAAAAACATGTAGCGGATTAAAACTGGGATCCTATCTCCATACCACTGAAGCTATCACCCTATTGTTTTTAAATAATAAAACTGAATTTATTTAAAGAAAAAAAGTGAAATACATCCAAAAGACCTATCAGTTCCCATGTCTGTTCCAGCGAATATCATAAGAATTTCTTTTAAGTATTATGTTTTCAGTGCAGGGGCCATAACAGGGGCCAGGACATGATCGACAGGAGCACTGGCCCCCTCTGGCCCCTGTCTAGAACCGCCCATGGTTAAAGTAACTAAATATCATTAAGTAAATAATGGTTCCATTACTTTTTTATTTTTCTAAATGCTTTATCACTCATCATTACATAATTTGGAAATGTGTAGTGAATTTATTGTGGCAAGCAAAAAACATGTTTAATTAATATAAATTTAGCAAATTGAAGTGTGTGCAATATGCAAACCGGAAATTAAATATTTTAAATGTATAAATTAAGAGATTAATTATTGAGAGTGACTTTTTGCCCCTCAGATTTCGTCTTTTTAATATTTTTTTTCTATTTATTTTAAATGTTTTATCATTCATGCAGATTTTATATTTTTTATTTAGTTTTAAGTATTTTCTTGAAAATGTAAATTTAAAGATTTTATATTTTCAGTTATTTTTTTAAGTTGCTGTGTTTTTAGATTGCTTTTTACAGATTTAATTATTTTCAAACTGTATAATCCAGATCGCATTTGCTTCCCTTCTGGGACAGGCTTTCCTCTGAAGTGAGGAAAAAGATGCATTTCTATTGATCTACATCGACGTTAGCTACAGCATTTTTATTTTTTGATGTGTGCATCAAGACTGAACGCATGTATTGGGCTTGAAGTGAAGAGAAAGTTCATGAATATTGCTATGAAATGATCTGTTGTAGGCATTTTCAAAAGAATGTAGTTGTTAATATAATATATTATTCATTTTATCTAAATTAGACTAGAAATAAAAAAAGAACATCAAATCTTAAAAAAAATATGAAGAGAGAATTTTTATTTATTTATGTTAAATTAAATCTGAGCAAATTATTCTCTAAACACATTTTAAAGATGTATACCACTTTTTCCAAATTTTTTAACCTGGTTCTGCTGGAGGTTTCTTCCTGTTAAAAGGGAGTTTTTCCTCTCTACTGTCGCTACAAGCATGCTTAGGGCTGGATTTATCAAGATCCAATTTTGCGTGCAGTAATTTGCGCTCGCAAACTGGAATTTTGCCCGAGGGGCTGAACCATGGTTTGCGGGTGATTTAACAAGAGTGATTGCGTAACTGGTGGCAGGTGCAAAACTGTTGGAGACGCCCTATTTAAATGATGGTTTTGCGCGTTTTGTGGTTTGCGGCAAAGTAGTTTGTACAAACTAGTGCATTAAGAAATTTAAATATTACAGTGACCCCCAACAACAACAAAAAAAAAAAAAAAAAAAATATATATATATATATATATATATATATATATATATATATATATATATATATATATATATATATATATCTATATATATAAAGAAAAAACTTTGGCAACCTTTATTCCCTAAGGTGGTATGTGGCTGAATTTCTACTTCACTGCAGTAAAAAAAAAACAGGTGCTTTGTATTGGCCTGTAGAAAAATGCACATACCAAATGGCTCACAAGAAGTGACTGTGGATGAGATTACTGTGCGTATGCATCCCCGCAGCATTGGCATGTTGCTCCACAGGCGCAGGGGGGAGGTCGGGGTTCTCCGGTAGGGCGTCAGGACGACATGGCATTTAGAACGTCGGACAGCACTTCTGAAAAACTAGATTGGGAGATCCAATATTGCAAGGAGTTTTGTGATATCTGGTATTGCGTGGGTCCTCCTTGTGGCTGGTTCGAAATCCATTCGGAGTTCCCCCAACAGCTCCAAAATGTCAATGCTGGATAAACGACATATTTTGATGATCGTTTCCTCGTTCATTCCAAAAATATTCACACGGAGTGAAAAAATGCGTTCTCTGCGTCTCCTTGCTTCATTTCGATGTCTCCTTCTTGCGACAATAACCGCTGCCATGTGTGCGCAATTACGCATACAGACCATTTGCACCTTCTTTTGAAACGTGTTAAATATAGAGTCAGATACCGTTAGCAAAATTGCTTTCAGGTTTGATAAATCACTTTGCGAGTGCTAAATTAATATATTTACATGTTCTCCTCCCACAAGACGCACTTTTGCGTGTAAACCCCCCATATTGCATATTCATTGCAGAAAAAGTACTAAATGGATAAGAGGCGCTATTTAGCACGTTTTAAAGACCAAATCCTTTTAGCACGCTGTTGATAGATCAGTTTGTACATTTTTTAGCGTGCGCAGTGAAATAGCTCACGTTTTTATACACGCAAACCTTTGGTAGTGTGAGGGATTGCATCCGAGTCAATCAGTCGATGCATTTAACTAGTTTTCCTTAGATAGAAAATTTTGAATCAATCTGGATGATCTGGTGAACTGGAAAGAGCCTTGAGATAACATGTGTTGTGAATTGGTGCTGTAGAAATAAACTGAACTGAATTAATTCTGTCTGAAGTTTATATTTCCATTGTTCCATTGAGGCTCAGTTTCTACAAGGCTGTATACCTAATTTAACACTAAACCAAATGAAAATACAAATAGTCACTTCTTCTAACTCAACAACCCAAAGTAACATAAAGAGAATTGTGTCTTTAAACGAAAAGTCCAGTCAGCAAGGAATGATCAATGGATCATTATTCATACCTAAAACTAATACGTTCAAGGTGATTTAATGAATTTAGCGTTAATCAGTAAAAAAAAAAATAAAAACAACAATATTCATTGCAATCACTGAGTCTGGGAGCGGCCATTTTTGCCCAAATATAGTAACCCCTCCCTCCTGCCATCTTCCAGCAGTGACGTCACGGTGCGGTAAGCCTAGCGCCATTCTCCCCGCTTTACAAGCAAAATCAATGGGAACTACTAGACACATCTGCAATCAACAACAATTATTGAAGATTTCCAGAGGACTTCACCATTGAAATTCACCAGAGCTATAGTGAAACTGACAATGCCCACGTGCATGGCAGCTGGATGTTGGAATACATCGGGTAAAAGTGAAATAAAAAAAAGAGTTATTTCACCTTTCTGATTACTGATCCTCCACGGACGGGTTGGTCGTTGGATTCCCAACTTGAAGAGGGAGGATTTGCCATCGAACTTCTGGCCAGAGAAAAAACACGTAATATGTAGCCAACATTTGGAAGAAGAATGTTTTCAAGATGACTTGGATAATAGCGCGTTGTGACAAACACCAGATACAGCACTGGGACTTGATCAACAGCCGATACCGCACCGTGACGTCACAAACCAGTACGTGGCAGTAGTGTTCTTTGACAAACATGGATGCCTCCAATAAAGCACATTCACATGAAAATTACTCTGAATTAAAAACACTGATCATTCATTGAACAGTATGTAATTATTTCATATTTAAAGTGCTTTCAGAAGTTTCTATTCTGAATACTTTTCCTTTAAAGCCCTCTGTGTGCAATGTAAAGTCATCAAACAAACTCTTGCAGGCTCTCATGTCAAGAGTTTACAAATGTGCCTCCGTCATGGTTTTTCCAAAGCCACGTCTACAAGCTACAAGCCAAATTGGAAAACCAGAGGACAGCAGATGCCAAGCAGAGCCTCTGAGCAGAGCTGCCTCAAATAAAGAGGGGAACATTCAATGTGAACTGCACTTTACCTTCAGTCGGTCATCTGAGGACAAGGGGAAACCCTTGCCAGGAGATTTCCTTTATTAAAATTATATTTTTGAAAGCAATATCTCTCAGTTTATACCACACACCAGTACATAATAAAACTGGCTTTAGTGATTTAACTCTGAACAGTGGTAACAGATATCTTGCATTAAAGCCTGGGGGAGAAAAAAAAAGTTAATTTTGTTCTCCTGGACCTCTGATGGGAAAATTATGAAAATGTAAAAACATAAAGAGACTCAAAGAAAGGGAAAGAACTTGTAGGAAGTTTGATCTAGTTAAAGCATTTTTGAAGTTTCTATGTTTTTAAATAGTTAATCATCCTTTAAGAATATTGACATGTAAATACGCTATCATTGAATGTTATGAGGTTAAAAAGGTAATAATTCCTGGATAACGTCCAAACAGTTACACAATGTAAGAAAGGGTAGATGGCTCAATAATTATTAGTATTATGCTTAAATTGAGACCTGGATTAATCATCTAAAACACTAAAATCAAAGTAAAAACAAAAACGACAGCATGCATATCGAAAGTTTAATTTCGTGAATCAGTGTCTTCAATAAAGCTTTTATGAAAGTACTTTATAATGTTGGTGTTCTGCTTAATTTCACTTTTCCAGGGGATTTTGGCTCCGTACCCAAGGTGGAGCTTTTAAACTTTCCCTGGGAACATTGGAGGAGCGAGTTTTGTACAGCAGTATGCTATGATATTTGCCAGCTTATTATGATAAATAACAATAACTCTGTTAATGTTTTGTAATTATTCCAGATTAATCATAAACTTATAAAGAAAAAACTTTCAGCAAAAGCAGGATTATGGAAAATTAGGTGTCAAATATGTATTTCAACTCTTCCTGCTTTTGGTTCAACTTAATAATAGAAGAAATACCTCAAGTATGTAAATCTAGAAACAGCCATTTACTTAATTTTATCAGTGAAACAAAAAAATGTAGCCACTTTTAAAAGGGAGTTAAAAATTTATTATAAATGATCAAAACGGCACTGGGAGTAAAGCATAAAATCAGTTATTTTTTCTTTTTTATCAGGCTGATTTAGATAATTCAATTCAGTTTATTTCTATAGCGCCAATTCACAACACATGTCATCTCAAGGCTCTTTCCAGTTCAACCAGATCATCCAGTCACATTTATTCAAAGTTTTCTATCTAAGGAAAACCATTTGATTGCATCGACTCATTGACTCTTCAGCAATCCCTCAAACTAAGCATGCTTGAAGCGAAAGTGGAGAGGAAAAACTCCCTTTTAACAGGAAGAAACCTCCAGCAGAACCAGGCACATTGTGATAAATTTGATAAATGAAAAAGATAAATGTTCTGAAGCCCTTAAGAGTAACGGGAACACTAGCCTGAACAATTTCCCTGTATGCATCCTTATCCTCTTAAAAAAAAAAAAAAAAAATTATTAAATTTAAAGAACATAATCATGACCATGATGCTGCCCCCACTGTGTTCTACCATTGCTTTCATGTTTTTAATAGATATTGTTTTTTCATTATAAAATTTAAATGTAAATCCTTTTTATTGTCCCATAATGAGGAAATTCAAGGCATAAATCCTATCTCCTTGGGGAGCAGTGGGCTGCCATTGTGGGGCGCCCAGGGAGCAGTGTGGGGTTCAGGGTTTTGATCAGGAACCCAGAGTGGAGGATCTGTGGGTCAAACCGGGTACTAGGCCAACAATCCCCTTTTAACCTTTAAATTAACCTTGTGGAACTGTGGCTTAACATTAAGTTCTGTCTCATCAGACGATAAAATCTTCCAAAGGCTTGTAACATATTTTAACCAGGCCTGGTTTTTCTTTCGAAGGAAAACCAGCTTGTGTTCTACAGGCCTGCTCCTTCTTACATGTTTAGGATTTTTCTGGTCACATGGAGAACAGAACCACTTTTTGGCTGATAGTCCTGGAAACCTTCCATGTTTCTTTGCAAGTTTCTATTGAGCCTTCCTGTCTAATGGGGCAACATTAAGCCTGGTCTATTTTGTCTTTTTAATTTTTTAGATTAATTGCACAAGATAAACATAAAATTAGAGATCAAAAAACATTTTCAAATATTTATCATTGTTTAGTTATTATGTCCTAAAAATCTGCTAAAATCAGGCTGCCAGTAGTTGGAGCTGCTCCAAGCATTTAGCACGCCAGGAGGAGAAAATTGGTATTGCTGCAGAAAGACTTCCTGTATTAGCATTGGGGCTAAGCAATGGGTCCCTGCTTGAATGTTTGAGTGCAGCTATCATTAAGAACATTCAGAGTTACGACCCATGACAGCTGGGCTTAGAATAAGTGCATTTGCCACTTCCTTTCCTTTTAGTAATGGCATTTATATCTAACTCTTACACAACCTTAGTATTATTATTATTAGTGCAGTGACTTGTTCTTAAAGTCGTAGGGAAGTGGCTGTTCCAACCGTTGCATTTCCGAATTCATCCGAGTGGTGCCCGACTTTACACGAGGGAATAAAGTGAGTAAAGTTTGGTTGTGGCCAGTTTCTCTGGAGCATCTTGCTAACCAGTTAGCAACTTAGTGCTAGTAGGTTCCCAATGGGAAATTCCATTGGGACCAAGTAGCACTAAATTGGTGACTTAGAAACGACGCTGTCAAGGAACGCTATGGACAGAGGAAACATGCAAGAGGAGGAGAGTTTAGTGTCGGAGGTCGTGGATGAGTCTCCTCCGTCATCCATTTTTTATTTAGAGGAGGAAAGCGGGGATGAAGATGTTGTGGAAGAGGACGCCAGGGCAGCAGAAGCTTGGTTTGGTGTAGAAGGCTTCCAGCCGTACATGTTTGAGCCCTTGCCTCGCAACGCTGCCAGTTCTGTTAGCTCTACGCCTGCTGAAGACACAGACATCCATCCCCGTGAACACTGGGACGGAACTCAATGGGAAAGTAGAGTATTCTGATTTCAACTGTTGCATATATTAGCTGCAACATATGAATCAAGATGCTATGACTGAAAAAAATTTGATTGACAGATGACCGTTGATATATGATTGGCCGAATTTAGGTTTTCAGGCTGACCTATAACTAACTGGCCTGCATAAGATAACGAAAAAATAACACAAGTTTTAAGACACAATTATTTTTTTTTTAAATAGAAATTTTCTAAATTTTGGGACAATAACATCTGATAAAGATTACATCTATATACATGTTTAAGCCAGAATGATGTGACATTTAAATATGATTTCCCTACGACTTTAAAGAGAAAAAAAACAATACAAAAAAACGAACCTAAGCCAGGGTTAGGCTGCTGACTGCCACTCTTGCATTCAATGAAACTTTAGGTTCTTGGCTTGCAAAACATTTATCGATGCAACGTTCTCACAGAAATGCAATAGGAGCTTTGGGCGCTATAGGGCCTGTTGGTCCTCGGAGGGATAGTGAATATACCACAAAACATCATTAGTAGGTAACATAAAAGAGAATACACACTGTTACTGAAATATAAAGTTGTGTAGGTGGTTGGCAGCACAGGCTAAAAAAAGTTATTTCACACAATTCTGGCATTTTGTTAAATACACTGCAGAAAAAGTAGATATAAATAAGTAATGTTTTCTTAAAATAAGTGCATTTCTCTTTAATTTAAGAACTAAGTGAGACACTTTGCCAATGGAACAAGTCAATTAACATTTAAAATCTGAAAAAAACAATTGTATTTTCTTATTTCAAGTGCATATTATCCAATTATCTTCTTTTAAGAGTAAAAAATACTCCTTCCATTGCCAAATCATCTTATTTGCCTACTCAAATTAAGGGTAAATACTCGTAATTTAAAATCTTCTTTACTTATTTCTGGATTATTTTTACAGTGTATACAAGTTTTGTTAAATACACTTAATTGGAATTTGAACACTTTATTAAACTAATGATACTGTTCACACAGGTGAGTAAGTCATTATCCACAAGCAGCCAGTTTGACAGAGCTCTGGTTCTGCTCAGAACTGGTCATCAACCTCCAGCCCAGAATGGAGAGTAAAAGCTGGAGAATGAGTCACACAGTGGCACTGATTATTAGTCTGTCACTGGGGATGAGTGTTGTCTTTAATGACCAACCATGGTGGAGGCTGCAGAAGGGCACTTTGGATCTGTGCAGAAGACAGTAATTCCCCTCAACCTTATTTTGGAAGTCTGTGATTTTCAAAAGATATGACCTCAAATTCTGATCTGCAAACGTTTAAGAAACTTAGAGAAAACATAAACCAAAAGCTTGTGTGCCGATTTAAATTTCTAATGCTCACACACATTTAAAGCTAAAGAAACTTTTGCAACCCTGTAGACTGAGCTTTTCAATAGTTTGTTCTGCAACCAAAGGGTCGTGGGGTCAAGCCCCAGCTCCTGCTTTTAATGTCAGTGTGTTTTTGGAAAAGACATTCCAGCTGCAGTCAGAACATGAGAAAAAAATGGCAGCCTTACTTCTGTCAGTGAGCCCCAGAGCAGCTGTGGCTAATATTTAGCTTACCACCATGATAGTGTGACTGAATGGGTCACTGAATGCAGTGTAAAGGGCTTTGATCAAGTCTCCTGAGTCAAACAAGAGCTATACAAGTACAGGCCATTTTCAACAAACTTTTAACTACTTCCTTACTTAGAAAGTACTCCTATATCAGTGCTTCTGTGTACTTGATCTCATTAAAGTTTAGAATAAATGAAAGCTCACTTGTTGTATGCTGGTGAAGATTCTCAGTCATCCAGACCATAGTCATTCCAAAAAAGTAAAAAAAAACAATCCAGTTGGACTTTGTTTCCAAGTTTGAAGACGTTTCTCCTTCCATCCATGAAGCTTTTTCAATTCAAAATGTCAGGAATAGTGTTGAGTTTGAGGCTTTATAGAGTGGACCAAAACAAAGCCTTGTTTTGGCTTAGAAAACTGTCATGATTTTATCTAAGGCTCGGACCCACATGCAGTGAAGCCAAACAGAGAGACACAGAGTAAAAGTTCAACGGGTTTTATTGAAGAGTATTTTGAGTTCGGTGCAGAGTTCCTCCGAACTCTGCTCGGCCAGGAACTGGAAGACGAGGGGAAGACAGACTGTTAGATTCAGGCTCAGTGGGAAATTGGAGTTGTTAATCTTGAAGGAGAGGATTTGTTGCCACTCACGTTTCCAGAGAAGAAGAGACACGTAGACTCCAGTCTGTGCGTTGGTTTTCCAGAGTTTGTTTAATTCGGTGGAGGGCGGAACAGGGTTTACCCAGAACTTGGACGGAGTGGAATGATGCAGCCACTGGTTGCAACTCAGTTTTCCTGTGGTACTTGAACGGATCGTGGTGAAGATGACTTCCTTACTCAGAGAGAGATTTCAGCGTTTTCAAAGATGACTAAATCCAAACCTCCTGTTTGGAATCTGTCGCTCAGTGATCCCGCTTGGGAGTAGTCGATCCGGAAACGTCCAGTTTGCAGCAAGGCTTCCTGCCGAAAGGCAAAAGCAAACAAAGTTTAATCTCAGGGAGACAAGCACTCAGTAAAAACTCAATGTGATCTCAGCTTGGCTAGAGTACAAAAACTCAAAAGGCAAAAACGTAGACTAGGCTCAGAATAAACAAGGCTTGGCTAGAGTACCCCAAACTGGCAAACACTCTGGCGTCGAAGTAGTGGCAACCAGCAGCTTAAAGGAATAGTACACCCAGAACATGATTAGCCTTCATTTTCTACTCACCCCCATGCTGAACAACACTCTGGAGTACTTTTTTGATATCTCAAATGCATCTGGAGATCTGGGAGGCTTCTTGCTGTCTGCTGACATTCAAATAATGGAGGTCTATGGTGCCCGAGGCAGAAAGGTCCATAAAAGTCCACAAAAAGCGTGTCAATATTCCTCCATACTGCTCGTCCAATGTATTCCAAGTGTCCTGAGTTGGTAGCGTCCATAATTTACTCGAAACAAAGTCATTTAGAATGTTTTTAGAGCATAAACAGTAGTGTATAGGATTTCCTAAAAGCGCGCGCCTGCGAGTTCACGAGCCTACGGAAACCGCGGCAGACCAAACCAGATGAAAGTGCGCATTCAGCTCGGCAAAGAACTCATGCTCTTCCTCAATACTGAAGTCCTCAGACATTTTTCTTTCGTTGTTTCTTTCTTTGCACAGGTAAACAGCTCATTTCTTCTTCTACGCTTGCATTATCAAGAGCAGACGCTGAATGGGGGTGAGTAGAAAATGAAGGCTAATCATGTTTTGGGTGTACTATTTCTTTAAGAGCAGTCCGGTGATGAGGCAACAGCTTGCAGGTGTGTGAAGAGGCGAACCTGGAGTCTAGGCGCCCCCTGGTGGTGGATGGAGAAACACAAAAGACAAGACAAACAGACAAACACAAAAACATGCAAATTGAACCTAATGAGCGGGTCCACCCCTTAGGGATGGGGGTTGTTTGGTTTCTTTGTTATCCTGCAATACCCGATACTGGCCTATGTCTGTAAAAGGGGGGGTTGTTAAAGGGAATAGTTGGCCGAGACGAGGTGCTCTGTTCCCCTATAATAGGGTTGGGATTGCAATTTTTTGTATATTTGCCCCCTTTTAGGTTTGTTTTCTGTTGTTGGTTTAGGCAGGAAGTCAGATAAATTAAACTAATTTTATAATTTTACCACGTAAAACATACTTACCTTCTATCTCTTAAACTGATCTTAACTTATCCGCTTTTAGTTCTGCTAATAAGCCTTTATTAGAAGACAGTGTTGCTTCTCTGGTGGCCAGTTGCAGCCAAACACAGCAAGGGGGAATAAACGACAACTAAAACAAACTACTTCAGTGATTCTACACAGTTAGTCTTTCAGCAGCTGCACCATGAATGAGATGAATAGTGGATAAAAAACAAATGCTTGACTTTTGAACTGCACTAATAAATAGTTGTCTCATTAAAAAGTTGCCTGTAAATTAAGTAAAACAAGTGGACAATTCAAACTAAGATAACTTGTTTAGGTACTTTCCAATCAAACATTACTGCATTCATAGTTTCTCTTCTTCATTCAGCAGTTCAGTCAATTAAACTTTAAGGCTTGTGAGATGAGACATGGAGGCCCTCCTTACGTAGTT
This sequence comes from Cyprinodon diabolis, assembly GCA_030533445.1. Classification (NCBI taxonomy): domain Eukaryota; kingdom Metazoa; phylum Chordata; class Actinopteri; order Cyprinodontiformes; family Cyprinodontidae; genus Cyprinodon; species Cyprinodon diabolis. The sequence goes on from CM060076.1 coordinate 36,656,077, forward strand.
TGGTTGGTGATGATGGGACGTCTTATTTTTGATTAAGTATTCTTTCTAATCAGGCTAAATAAGCGCCTCTGTTAGAGGCGCTAAGGCAGCCTGGTACCAATATAAGCAATGACTATTTTGTCTGTCAAATAGAGAAATGTTACAGGAGAAAAAAAGTAATTGAATACTCCTCGCGGGTCGTAATAAAGTTAACTGGCCAGACACTACACCATATAATTATGACACAGAAAGTCTAATTCAATCATCATAAAATCAGATATGATTCACTGGTACAAAGTAGAGCCGTAGATGTATGAAATAACTCAGAACACAGCCATCGATATCTAATAACAAAAATGAATACAACCCAGAGTGAAATATTCAAATTGTGCCCAATAAGCCCTTCTTCCTGCTTGTTAGTGTTATGAAATCTAGGTTGTGAATGGGAAGCAAGTTTGTTTAATTTTCTTTCCTAAAAAGGCTGGATGATCAGAGCTAGGGTTGCCAACCGTCCCTTGAAAAACTGAATCGCTCCATATTTACAAATATATACGTACCTTTCATGTATTTAGTGGAAAAGGACTTTGTCCCGTTTTACTGTAAGAGTTAAAAAAAAAAGTCAGTAAAAAGCTAATGGAAAATGAAGAACAAGGGGACGTTAGTTAGAAAACTTGCGGTAAACTTGTTCCCGATCCCTGTCCTGCGTCGTTACCAATGATCTGACAATGCAACGATCCAGAATACCCTCATCCCATTGGCTGAGCCAAGTGATACTCACTGAGAAGACAGAGCAGACTGGGGGATGAACTGAGTTATTTAAATGCTAACGCTGCTTTACTCAGTTTTACTCAAAGACAAACAACACCTCACTGCTGCAAAAGCTCAGAGGAAATTCAAGTGCAAAAAGTAGGCAATCGCCACATAATTTGAGCTGTGACTTTTTTTTCTGTTTTATAATTGTAGCCTACAGTCATTGCATTTAAGGGAAAAATATGTTTACAAGTTTGCACAAGTTTGCTGTTGCACCAAAAATGTGCACTAGTTATTTATTATTTATATTCATTTTCACGGTTTGAAGTGAAGCAGGACAGGCTTATGTTTAAGACACTTATTTTACTCACCAAAGTTTGTTATTTTGTATTAAAGTGAATTGTTGGATAATAATTTGTTTTCAATATGTTCATGTCACTCACAAATATGCATCTAATTCAATGCAAATTTCAGTGAAATAGTTAAAAACTAAAAAATAATTTCACACACAAAGGGGCTAAAACAATATTAGCACACAAGGAGGAGTAAAGGCAATTGGGTCAGCTGGCACGCACACAAGGGGTCCCTTTTTCAGGGAGTTGGCAACCCTAATCAGAGTTAATATATCTTTAAAGATATACATGGTGTTTTACATAACAAAATACTGTCATTGTCTTTACATTTATGTTCAATCAATTTATGGAAATCTTTTTTAAAAGAGCTCATTTGGATCCCTTTTTTAACCCTTTTTTTAAGCAGGAGTACACATGAGTACTTGACTTCTTTGTATGCACATTTATGTGGATGTAGCATTAGCATCATTCACAGTAAGCCATGGTTCATTTCCTATTGTTACCTGATGTTTTACACAATATAGGTAAAAAGTTACACAAGCCATCACACTTAGGGAATCCCTGCAGGTGAATCCCTAATTGTTGGAATCGCTCTTTCTGGTAAAATTGGGATCCAAGTGGAGATGGAAAGGTGGGCTAATGTTAGCAACTGGCCCGGAATGACGTATATCAATGGGAGGATAACAATTGCACTTTGTGAAAAGCGCAGTATTTGAAACGTTTTTCCCCACAAGAAGAAAGCTAAGCCACTTTCACGCTCACACTTGCTCAGCATGTTTTAAATCAAGCCCAACATCACCATACATGAAAATCATTATAAACTTTATTTGTAGAGTGCTTTAAAACAGCTACTGTATAGCTGCAAACAAAGTGCTGAACATAGCTAAAAAATAATAAAACACAATAAAAGAATAAAGTACAGCATAAAGATATAAAATAAACCAATAATACGAATTTGTTTAAGCTAAATAAACAAGGTCACAACAACTCAGTCCTGCTAGATGTTAAAAGCCAGTGAAAAAAAGTAAATAAATAATCAGTAACACTGAGCATGTATGCAGCGACAGCGGAAACCAAAACCTCCCTTTTAACAGGATGAAACCTCAAGCAGAAAGAGGCTCAATGTGAGCAGCATTCTGCCAAGTCCAATTCTGGTTCCAGGAGGCAGAGACAGATGTAGAAAATTAAGATAGGAACACTTATCCATTAACTTATCCATTCCCATTGTAAAAGTAATGGTAAACTAGCTTCACAGGTGGCTCTGTCTACAAAAGGAACAGTTAAGCAGATGAGCCTGGATAAAGTTTTCTTCTCAAACTGTATTTAAGAGAGCACATAGGGCCGGATTTATCAAGATCCAATTTTGCGTGCAGTAATTTGCGCTCGCAAACTGGAATTTTGCGCGAGGGGCTGAACCATGGTTTGCGGGTGATTTAACAAGAGTGATTGCGTAACTGATGGCAGGTGCAAAACTGTTGGAGACGCCCTATTTAAATGATGGTTTTGCGCGTTTTGTGGTTTGCGGCAAAGTAGTTTGTAGTTTGTACAAACTAGTGCATTAAGAAATTTAAATCTTACAGTGACCCCCAACAAAAAAAAAAAAAAATATATATATATATATATATATATATATATATATATATATAAAGAAAAAACTTTGGCAACCTTTATTCCCCAAGGTGGTATGTGGCTGAATTTCTACTTCACTGCAGTAAAAAAAAAAAAAAAAAAAGTGTTTTGTATTGGCCTGTAGAAAAATGCACATACCAAATGGCTCACAAGAAGTTACTGTGGATAAGATGACGCATCCCCGCAGCATTGGCATGTTGCTCCACAGGCGCAGGGGGGAGGTCTGGTTTCTCCGTTAGGGCGTCAGGGCAACAGGGCGACATGGCATTAGAAACGTCAGACAGCACTTCTGAAAAACTAGATTGGGAGATCCAATGTTGCAAGGAGTTTTGTGATAGCTGGTATTGCGTGGGTCCTCCTTGTGGCTGGCTCCAAATCCATTCGGAGTTCCCCCAACAGCTCCAAAATGTCAATGCTGGATAAACGACATATTTTGATGATCGTTTCCTCGTTCATTCCAAAAATATTCCCACGGAGTGAAAAAATGCGTTCTCTGCGTCTCCTTGCTTCATTTCGATGTCTCCTTCTTGCGACAATAACCGCTGCCATGTGTGCGCAATTACGCATACAGACCATTTGCACCTTCTTTTGAAACGTGTTAAATATAGAGTCAGAAACTGTTAGCAAAATTGCTGTCAGGTTTGATAAATCACTTTGCGAGTGCTAAATTAATATATTTACATGTTCTCCCACAAGACGCACTTTTGCGTGTAAACCCCCCATATTGCATATTCATTGCAGAAAAAGTACTAAATGGATAAGAGGCGCTATTTAGCACGTTTTAAAGACCAAATCCTTTTAGCACGCTGTTGATAGATCAGTTTGTACATTTTTTAGCGTGCGCAGTAAAATAGCTCACGTTTTTATAAACGCAAACCTTTGATAGATCCGGCCCATACAGTTAGCCACAGCACTGGGTCTAGGAAAGACATGACTAAGCACTGAAAAGCATGCCAAGTTTTATCACACGTAATGTGAGGTGTTGATGGCTCTAGCCCAGCTGATATTTCTTTCCAGAATGTCATCACAACTAAAACAGAGTCGGACCTAACATAATTACCTTGATGAAAAAAAGCAGAGAGAACATAAAGTTAGAGGGTTGACTTAACAAATACTGCAGAATTACAGAAAAAAGATAAATTGAAGCAGAGAAGGGAAACTGGTCCCTATGTCTTCCAGCAGCCTAAGCCTTTAGTAGCATCACCATAGAGATGGCTCAGGATAATCTGAGCTAGATATTTACAAAAATAAACACTTTAGACTTAACCTTATGCAACTCTTTCATCATAAGGCTATGGTCTTATTACTACCAATCTATGTTATAAACCAGTTTTTTTGATTACTTTCTCAATTTCTTTGTAATTAATATTGACTATCACTATTAATGATCCTAAGTAGATGCTTTTCTTCAACTGTGGTGAGAAGACTATTCATGATCACTTGAGCATTCTTTATAACAATTTAAACAGTGCAACCACAAAATAGAAAGAACTAAACAACACATTCGCCAATATGTAATGTGAAATTAATTAAACATGTGAGTCTATAGAGCATGCTCTTAGTTTGACAGGCATTCCTGTGGGTTTGTGGCTACATAAAGATTTTTCTTAATGCTGGCTTTGTGGTTCTATAAAGTTCAATGAAAGTTTACATCCAATTTGTTTTTGCTATTGAAACAGTAAACTTTGGATTTTACATTGAGGAAATAAATATTTAGGAAGGCAAGAGGTTGGGCCTTTCAGTATCCCACTGTTGAATGTGAGGTTGAGAAGCAGAACAAATGGAAAGTTATGATAAATCTTTTCTTCTTATGTTCATGGCTGTATTTTCACTCACATATTTGGTTTTATAGCCATGCCACAAAAAGGTTAGTGTGGTACAGCTAACGGCCGAAAACTGTCCTCAGATTGTGTCATTTATCTATTATACCATTTTCAGATCTCATCAAATTGATTTAGTCCAAATGTTCCAATAAACCACCCTTTGAAAGCCAAAATATGTTGATAAATCAAAGGATGAATCCATCCTTATTAGTGGTGCACATGAACTAAAAGCTGCTCCTCCATGTTTGCTTCTGGTTATGGGTATACAGATTATACTAGAGCCAGGAGATCTGAGTGATGGTAGTGGTAGTTGATCCACTAACAGCTAGTCTGTCATTTTTTTTGGAGCTCAGCCATTCAGTACTTTATAGACAAACAGACGTATTTTAAAGTCTGTTCTATGAGAAAAAGGAATCCCTAGCAAGGACTTTAGGACTGGGGTGGTGTTCTTCAATTTCTAGTGAGGACGTAGACAGCAGCTTTCTGGATCATATGCAGCTGTCTGTCAGACTTGCAAGGACACTGCTGCAGAGATCAATTCTGATAAATCAGATTTTCAAGGTCCTGCCAAGACAGTCCTTCAATCCTGGAGATTGAAGGACTTTAGGCGATTAAAAGGCTAACTTTGTTTGTCTTAATGAGTCTCTAAAGGTTCAGGTCTGATGCCTTCACTACAACCAGATTTGGGACCTGATTGGGAGTTTCAGCTGGCACAACCAGACTCAGACACCAGCTCCACTTTTCTTTGCACTCATAATCATACCATTCACTTCCGTTCAGTTTAGTCATAGAGCAACAATTCTCTACACGTCTTCTCAAGTCACTTTACAGAGACAATTTAATCAAATCACAGTTCAAAGTTTTCTGTATATGGAAAACCAGTTGATTGCATTGACTCATTGACTCGACAGCAATCCCTCACACTAAGCATGATTGTAGCGACAGTGGAGAGGAAAAACTCCCTTTTACCAGGAAGAAATCTCCAGCAGAACCAGGCTCAGTGTGAGCGGCCATATGCTGAGGCCGACTGGGGTTCAAGGAGACAGAAGCAGAGATACAAAAAGCAACTGTCAACCAGCTCCACAAGCTGCCCCGTCCAGGAAACGCACAGCCAGACAGACGAGCTCCGAGCCAGACCCCGTGTCAGATGATGAAGAGAGCACATCCAGCCAGTCACAGTCAGAGAAACAGGACTACACTGGAAAACAGGCTGATCTCCAACATCTATAAACAAAGGTGTTGATGGCAGCAGCACAGCAGATATTTCTCTCCAGGATGGAGTCACAGCCAAACAGGAACAGACCAGATGAAGCTACTATGAGAAAAAGCAGAGAGAACGTTAGAGATTGAACTAACAGATTCTGCAGAGTAGGAGAATAGAGATAGAATGAAGCAGAATGATGGAAAAGGGGTCCCTATGTCCTCCAGCAGTCTAAGCCTATAGCAGCATAACTATAGAGATAGCTCAGGATAACCTGAGCCACTCTAACTAAAGGCTTTATCAAAAAGGAAAGTTTGAAGCCTAGCCTTAAAAGTACACAGATTGTCTGCTGGAACTTTAGCACTAAAACTGTTAGGTGATTCAACCGGAGAGGAGCCTAAAAAGCCTTAAAAAAATTATTTCACCTTTCTGATTCCTGATCCTCCACGGACGGGTTGGTCGTTGGATCGCCAACTTGAAGAGGGAGGATTTGCCATCAAACTTCTGGCCAGAGAAAAAAACCTGTAATATGTAGCCAACATTTGGAAGAAGAATGTTTTCAAGATGACTTGGATAATAGCGCGTTGTGACAAACACCAGATACAGCACTGGGACTTGATCAACAGCCGATACCGCACCGTGACGTCACAAACCAGTAGGTGGCAGTAGTGTTCTTTGACAAACATGGATGCCTCCAGTAAAGCACATTCAGATGAAAATTACTCTTAATTAAAAACACTGATCATTTATTTAACAGTATGTAATAATTTCAAATTTAAAGTACATTCAGATGTTTGAATCCTGAATATGAGCGGACTTCTCCTTTAAATCCACATTTCTATTAATTACTGGATTCTCTATTTGTATTGTACTATGAATAAATATTAGACCATCTCACTTTTTTTTTTTAATTTTCTCAACTTTGTGAACAGTGAGAGATTCTCATATGTGACCCTGAGCATCAGGAAGTTTTTTGCAGCTGTAGCACCTTCCCAACTGTGACAGCAGCTCTGAATGGGAGGATGTCCTGCCTTAACTTCCCCTGAGAGGGTCTGTCAGAGGTCAGCACCCCGGCACAGTTCACAACCGACAGGAAGGATGAGCTGGATCGCAAAGCAGAAGGGATACACATGCACCTCTTGCTTTGGGAACATAGCCCTGCGTCATAGAAGTGTCCCCCTCACCCCTAGGTGTTTGTTAAGCCAGCCAAAGCTCTTGTTTATTTTATTGTGAATGGGATAAAAGTGTGAAAACACAGATATAAGTGTTTGTATAAGGGAAGTTATTTTAATATTGTCAATAGTTATAGTTACTTGTTATTTCTCCTAAAAAGTAACTCAGTTAAAAATCAGTCTGTGTACAATTTGAGTAACCATTTACAATTCAAACTATTTATGCAGTGGCTTTTTAAATATAAATGAAAAGGAATTTAACTTTCCTTTTATCAGAGCTTTAAATACAACTATATTATATAAATAGTTTTTTATTAATTTATTTCTATAGTGCCAGTTCACAACACATGTCATCTCAAGGCACTTTACAGTTCACCAGATCATCCAGTCAGCTTAAAGTTTTCTATCTAAGGAAAACCAGTGAATTGCATCGACTCATTGACTTGAAGGCAATCCCTCACACTAATCAACCTTGTAGCGACAGTGGAGAGGAAAAACTCCCTTTTAACAGGAAGAAACCTCCAGCAGAACCAGGCTCAGTGTAAGCGGCCATCTGCTGAGGCCGACTGGGGTTCAAGGAGACAGAAGGAGACATAAAAAAATTAGCTGAGATACTAAAGGCAACTGTCAATCACCTCCACAGGCGGCCCCGTCCAGGAAACACACAGCCAGGCAAACGAACTCCGATCCAGCTCCCATTTTTAGAGGACGAAGAGAGCACATCCAGTTAATCACAGTCAGAGAAACAGGACTACACTGACAGGGCAAGGCTGATCTCTAACATCTATGAACAAAGGTGTTGATGGAAGCAGCACAGCTGATATTTCATTTGCTCTGGTCTCTGCTCTGAGATTAAGACTTAAAGCAAGGTGCCCCTTTTCTTGAGTTTTTGTATTTTTTTTTCTTCAGTATAATATTTCCGTAAAAGTTTAAAAAAAACAATCCACTGGACTTGGTTTCCAAGTATAATATCAGTATAATAGTTACTGATTTTTTGAGTCAGATACTGAAGCTGTCATTGGTCACCCTCTGTTTTAGGTGGGAACTACTCTTTTTGCGAAATAATGTCAAAGAATCCTTTAAAAATGTCTGTATCCAATTTATGATATGGCTTAGCACCGCAATTTTATGGATTGTCCCTTAGCATGAGAGGGACCATTTGTGTAAATGTAAGCAAAAACTATTCATAACTTTTGACAGGCAGACAGAAAAACCAATGCAGATGAAAACATAACCACCTTGGTGGAGGTAATTAAAAGGACTTCACATGTATTCTAATCTGGACCACTTGCAATTAATTTTCAATTGACTTTATTTATAAAGTAACAATTCAACAAGACATGCCATCTTAAAGCTCTTTACAGCGACAATACCATCAACAAATACTGCAGGTTAGAATAATAGAGATAGAATGAAGCAGTATGAGGAAAAGTGGTCCCTATGTCCTCCAGCAGCCTAAACATATAGCAGAATAAATATAGAAAACATTACAGGATAACCTAAATATTTTGGATGAGGTACAGTATGAGAAAAGTAGAGATAAGGGAAATTGTCTGTTATGTATATATCTATATATGTAAATACATAATTATATATATATATATATGTGATTTTTTTTGTTTTTATAATAAAAGAAAAAATAAGGAGATCAACATTAACATAGCCATGAGTCTGAAAATATAGCTTTTTGAGCAATTCATCAAAAATCAAAAATACTTTATGCATTAGAATTATCTAAAAGTCTACACTATTCCAAAAAAAGAAAAAATTAAATGAAATTAAAACAGCTGGACTATGTAATCCCAGTATTTCTGTGTGGAAAAAATGTAAACCATGCAGATAAATTCTTTATAAATCAGTGGCTCTACGTCATCATCTCTCCACTCAATCTGTGACCAAGGCATGCTAATAATCTGCTCTCAGTGCTCTCAGTCCAATTAGCATCATGTATGCATATCTCAGCAGATAAAGATCAGAGATCAAATTAATAATAAAATAATCGAACTTCCCCTTGGGGAGCAGTGGGCTGTTATGGTGGGGCACCTAGGGAGCAATCGGGGGTAAAGGGTCTTGCTCAGAGACCCTAGAGTGGCAGTCTGTGGGAGTGGGTTTCAAGCTCACAACCTTAGGATTCCAAGCTCTACCAGATCCAAGTTGCTTTCATTGATTGTGTTGTTTTTAGATTGAAAGGAACAAATGGGAAAAGTAATTATTTAGATTTGAATGTCATAAAACGGGACAGATGTACCCAATATTCAAGGTGAGACAGGTAGTAGGAAAGTTCAAAACGTTAAATAAAAACAACCAGAACAGAACTGAAGTGGGCTGCTGAGGATCTGCAGACATGACTGCAGGAGGGAGGCGGGGCACCGCCCAATCTCTGACACTCAGGTTAACCAGGTGCGTCGAGCATCCAGCTCAGACAGAAACGCACAGAGAGGCAGAATCCAGCAGGAGTCCAACTGAGGTTTAAGTTGGCAGATCAGACAAGGACAGACAGGGCCAGTGGGTGAGAAGGAACGGAATCAGGAAAACAAAATCACAAGGAAATGCTGAAACGCTCTCACCGCTGGTTAGGGGTTAAAACTAGCCTGAAGACATGGGCTCAAAAATAATTTCCCACTGAAAAAAGGGACATTAACCTTGGAAATAACTAAAACTGACAGTGAGGACAATAACAGAAATCAAACGGGGGACAAACAGAAAGCAAACAATGATCTGCCAAGATTGCTGGGCTGAATCATAGATGATTAGGAACTGGGCAGAACTAGGCAGGTGAGTAACATGAGCAATTAAGGCCAGCTAACAGAGCATATCATGACATTGACGTTATAGAGTAAAGCCATTACTTCCACCACTGTTGTCAAAGTAAATGATATTAAATGATAGTTTGTTTTTTTTTTGGAGATATTGCTTCTTTATTCCATCTATGTTCCTAGAGGATGCAGATTTTGACACAGAAAGTGTGGATAACTTATATTCTGGGTTTTCCTGAACACAAATCACCATCCTGCCTCCAATGAATTGTTTTTACTCCACCTCTCACCTCTGGAGTTAAGGTCACATTTTCTTGGCACTGAGTTGGTCACCTCCCATACAGAGTCAGTCTTCACCAGCAAGTTCTCACGTCCCTAGATAAGAGTCTTTCTTCATGTCTAATGTAGGCCATGGCGATTACTCATTCAGATGACATGACTGGTTAGAGCTGTTTGACAACAGGGCCTGTGAGACGACTGATCAGGATGACACAGTGACTGCACCCCAGCAGAATGTCAATGCCCCCTGCCCAGCTGAGTGCAACTCACTTCCTGTGGATCAGGGCTTTCTCTCATGCTCCTCTGAAAGGGGATGGTGTCACAGCACTGAATTGGGTTCCTGTTTTTGCTTTTAAGTCAAAAGTGATCTGCTTGCCAAAGTTCTGCCCAATATTAAACTTTTTACCCACTAGGGCACAAACGAAAAGAGAAACGAAAGAGAATCAGAAAAAAAAACTGAGCTCAGGGAATTTCCTCTCTGACAGAAGCAGGTTAGGAATGTTTTTACACCAAAGCCTTTAATTGAAAGTCAGTAGAAAAGATTTCATGTTAGGGATCTGTTTTGTTTTCTAGAGAAAAAAAAAAACATTTCACGTCATAAACATTGATCAAACCAAAGTAGTTGGTGTTGCAGGAACAAAAACCTCCAGTTAGTGTGTCTGCACATTGTTTAGGGCTGGTTATCCTCCCTCAGCAGTAAGTCATAGTGAGCTTGTCGCAGATATTTTTGATTTATGCCCAATATTGAAGCTTGGTCTGCCCTATGTTATTCCACACCACAACGCAAGAGGAACAATCAGGAAGTAGCTGTGGGTCTAGATACGGCCGAGGCGGTGAGGAAGTGGGGGCTAGGTTGTGTGCCAACCGAGGGACATGAGGGTGAAAAAGAGCGGGGAGCCAGGTGGAAAAAGGGTCCCAGCGTTCTCGTGCACCTCGCTCTTCTAGCTGGTCCATCTTCACAAGTCGTTTTCCACAATGGCGGTCATACAAACAAAACAAGCTGGTATCAGTAAATCAGCAAAACTAACCTCTGTCTACTCATCTCTGCATTTAGGTCCTCAAAGCCAAAGTTTCCTTTTTTTTAATCCAGAAACTTTTGGCACGTATCGATTATACCCAATCATTAGATCCTCTCATAATATTCTGCACAACCAGCTGCTTCTAAGTCCCTTCAAAGGGAATACAATTGAATTTTGAGTGATTTTACTGGCGTATAATTACATCCATTGATGCCTCAGTGGTTTGACAGAAAACAGAAACATGAAAAAACGAAAAACAAACAGATCAGTGATGAAAGTATGGAGACATTTAAAGCAGAATTAGGTTAAAAAATAAATGAAATAATATCGAAAGTTTTGAATGTCTTGCAGGTCTCTGTTCAGTCCATTGTTTGAGCTTTGAGAATGAATGGCCAACTGCATACCTACATGGTCTTCCAACTAAATCCCTAGATTCCATAAATAATATATGGAGATTTTAAAAGTATTATCAATGTCACTTAATAGTATGTGGCTACATGTAATATGAAGTATTAAAACAACACTTTCACCAATTGACTCTCATTCAACAGTGCATTTCCACTGACAGAGCGTATCCTTGCTCTTCTTGGGTGCTCATTCAAAGCACCCCTAAAAAAATCGTATAATGTTGCTAGGGAAAATTCATAAATATTACTAATCAGCATCGCCAAAATTAAAGGCTTTGGGGCTCCTGGAATTTTAGCCCCTGTCACAGTGATATTGGTGATGTAGCTAGCAGTCAGTCAGGCAGTGAGGTAGAGATTATGGCCACGATGACAGTTGAACTTGAAGAGCAGATTTCACACAATTCAGTGAATCTTTCCTGAGTTCTCATTTCACGAGAAGGACGATGATGCAAAAAATCCATGTCAGGGCTCGATGTTAACCATCGTCCGATTGCCCAGGGCAAGTAGTTTTTATTGTCGGGAGAGTACAAATTTTATTGCATTTGCCCGATGGGCAAGTGCAATGATCGCAAAAAAAAATTATTCATCACTCAAAATTACTTTAAAATCACCGACATTTGCTGAAAACGACCCACAAGCGTTGCCGGCGCCACTTTTGTTGTTTAGTACACATTCTTGCGTGATTTGAAAAAGCCGGGTGATTTTCCGCCAGATGGCGTAATTTTTGTCCACCTAGCGGTAATTTTGATGTAGTTACCAAAACGACAAACAAGCTAGAAAGCGCTATCATATGGCAGTCTTCTGTACAGTGATGCAGGTCATACATTGAAAAATGTTAATTAAATGTTTTTCTCTTAGACGTTGGAGAGGTGCATTTAAATGTTATAGAGCTAAACATGTTAAATTGGTGACCTGTTATGTTATTATTATTGTCTTGTTGCTGCATTTATTTTGTCAGGGAAAACTAATCCTGAGTCAGTTAAAAGTCAGGGAAATCTGAAATGATGTGGAAATCCTGTATAAAATAACTATGTATAATGATTCCCTAGAAAAGTCACATTATATTAATAGTATTATCTTGTATAAACATACCATGACTCTAAAATAAGTTATTAATTTGTGACATTGACTTGACTTGTGATTTATCTTTTTTATCGTTTTTAACCTGGCAAGTTTTTTTTTTAGATTTTTAACATTACAATTTATAATTTTCCAAGCACACAACAGTTTAAAGCAAAGTTTAGTTTGAAAAGAATGTGCAGGAAGGATTGAAAAGCATGTTAACATGGTAATGTAGGCTTGAGTTCATTATCTGACGCATGCAGATACACACCAGGAACCTGGAAACTTAAAAAATACTAAATTACAAAAAACATTTAAAAAACAAACATGTTTCATTGATATATATACAAAAATGAATATTAGGAACTATATTTATCAAACATTATACTGGGCAAGTAAAAATTGTTTCTGGGCAAATGAAATGTCAAAGTCACTTGCCCTTTGAGCAAGTGGTAAAAATCTTTAAAGTCAACCCCTGCATGTAAAGCAGCTGGGACCTGATAAATTTAACGCAGTGAATCCTTACAGCCTGTGGGACAGCTAATGCACTTTTAAGTTTTCCATGCATGTTTTTTTAAAAGTAACCGGAGTGATTTGACATGGATATAGTGTGCACAGACAGACTTAAAACACCTCTCTGACAGGTAGGACTGATTAAAAGGCAGAAGAATGAGGATGAAGAGGATGAATGAACACATGGAAAATAATACGATATAGTGTACTTTTTCTAGATGTTTGTTCATTTGTAACCAAGAATATCCTTTTAAATAAACACATTCTCAAAAATAAAAGTTTTGATATAGAAAAAATATATATAAAGCTGACTAATAGCTTCTCCATTATTAAATTGGTATATAATTCTTTCTAGGTTTGTGATACCATATTGGACCATGCAAAACATTGATTTACCTTCACAAAGCATCAGGAGGGCACGATTTATGTACATGAAATATTTATGTAGATGAAATTAGGTTTTGTTGTTTTCATAAAGTGGTTTTATAATGTTTTTTATTGTTGGCATTAATATAATCATACTGGTGTAAAAACTTAGTATACGTTTGATTGGTTTCTGGTATATATTTTTTTGAATTTATAGCCCCCCTGGAAAAAACTCCACCAGCCGCCACTGATTAATCAGAGCCAAATTAATATTTTTTTAACCTCATACACCTACAACTCTTTGGACTTAACAGTTATCTCCTAAGCACTCTTTTAAAGTTTCTGTCAGAAGAAAATGGATAACAAGTTTAGTTTTCGCATTAGATATTTAGAGAACACTATAAACCTGGAGAAATGTATCTGGTAAGGTAAAACTTTACATAGGAAATGATATGTGTGGCAGAAAACAAACTTCTAACCATCACTACATCATGGATGACAGACACAGGGCCATATAGAGAGGCCTGTCTTCAGCAGTGACAGTGAGGCTGCTGAATGGTGATAGAGAGATGGATGAAGGAAAACCTGCTAGAGGTTGGAGAGATAGTCCGGAGCCTGAAGTCTCCAGGAGAAAAATATTTTTAAGTTATTTTTAGAACCAGAGTGCTGGTTGCCCATCTTTTCTATATAGAGGAGACTGATACTGCCATGGTTTTTGGTAGTTGTCTGACCCACAAGCATGAACACTGTGAGGGCTTAGAAGAAAGATGTAACTTTTATGTACAAGGAAACTATAACAGATTATAGTAGTTGACTACTGATGGAGGTCTGCCAGGGATGTAAGAGTCAGACGCAAGGTTGATGAAGATGTGACGGCTTGATCCTGGTGAAGACTCAATGAAGCCTTGTGTTGTTTCTCTGCTTCAATTCAGGAGATTTCAGCTTAGAAACAGCCTGTCAGTCACTAATAAATCAGGTTTATCTGAAGCAAAGGCTGAACCTATGCACTCTAAACCTGGAATCAGAAATACTTTATTAATCCCTTGCGGGAAATCATTTTCTTGCAGTACAACCGTATACATAAGAGAGAAAAATAGGACTGTAGGTATAGTAGAACAAAATAAAATATAACAAGACAGAATGAAGTACAATTATACCCTGTCCATATAAAGAATGTAAAATAGGATATAGGGGTAAAATAAGATAAAGATAATTGTGGAAACAGAGTTTTTCACTTCACAAAGAGAGTTTACTCAACCTCTATGTCTGTTACCGTAGTAACATTCTCCCCACAGCTAAGCTTGTCAGCAGCAGGTGTTCCTCAATAAAAGCTGTCCTCTGCCTTCCTCATCCTTAAATCCAATCACGTGGTTTAATTTCCTGATTTGTTCAGCAGAGTTCTGTCCTAGTTTTGTGCCAACAATAAAAATAAAATCAGTCAATAGGTCCATTAGAGACATTAGGTGTTAAAAGCACAACAATGGCATGTCCTTTAGATGAGAATCCAATTAAAGAATGAGTGGCATTAATTCACAGATAATTAAATATTTATAGGGAGAGGGTGTCTTACACTGCATATAGATGTCCTTTAATTTGCAGATTTGCAAAATTACAAAGACTTTTTTGACAGATATTTAACAGAACTTGATATCGGTAAGAGAAGATTCATGTGTTATAACAGAATTATAGAAAAGAACAGCAAAGTCAAACAGCCAATTAGTATTTACTTTGTGATGGAAGACAGAATGGAAATGAGGAGTAACCCCATGAGATGATGCACATGTCCTATCAGTAAAAACAATGTTTTTATACTTAATCTTTATCTGCTGCCTGGTGCACTTCTCCCTGTGGGAGTGAAACAAAATAGAACACATTGATCCACTTCCATTCAAGCAGTAAACTATTTTTACCCCATAATGTAATTGTTACTACAACAGTCTTTGGAAGGCCACTTTGGTATTTATGTATTTATTAGTTTGTCTGAATATGTATTTCTGCTGTTTGAAGTAAATGTTTTCCTTTTCAAAATGAACAACAGCAATAAAATGACATTATTCCTATTTAAAACAAGCATTATGGAAGTTTAGAAATTCCTTTTAGATCTCCATATTCCCATTGTTACTGGTTATAATTTGTATTATTTGGACTAGGAAGAAATGTATTTCAGAGCTCAATCAATCTGATAAATGTCAAAACGGCCTCTTAAAAAGTGTACACATTTCTAGGTATCTAGAACTTAATTCTTACTGGAAAATAGTTGTCATTTTTTTTACTTCCTGAATTTCAGTTTCTGCTGCAAAAATGTACTTTAGAAAATCTATTATTACAGTTCCAACCAGGAATACTGTTGGGATCTGGAGGTCTGTCCACTTTCTCCACCAGAGGGTGTACTAGATCTCCTGGATCCGGAGCTGATTGCACCACCTGTCGCTCATCTGCTCATCAGGGGATCTGTACTTAAGGAGGCAGAGGATGCCTCTCCAGTGCCAGAGTGTTTGCCAGTTACGGTTTGCAAGCCTGAGCCAACCTGCCTGTCTGAATCTCTGACTCCCTTGAAACCTGAACCTGATCCGTTTTCTCCTCTCTGCTTCCCAGGATGAACCTGCCTGAAAACCAGAAAACCCTGAAGAGTTTCTCTGTTGGAAATCTACCGGTCTGATCTCTGAAGAACCCTGGAGAATCATTCCTGCCTAAGACCTGTCTGACCGCTCTCTGAAGAATCTAGAAGGGAAACTCAAACCTGTGATCTGCAAACACTCAAACCAAGCTCTGCGTCCGCCAAGCCCTCAGCCTGCCGACAGCCTCTGGACCCTCAAGGTTGCCCCCCTCAGCCGCTAAGCTCTAACTCCAGAACAGGTACAGTCCTGCTCACTCACATCCTGCTAATTACCTGGACATCTGCTAACTTCTCTGTCCCCCTCTGCAGTGAACCCGCTCGTGACCAGTCCCGGCTCTGATTTACCCCCTGGATCTGTTTATTCTCTGTGCAGAATCATCACCTAATAAACCTTTGAACTTTTCTCCTACTTCAGTGTGTTCTGCATGTGGGTTAGGAACCTCAAGCCAAACATGACAAATACGATTTCAACCAGGTAGAATTCTATTTTAGTCATCTACAAATGGAAAAACAGAGAGGTGAGTGCTTTAAATAAATATAAAGACAGGAGATTTCATATAATCTTATGCATTAACTGGAACAACAATCTTCCCCAACATCTTCCTCTACTACCTCTACAGCTGTAGCACTGTTGCTCTGTCTTTTATACACATCCCCCAACATTTTTTTTCATCTCTCCATTTAAATCTCTAGTTCCATTGGTTTGAAATAGACACTTCCTGTTGCCTGTTGTTATGATTTGTTGTTGAATTGGAGTTAAACTAAAAATTACTTTTCATAGTTGTGATGCACATGCTCAACTCCAAGTGGACCTACTTAGATTTGTGAAACCCAAATCACAGAGTTTCCAACCTTAGGCTAGATCAATTCAGAATTGAGGATTTGAGTCTGAGTTTGTTAAACCTGCTTTTTGAAATGGGAATCTGGGGCTGGATAGATTGAGTAAGAGTGTAAGTAGGCTACTAATGTGGGAATTTGTTGCTACTTTGATATTACTTTCAGCTAGAAGTGACAAGATGTATCTTTTAACTAATCCAACTACTGCATATATATAGCTGACTTTACAACACTAACCCATGTACTAAAACATCTTACCAGGAGCTTAGTCCCCCAAATAAAGGGTAGCCATAGCCATCCTTAAATCTCTGCCTGTCATAACATCTTATTTAACCTCTAACACTCCAACTCATTTTGGGTAATCCTCACCTATTTTGCATACCCAAATGGAAAAGCAAATAACTTAGGAACTGTAAGCCCAACTTACACGTGCAATGCATTATTTGCAAGCTAACACCCTCTAGTTGCCTAATAAATAAATTAAAATTGGGTGAGTAGAACACAGACCGACCTGCATCAGTTCAAACATGACTGAAACTTGTTTTTTTCATTCTTGGAAATGATAGGTCTTTTTTAACAGCAATAATAAAGACATTCTTGAGTAAAAAGCAGGTTCCATTGTATTATATTTGTTCTACATCGTGCCCACCACAAATGCAGAAAATTTCAGACCTCTACCTATAACAGTTCCAGAGCTGTGGGGTTTGGAATTTTTGGTGTCAGCTTGGAGCTGCATGTAATGGCTCCACCTGCTGGT
This sequence comes from Cyprinodon diabolis, assembly GCA_030533445.1. Classification (NCBI taxonomy): domain Eukaryota; kingdom Metazoa; phylum Chordata; class Actinopteri; order Cyprinodontiformes; family Cyprinodontidae; genus Cyprinodon; species Cyprinodon diabolis. Next base: position 36,673,597 of record CM060076.1, read on the forward strand.
AAAGATTTTACCGGTGGAATTTTATGCATTCTGAGTGGACCCGTGGACCTTAAGTGGGGGTAATAACTCACGGCTCGCCGGCGACCCGTCGGGTTTTAGGAGGTTAACTCAATTAATAAACATTTCTCTTTCATCATGTTTTTTCCACCCAGGCTCTTAAAACAGCAATTATCGAACGACTGTTGAAAAAGAGCAACTTAGACCAGCTGCTACCGCAGAATTGCAGGCCTAGTGTATCTAAAAAAATCTCTCATCAGTAAGATTTTTTTTTTTAAACTGTGTTTCAGCAACTAAACACCTTCCTAACAATGGCCAGTTCCTTCATTGTGTTCAAGCCAGGCTTTGGCCTCATCACAGTACTGTCCTTGTCATTGACATCTCTCTAAATGCTGACTGTGGAAGAACCACAGTTCTGGTATTACTGGAACTTAGTGTAGTATTCAACACTGTTGATCATTTTATTTATTAGAGCGTTTGGTTGTTTTAAATGCTATTTGAATGACTTTTTTGTGTCAGTAGGTAACTTTACATCAAAGACCAAAGAATTTTCATGTGGAGTTCCCCAAGCGTCAGTTACCACAACTATGCAGACGATATACAGCTCTACATCACCATGTCACCAGGTGACTATGAACACATTCCAGCTCTCAGTGCATGGATGAAACAATGTGCGGTTTTTTTCAGCTAAATCATAACAAAACTGAAGTAATAGTTTTGAAACAAAGAAGGAGCATTTATCACCACAAAGGTTTAGAATGTATAAGCAGAAACCACCAATCAGGCTCTAAATCTGGGTGTAGACATGGACTCACCTAAAGAACAACTGCAGCATTGAAGGACTCAACAGCTGCAGCTGACCCAGCACTCATTTCAAAGAGGGACTTCCATTTAGAGATTAATGAGCCTTTTTTATATTTCCTAATGTGGTTTTCTGTCAGTGTGATCAAGATGCAGCAAACAAGTGGAACCTCCGTTTGAATACACGTGTTTCCTCCGCCAGTAGTTCGCCTTCACACCCGGTACCAAATTCCAGCGAGCCTGCACTGATGCAGACTCAGTACTTAAAGTCATATTTTGGGGTAACACAAAAGTTGTAGTTTAAACATATTATTGGCTTGGTTTTTCAATCAGGTAATTTTTTGCAATGTTCTCCTTGTGGATATCAGCTTTAAAAATGGTGAAGTTCATACAGAGATGCATCGTTATCACTGCATTATGCTAGAGCCTCCATGTTGAATAGTAGAAGTGCTGGCAGGTGGATGTGCAGCCACACATGCTGTAGCATTTTGGATGTAGGCCAGTCAGTTTAGTTATGCACATACGTTCATGTCTTTGCTGGGTCTCCTATATGGCCTTTGGCAAAAACTTTAAAGGTCTTCCAATCTGATCTTTTTGAGTTTCTTCAAGTCAAGTGTAGGCATATGTATGATCAGAAATAAAAGTGGATTTAAAGTCGTAGGGAAGTCATATTTAAATGTCAAATCATTCTGGCTTAAACATGTATATTAATGTACTCTTTATCAGACCATATTTTCCCAAAATGTAAAAAGTTTCTATTGAAAAAAAATCCTATCTTAAAATATTTTTTTATTATTATCTTATGCAGGCCAGTTAGTTATACCTCAGCCTGAACACCTAAATATTAACGTTCATCTGTCAATCAGATGTTTTCGGTCATAGCATCTTGATTCATATGTCGCAGCTAATATACGCAACGGTTGAAATCAGAATCCTCTACTTTCCCATTGAGTTCCGTCCCAGTGTTCACGGGGATGGACGTCTGTGTCTTCAGCAGGCGTAGAGCTAACAGAACTGGCAGCGTTGCGAGGCAAGGGCTCAAACATGTACGGCTGGAAGTCTTCTACACCAAACCAAGCTTCTGCCGCCCTGGCGTCCTCTTCCACAACATCTTCATCCCCGCTTTCCTCCTCTAAATAAAAAATGGATGACGGAGGAGACTCATCCACGACCTCCGACACTAAACTCTCCTCCTCTTGCATGTTTCCTCTGTCCATAGCGTTCCTTGACAGTGTTGTTTCTAAGTCACCAATTTAGTGCTACTTGGTCCCAATGGAATTTCCCATTGGGAACCTACTAGCACTAAGTTGCTAACTGGTTAGCAAGATGCTTCCAACAAACCAGCCACAACCAAACTTGCTTGTGAACCTTCCGCCACAACAATCCCGCCCCCTTGATAATCGACCAATCACATTCAGTTTATTCACCCGTGTAAAGTCGTGCACCACTCGGGAGAATTCGGAAATGCAACGGTTAGAACAGCTGCTTCCCTACCACTTTAATGATTGAATGGTATTCTGGCCCTACCCACTGTGTGGTCTGGGACGGCATTTAATGTGGCAGACCCTCCATAGGAACACATAAACAGAGGGTCAATGCAAAATGGAGTTTAGGGACCGGTTTTGAATTCAGCCATCCCACATATCAAGTATGCCTTTATCGACTGTGGAGAGGAAAAACTTGTTTTAATCGTAAGAAACCTCCAGTAGAACCAGGCTCAGTGTGAGCGGCCATCTGTCTGTATGTCTGCTTATGTTTCTTAAGCCGGGCATACACTGTGCGATATTTTCAGTCATTTCATGCAGCTACGGCTCAAACAGAACGACAAAACTGCAGCTCACGATGCATGTTCTCACACTGTGTAATCGACGCTCTGATGCAACCTCACTACCGCCAACTGAATTACAAACAAGTTTGATTTTCTCCCGACCTTACGATTCCTGATGGGGTTATGGTCATGAGAGGCTGATCGCCCCTCGTTACCCCCTGTACACTACAAGACGCACAACACACGATCGGTCTGAAAGTCGGCCCAATCGAAAAAATCTCGACTAGAGAATCAGCCCGAAAAGTGCAAATAATCATACATTGTATGCCCAGATTCAAGGGGAAAGAAGCAGACATACAGAAAGAAGCAGAGATACAAAAGGCAGCTGTAAACCAGACCCACAGTTCCCTGTCCAGGAAACACACAGCCAGACAGACGAGCTCCGAGACAACTCCCATGTCTTTTGTTATAATACTTGTCATACTTTTTGATGAATACCGAACTTAAAGTTTTTATTGATCCTAATATGGCCAAATCTTCTTTGAGAAACATTTAATCAAACGCAAAAATATTTTCAATTATGTAATGTTTTACTGTCCAGTATTAGTCAAGTTTTAGCTAAAGAGCACAACGCCCTTTTAGACAATTGTCTCTTCTATGTGTCTCTAAATGAAAAACACTCATGGTATCTCCACAACTGTTAAAAATACAAAGTTAAGGAGCTGCAGCAGTGGCACCATTTGAACACAGCAACACGCAACAGCAAAATAGAAAAAAAACTCAAGAACAGATGGCCTGTTTTATGTCATCTTAAACTCGTGTGCATATCTCCAAAATGCACTAAATATATCTCACTGTCTGATGTTGAAATCAAAAGATTTAAAGTATTACTCACTAATCCCAAAGGATTAATTATATTTTGAAAAGAATGGTGATTTTTGATGGAGCCGCAGAAACACTGGGACACATAAGGTTCTGCAGGAATCAGTGCAGGTACTGTAGAGATATACACCTACAGCTGGACTCTGTTCGGCTCACATCCACTAAAAACTGAGGGTTTGTTCTTATTCCAGGTTCTCGCCTGATTTCCCTGCCAAAGAGCGATGAAGGCTTCCATGCTGCGCTGTCACATCTGTGCCTGATAAGAAACACAGCGACAGTACAGTAAAACAAACGATACAGCCTGGTGCCTTCCCTTCATGTCACTGCAGAGGAGCCACACCTAAACAGCAGGTGTTCCAGGTAGACGGCACTCTGCTCACATATGCTTGTCTTACATTCGAAATTCCGGCTGTTTATTTTAGTCGTCCTGCAGCCCTGCTTCCCCCGGAATGTGTCTCCTACTTAGCAAAGTTAGTTCAAAGCTGACCTCATTTTATTTTGGCGGAACAATACAACACCTGCCAAATGAAAGACACAATTCCTCTCTGTATGTGATGCTGCTGAGATTTATAAGTCTGTGGGTGCAGTTGTGTTTCTGCGAATGCCATCGCCCCCCCCCCCCCCCCCCCCCCCCCCAGAGAGTTAGAAGCATATAAATTTTGCACTGGAACTCTGTGAAAAATTCCACAAAGAACAGAGTCTCTGCTTCCACAGCATCGTTCTGTCTCTGACCAAGAATGCAGATGGTACGAGTCTATACATCAGAGTATAATGCTCTTTTATTGTGCGTAGGCTTGTCTGACATGATGTGAGGCTCTTTGTGCAAAGCCATTACAAAAGTACATTCACAGAGTTTTAAACCTCTGACACTCACACAGCCACCGCTGGCTCTGTCTCATCTTAAACCACAGCACATAACAGAGTGATTGTCTTCAGGCTGTGATTAGGGAGAGGCACAGGCTGGTAAAAGTGCCCATCGTTAACTTTGTGCCCTCCGTTTGGCATCAGAAATAGTTCTGCGATGACATGTCAAACTCAAAGAAGAAAAGGCCTTCATAACTGAGAGGAGGGAATGAATTGTGGAAGGGGTCCAACATGGTTGCGTGAGCGGTTGCTTCAAGCATTTCCTTTCCTGTTTGTAAAATTGCCAAATATGCAAGTTTTTCATTCATTCTAATCAAACTTAATACAAAAAACATAGTTTAAGCAGATTGGGACAGCGCGGTCATAGTGACATCAACAGTCAGATATCCAATCAGTTTAGCTTCACTACGCCAGATTCATATAGGAGAATTATTACCTTATTGTAACGATAGAATAAAACAGTGACTAAGGCTGGCACAATGTTTAGGATACACATTTATTCACTGTGTCTTTTTCTTTTTTTAGAGAAAATAAAGATCTTCAAGACATGACAGATTTACAACATTGCAAGGCTCACAATGTCCATACCTGCACAGAGGACAGGCGAAAAGGGTGAGGATAATAAACACATAGGGTTGCCTCAACCAGTTACTTGCCAATTAAATTTTCTCAAAGTACACTAAAAAAATTGCCAAACCCTTTTAACTCTTTAATTTGTCAAATCAAAAACAAGAAACGCCAACTTGGGCGAATATTAAGAAAAATAACAAATGTGCTTCTGTAAGAAAATTATGAAAAACACTTAGTGTGAAAGAAACACATTTTTTTTAACTTTACTTTTTAACTTTTTTCTAGACTTTTTAACTCTTTTTTTCATCTTAATTTCCAGCAGGTAATATGTCATTCAAGGGCTCATCTAATTGGTCTAATGCCAAAATAAGATGTACAGCCATGTAGCAGCATCTTTGCTGAATGGCTGGATATAGATCTTGTGCTTCTACAACTCACTGAGGGATGGGGCAGGACTCCATTTTTTAAGGAATATGCAAGTTATCAAACACATTAACTTGCCCTATAAAGGGTTAAACTATTTAAACTGTTTATCTAATCTGTTCTAAATTCAAATATGTAATCAACTCCATCTTCCAGCCCTCACACAGAAAACTGACATCTGTTTATTAAACTCCCAGTGAAAATAAATGAAAAAACAAACAAAAAAGCAAAATAAAGGAAAAAGATGAGTCAAGTGTTTGATGTGGTTCTGAGTGAAGGAAGCAAACAGGCTAACTGACCACCTGGATGTTGCTGGTTTTCTTATGTTACCATTAAACTAGTAGCCATTACCTTTCAGTTACTTATGAGAAAAACCAACACATAAACCAAACGGGCCCAGTAGAAAAATATTTAACCAGCACAGCTCTGACAGCCTGCTGTTTGCATGCTCCATTTAGACAGTGTGTTCCTATGAGACAATTAACTAATTAAATTAGAAGTACTTTTGAAAAGAACAATTTAAACAGGCCTTAAACACTATAGGTCAAAGGTCACGGATTAGCAGTCCGGGTCCGGACCCACCTGTTGGCTAATCTGGACCCAACCTGATTTAAAACATTTATAAATTACCGCATGTTGTCCGACTGCAGTGTCTAACTTCACTTGCACTGCTTCTCCTGTTAATACGGTAAACCTCTCCCTAGCGTCCGGCACCAGGCTACACGTGATCCAAATTATCCAATGAGCTGCTGTCAGTCTGGGTTGCTGCTGCTGCTACTTTTAGACACAGCAGGCAAACCTGTGGCAAGCCGGGCGATGGGAAAGAAGGAGAAGACGATGAGAAAAAGAGAGCAGAGAAAGTGTGGACTGCTGGAAGAACTGTGGTGAACTGGTGAAAGAAAAGTGAAATGGTGCTCAAAGATGACCCTGAACATTTAGAGGATGTTTGGCTCAACCTGCTGCTGTGAAGCAGGATTCTCCACCATGAACAGAATCAACAATAAATCTGGATCCAGGCTCAAAATGAGCTCCTTGATATGTGCTTTAGAATGGCTTAGACTCCATTCAAACCAGGTTTAAAGCCTTGCAGGGCAGCATAAAGCCCACTGCCAACATTAAGACAGAAAAAAGAAAGAAAATTATAACAAACGCTCAGTTCAGGTGTTTTATAAATTATATGAATCAGGAAATTGTCTGTATACCAAACTGAAAGATTGTTGTTTTCTACTTAAAAAAACACTTTAGATTTAAAATGGAAACATTTTCTATTTATTTTTATATTTTTTATTTAAAAATTCAATGTATAACATGGATGCATAAACACCTCAATTTATTTCAGTGTTAAATTCTGTTTAAAGTAACAGATTATAATTAAAAAACTTCTCTAGACCTTTACTGGTGGTTGATTTTCTTTATTCGGATTCCACTGATTTTTATTCGGTTACCCTGCTATAGGTCATTAAGCTAATATTTCAGAATCTGATTTTTTTTTTCTGATCTTAAATATTATGTTTCCATTACCTCTTAGCTGTAAATCTGCATAATTAATGGAAACTAAGGGCATAAAAATAAACAGGAGTGCATGTTTCCAGTTAGTCTATCTAATGTGAAATGTTATAGAAATTAGCTTTTTTATAGAAGCTGAATTTATTGAACGACTTTATATTGCACTGCTTGCAGACTCAAAGGAAAATTCTAAACAGATTTATTATATTAATTTAAAAAAAAAATGTAAATGTAATAAATACCAGAATTATTTAGAGACTGGCTGTAAGAAGCATGTAAGACAAACTTAATGTGTATATTTCCTTCAGCTAAGAAAGTCTGGAAATAAGAGCATCACCACTGATGACAGCACTAATGGCCATGTCGCTAATCAGGACTGCAGGTGTGCAGCTGCATAGCAGGGATCCCACTAACAAACAATGAATGGCAAAATTTATCCAAACAAATAAAAACTAAGATGCTGCAGGACAAACAAAAGGCAGCAATATGTTGCTGTTTTTGCCACATGCTATAGAGAACAGACTGACCATCTTCCAACAAACAGCGTGAGAGCCAAGAAAGACACAGCAACCGTGATAAAAAAAAGCCTCGGAAAGGTTGTAGCCAGGCAACACCGGCGACGAACATGAAATGTTGTCAGGATGTGCGGCAGGAAGCTGGAAAACAACCTTTTTTTATCACTGTCTATTTCAGTCATCCAAGATTCGTTCAGCATCTTTTATGGGCACAACTTAAAGATTTGTTCTCATTATGGGAGACACTTTTTCCTCTTGGGGTAGCTAACAACCGGGCCCCTGGCTCTATGTTACACTACAGGGGCAGTTTTAAGTAACACAAGATCACATATAGTCTTTAGACTTTATAACCTGTGCTGCTCCATATAAACTCAGTAATGGTTTCCCAACATGCTACTGGTTTCACAGGTCTTTGGTCTATTACTCATATGCTAATGTCCGTTTTCATATTTTTTCTATCTTCTCTGGGAGTGTTTGTATCTGCAGCCATGGCAAAGTTTGTTTATCTTGTTCTTATTTTTTTGCTTGTTTGTTCTTTTGTTCCTAAGCAGCTTTAGTTCAGTTGAGTTGACTGTATTAGCACCAATTCTTAACACGTCATCTCAAGGCTCTTTACGGTTCACCAGATCATTCAGTCAGACTGATTCAAAGTTTTCTATCTAAAGAAAACCAGTTAATGGCATCGACTCACTGACTTGAATGCAATCCCTCACACTAAGCATGGTTGTAGCGACAGTCGAGAGGAAAAACTCCCTGTCAACCAGCTCCACAGGCGGCCCCGTCCAGGAAACTCACAGCCAGGCAGACGAGCTCCGAGCCAGCTCCCATGTCAGAGGATGAAGAGAGCACATCCAGTTAGTCACAGTCAGAGAAACAGGACTACACTGGAAAACAGGCTGATCTAAAACATCTATAAACAAAGGTGTTGATGGAAGCAGCACAGCTGATATTTCTCTCCAGGATGGAGTCACAGCCAAACAGGAACAGATCAGATGAAGCTACTATGAGGAAAAGCACAGAGAGCAGAACGTTAGAGATTGAACTAACAGATTCTGCAGAGTGGGAGAACAGAGATTGACACTGTAACACATATTGATTTAACCATGAGAGTAATAGGGAACAAATGCACATAACCTACTTCTTTTTTCTTTTTTTTTGACAAATAAAAGCCAACATTTTGTTGCCAGTAACTAATATGTAACAACCCCAAGACAGTTTTAGTGGGTGGATTCAGGATAATCTGTCTTCAATTAGAGCCCAGTTTAATCACTTAAGGTTTCCTCAAATGTTGGGTGATTGTTTCTAAATTAAAAAGCCAAAACTCTTCAAGACTGATTGAGCTGGAATTCCTTGAAAAAGGCCTTTTTAGCTTTTAGCCACATTACAAACATACAATTCAAACCAATTTGGTGTGATGTTATGTTTCCAGTAGGGCAACAAACAGCATGATGAAAACCACAACAGCAAAATGGTCAGAAAAGGAAGTAGTAAAGAAAACTCACTCTGCGGGAGGAGCTGCAGAAATGCACAGCATGATTTGAAAGATCTATTGATAGGAACGATTTAATTTGTAAATTCCACCATTCCAGCTGTTCCTGAAGAGTGAAATTAAGGAATATATTTATACAAAAATATGATCCTGAGGAGTCCCAGATTAAAGGGCATATATCATGCAAAATAAACTTTTTAAAGCCTTTAACTATGTTCAGTTCAATTTCGATTCAGTTAATTTATATAGCACCAATTCCGAAAAAATTTAATTGACAGATGACCGTTGATATATGATTGGCCAAATTTAGTGTTTTCAGGCCGATGTATAACTAACTGGCCTGCATAAGATAATGAAAAAAACACAGATTATAAGACAGGATGTTTTTTTTAAATAGACATTTTCTAACTTTTGGGACAATATTGTCTGATAAAAAGTACATTTTATACACATGTTTAAGCCAGAATGATTGGACATTTAAATATGATTTCTCTATGACTTTAAATTTACTTTCACTTCTGATCATACATATGCCTACACTTGATTTGAAGAAACACAAATTCTACGTTCACACCGGACGCCGCAAGAGCAGCAAAATCGCGTCTGCTGCTTCATTTTTGCTGCTTGTACCAGTTAGTTCTGATGCGCGGCTGAAGCAGCTTTGCTGCTCTGGCTGCGCGGTGCAAAAGTGTGTCTGACGCGTGTTGGGCGGAGCTACTCTATCCTTTCTCTGCCTTTGCAGCTATATTTGCTGTGATCATTGGGAATAAAGTAGTTTTGATATGTTTTTAAGTTAGAAAATACACCTGAAAATGTAATCAGTGCAGTCAGTTCATCCAGATTACCATCCTGCCTTCCAATATTATTTCTGTCGGAGCCGCGCAGACCCCCACATACCAGCAGTGCGCTGTCAGTAGGAATCCCATTCATCAGCAGCCTCTGGCCAGGTCGCCACCTCGCGGTTCACCCCGGCGGCTGGTAGGTGTTTTTCATCAAAATATTCTAAACTGCAGGCACCAGGATAATAAAAGTGAACATATCCTGTCGGCAGGTTTCAGCATTTTAAGTTAATTTAGGCGTCAATAAACTGTTTCAGAGGAGTGATCATAGTGCTCTGTATCATCAGCGCTGTGTCTGTCTCCCTGCCAGCTCCCAGATCAGCTTCTCTGATTGGTTGACGCGGCGCATCGAGCAGCAAAAGTTCAATTTTTCCATCTCGAGCAGCAGCGCGTTTGCGGCGCGTCACGTGCGTCAGATGCTTAAACACTCCCGACGCGCTGCTTCAGCTGCTCAGACGCGCTGCGCCTGCTGCTCAAAACGCGCTGCTGGACCTTTTGCTGCACCTTGACGCGCGTCAACCATTGACTTAGCATGTAAACTCGCTGCTTCTGCTGCACCTGCTGCGCCCGGTGGGAACGTAGCAAAAAAGATCATGATGGAAGACCTATAAAAGTTTTGCCGAAGGCCATATAGGAGAACCAGCAAACACATGAACGTATGTGCATAACTAAACTGACTGGACTACATACAATATGCTACAGCATGTGTGGCTGCACATCCACCTGCCAGCACTTCTACTATTCAACATGGAGGCTCTAGCATAATGCAGTGATAACGACGCATCTCTGTATGAACTTCACCATTTTTAAAGCTGATATCCTCTATCGCCGCTCGTTTCCATTTAAAAGGACAACACTGTAAAAATTACCTGACTGAAAAACCAAGCAGAGAGCAATATGTTTAAACTACTTTTGTGTTACCACAAAAAATAGATTACAATGGGGCTGATAAACTGTCTGATTATAGTGATTCTCATAAAGAGTTTTCAATTTATTTTTGATCTCCTCTGACCTCACCACAGCTGAATCACTCATGAAATAAATCCCAGCAACCAGTCAGTGGGTAAAGTCATATAAGGTATCAGTTCACTGCGTTTTGGATGGAAAACACCAACCATGAAACAGATCTGTATGAAGATACAGATTGCATACTGACTTCAGTACGTGCTTACTTAGATTAGCTTAGCTTTCATTAGGAGAAAACCTACATGTGAATTTATTTATATGTTTCTTGCACTGGATCAGCTCCAGGTGATTAAACTGTTTAGCATCCATAGGAAGGATCAATGTTTGGAGCACTTTAGAGCCACACATTGCTGCTGTTATTTATGTGATTCACACATAATACCAGGCACTTAAAACAAGTGTTTTCTGACTTCTACAGCTCTTCAGTAATGGCCTCCAGCATAATTAGCCTTGGCTTAATTCCTTTATGGTGAGAGGTCAAGCAGACATGACTGACAGTCTGACTTCAATCAGGTAGAAAGCGTCTCCTTTTCAAAGGCAGCGTCTGAATCTGGACAGGCAGCATGCCTGAAGCATTCATCTGCCAAGGTCATTAGCCTAATGTGTGTGGACATCGGTCTAATGCCGGTGGGCTCTTGATACAACTTATCTAATAAAGACCAGCAGGTCTTATCTAATAAAGACCCAGCAGGTCTATATATATATATATATATATATATATATATATATATATATATATATATATATATATATATGGGTGGAGGACATGATGTTTATGTCAAAGCCTTATTCAATTGGTTTCTACTTTAGCCACAATCCAAACTGGCTGGAGAAAAGGCTTTTCTGTTTTTATACAAACTGCTTTAGTTACAAGAAAATTAGGATGATTGTTTTAGTTTTACTTCTTTTTTTTCCAAATCTTAAATTTATTTTATGAAAACTTACGGAGGGACTGTCACTCCAGGGGAAGGGATGTTGCTATGGAATCCAAAACTTTTGGGTTCGATTCTCGTTTCCTCCTACTACTTGTCACACATGCCTTTAACCCAAACCTGCCCAGTAAATATGCCTGATCAAAAATAGGGCCAAAAGGATTCTATTTAATAAAAAATGTGCAAAAGTGTGTGCACAGGCAAGGCTGATCTTCACACAAGCAATTTCTGTGTGTAAAATCAAAGCAGGCTTCATGAATATGCCTATAACAATGTAATTGACCAGGCTAGCAATTGTATGGAAGGCTAAACAAATATAAATACCTCATACCCGCAAAGTGATTTACTCAATCTGAATCTATATTTAACCTGCATCTATAATTAGTATGTTTGAATATCAGGTACAAATTCACATGCATACATTTCGTTGGTCATTGTGGTCAGAAAGGAGGCACTGAACATGTTTGAATGGTCAGCAGTAATAATAGTACAGTGGGTGAAAAGTCCAGCCTGGCACAGAGTAATGCAGCAGTGAGCAATTCTATTTGTAGCTAAACCAAAGTGAAAAACAGTGAGACTGAATGTAAAAATTGTAGCATGTTCTTAAAAAACAACCAAGAATATCTATCAGAGAGCCTCAATGTCATATGGCTAGATTTTCAGAATAGAATTTAAGATCCTTCCTCTCACTTATGAAGCCCTAAATGACCATTTTAAAGACCTGATTCTTCCTTATATTCCTAAAAGATCACTTCAGTCTTAATGTGCATGGAACAAGCATCCTAAGCATACTTTACTAGCAGTTACAAGAGTCCCTAAAACTATAATGGGACACTGCTACTCAATCAGAGCCTTGTTCTGCTGGAAGTTTCTTTCTGTTAAAAGGGAGTTCTTACTCTCCACTTTCTCTGCATGCATGTTCAGTGTGAATCGTTTCTTTAGATTCAACAACACAATGGAAGCGAATATCTACTGTCTCTGCCTGCTGTTCCTGAAAAATTTGCAGAGACTGTGGATCCTGCAAAATCAATTACCTAATGTGATCACCTTGGCTTTCCTTAGACAGAAATATGTTACCACCCTGAATGAATTGTTTCTAAAAAGTGCATTGACTGTAGTCAACTAGAATGAAATTTAATGGAGAAGTCCAGTCAGCAAGGAACAACCAATCAGTCTTTATTTATATCTAAAACTAATACATTTGCCTTGATTTAACTATTTTAGTGATAATCAGTAAAAAAAAAAAAAACAATAAAAATAGTAACCCCTCCCTCCTGCCATCTTCCAGCAGTGATGTCACGGTGCGGTAAGCCTAGCGCCATTCTCCCCGCTTTACAAGCAAAATCAATGGGAACTACTAGACACATCTGCAATCAACAACAATTATTGAAGATTTCCAGAGGACTTCACCATTGAAATTCACCAGAGCTATAGTGAAACTGATGTTGGATGTTGGAATACATCGGGTAAAAGTTAAAAATAATGATTCCGTAAAAATTCAAAAAATATCCACTGGACTTGGTTTCCAAGATTTGAAGACGTTTCGCCACCTCTCCAGGAAGCTTTCTCAATTTAAATCTTCAAATCTTGGAAACCAAGTCCAGTGGATATTTTTTTAAATTTTATGGAATGACTATGACCTGGATGACTGAGAACCTTCATCAGCTTAAAAATAATGAGTTATTCCACCTTTCCGATTCCATGGACGGGTTGGTCGTTGGATTGCAACTTGAAGAGGGAGGATTTGCCATCGAACTTCTGGCCAGAGAAAAAACACGTAATATGTAGCCAACATTTGGAAGAAGAATGTTTTCAAGATGACTTGGATAATAGCGCGCTGTGACAAACACCAGATACAGCACTGGGACTTGATCAACAGCCGATACTGCACCGTGACGTCACAAACCAGTAGGTGGCAGTAGTGTTCTTTGACAAACATGGATGCCTCCAGTAAAGCACATTCACATGAAAATTACTCTGAATTAAAAACACTGATCATTTATTGAACAGGAATAATTTCATATTTAACGTAGCCTACTTCAGGAGTTTTGTATTCTGAATATGACCAGAATTTTCCTTTAAAGCCCGATGTGTGGACTTTTCCTTTAAAGGTTTACTTTTGAAACATATTTTCCAGAGATCCAGACAGGAATTGAAACTGGGCAAAAGGCACACTGAGGAAAGAGGTGAGTGCATTTAATATTGTTTCAGAAAGATGTCAGTGGGATAGTTCTGAGAGTCATCTTGCTTGCAGTTGCCAAGGAAGGATGCAGTCGCTGGGAGGCAATGAGCACCCACTGAGCTGACACTGACAAGGTTATACTCTGATCAGATTTGTTTTGCTCCTGTTGATTGTTGACAGATGAGGAATCATGAGACTAACGGAGGATAGATTGGCAGCTGCTGTAGATATGGAGGACCAGGTTTTAGACTAACGAGAACTATGAGATGACAGAAGGCTGCAGCTGAGTCCCAACAGGTCTTACACCCCTAGTAGCTAAACATTACACAGTGCTATGGTAAAAACACTGTAGGTAAGAGTAATCATTATTTTCATTTTTATTATCTTGAAAATAAAAACTAATTTTATGACCTTCATTTCCAGGGCTTAGAGTTTTGTTTTTCTTTTTATAGCCACTCTCAAGCTACCCAGGTGCAGCCACAATGTGCTCATTTAAATGTAGCAGACCGTACTTTTTTGCAAGTCTGGAACCTTGAAGGACCTGGAAAAAACAATTTATGGCCTGTGCATTTTTTTTAAATCATTATCATTATAATAGTACTTAGCAGTTTCCACATGCTTCAGTGGTAAGGATATAAGGATTTATTTGCCACATCAAATTAAAAAGAATGACCACCTGTGTCAGACTTTTGACTCAGAGGCTTACTCTAACCTTTGCAGGCTATAGTTTTCAGGCTTTTTTTGAGTTCTCTTAAGAAAAATCTTATCGATGTGTCTCTCATTCAGACAGTTTTTATTTAGCCCCTTAAATTAATGTTTTCTGTGACCAAAAATGGAATCCCAGGTGGCCACGATAAGTGTCATGCAAAAAGCACTGTAGTTCTCTGAAAAGGTGGAGCATTTGGTTAGTCTGTTGGGTAACACAAAACCATGCTTAGCTAAGACCAACGATTCCATCCATTTTCCTTAATGCTTTATCCCTGCTGGGGTCTCGGTGTCTATCTCCAGCTGTCTACGGGTGAGAGGCAGGGTCCACCCTGGACAGGTCACTAGTCCATTGCAACCATTCATACACACACTAACACCTACAGATAATTTAGAGAAGCCAAATAACCTAACAGTCATGTTTTGGGACTGTGGGAAGAAGCCGGAGTACCTGGAGAGAACCCACGCCTGCTCAGGGAGAACATGCAAACCCCATGCAGAAAGACCACGGGCCGGGAATTGAACCCGGAACTTTTTTGCTGCAAGGCAGCAGCGCTAGCCACTTGGCAGCCAGAGACCAATGAATCCTTTTACCAATGCTACTGAGTGCATGCTTAGTATGGGAATAACAGTGGAAGAAGTCACAGTTTCCAAAATTCTGGAAGAATTAGATAAAGAAAAGTTTTATCTTAAATAGTTTGGTTTAAAAAAATCGTGCCTTGTTTCTTCATCCATCTGGTGTTTTTGCATCTTTTCTAAAGACAGGTTTGGATTCAGACGGGTCCACAAGCATGCCCAAACGGACAGATACAGACAGGCAGAATCCAGTAGGAGTACAAGGAAGACACGGACTCAAAAATAATCGGCTACTGGAAACGGGAACATCGACCTTGGAAATAACAAAAACTAACAAAACCGACAGACAGGACCCAAACAGAAAGCAAACAGGGAACAAACAATGATCTGGCCCTGATAGCTGGAACTGAGCCCAATATAAAGGAACAGACGCAGGTGGAAGAGATCAGTGATAATTAGAGACCAGGCAGAGTTAGGCAGATGAGTGAAAAGAACAATTAAGGCCTGGGCCTTTAAGGGCAGATCATGACACAAACAGAATAATTATCAGCTTTCACTAAACATTATGAATAAAGACAGAAACCATTTGTCAGCTTAAGTTGCTTATTTCTTAATTTATTTTCTAATGTTTCCTGTCTTCCAGTATGGCACTAGAACTGCCATTGAGGTGTTGAGGTAAGGCCAAAAAAATTACTTTGTCAAGCAGAGCATTACGGATTTTACCATGAATTTTCAACCACAGACCTGCTCCTTATGATATCAGGATAAAAAGAGGACCGGTGACAGAGGGCATCCCTGCTGGTGTCCAACATACACCGGAAACAACTCGACATAATGCGGGCAAAACGGACCAAACTTCCTCTTGTACAGACACTGGATGGTTCCTTTACTATAGTAAAGGGGCCTGACTCAATAATACTGGAGTTCCCCCACAGGGCACCGCAGGGGGCATTGTTGAATACCTTTTCCAGGTCCAAAAAAGGCAATCTACTGGGAACCCTCAAGCACTCTGCAGAGAGCATAGATCAATTGGTTTGGGCCTTTTTTGTAATGTGACTGTGCACCTTTAAAGTGTAACCCCTCTGTGTTTCTCTTTCAGTTAAACCCTCCGAGCCCTCGTCTGTCTAGTTATTCATAGCCTCTCAGTGACACAGTGCCCGTGCCTCCTGAGAAAATTAAACCATGTCTGCATATCTGTGGTTTTGTAAGGAGTCAGCTTAGCCGGTCTGACTGGGCCCCCACACATGGCTGAGTTGGTCACTCTGTGGAAACATTTTGAGTTCCTGGCATTCCCTATCAACATCAAGAGAACTCAAATGAAAAGCCTGGAGTGGCAATTAGAAGGACTTCCTCAGCTGTTTAAAGATGCTCTTGAACATGAGTTTATAGACTCATTTCCAACGCCTCAGTATAAAGGGTTTGATGTGATGAACTTTTCACTCCCCTTTTGAACAGTTTTTCGCTGGCAATGATGCTTAAGATTCATCGATTCCTTCTTATATCACAAGAAAAGATATATATATATATATATATATATATATATATATATATATATATATATATATATATATATATATATATATATATATATATATATATATATATATATATGTAATATTTTCTTGTGTTGTATAACTCAAGCCTGAGTTATACATAACTTTATACATTAAAAGTATAACTTCTGTTATGAGGTTTTGGTTTATAACTAAACTGATGGCAGAAAGAGAAAGCAAGCGACAGGCTTGTTACTGAACTAAGAGCTGCGATGGACATTTCCTGCTAACCAAGCACATTTAGAGCATGGTGGTTGCTGCAGGGTTTTTTCACAGCCTGTTATAGGCTCCTTGTGCAGATGTGCCTGAGATCAGACTGTGGGATGTAAGGAAAGCTGCCAGGCACAAGAGGCACAGCTGTTCCTTCTCACTACAGCCAACCTTCATGTCACAGCACAGAAAAAACAGAAGCCAATGAAACAGGAAATCTATTTAATATTTCTTGGTATGGCAGAAATCGGAAGAAATTGGAGATCCAAAAATCCAGATCAGTTTTTAAAGGGTTGTCATTATCACTGAAATGATTCATGATGCAATCAGACCAGCATTAAGAATTTATGATTTTGAGTAAAAACCATTAAGAAACTGGATGATGTACTTAAAGTCATAGGGAAGCTATATCTACCAACCGCTGCATTTCCAAATTCTCCCGAGTGGTGCACTACTTTACACTAGTGAATAAAGTGAATGTCCATCCATCCATCCATCTTCTTCCGCTGTCGCAGGGGTAGCAGCTTCAGCAGGGAGGCCCAGATGTCCCTTGGGCCAGCTCCTCCGGGGGAATCCCAAGGCAAACATAGTCCCTCCAGCGTGTCCTGGGTCTCCCCCTGGGCCTCCTGGAACGCCTCACCAGGGAGACGTCCAAGAGGCATCCTAATCAGATGCCTGAGCCACCTTAACTGGCTCCATTCGATGTGAAGGAGCAGCGGCTCTACTCTGAGTCCCCTCCGGATGACTGAGCTCCTCACCCTATCTCTAAGGGAGAGCCCAGACACACTACTGAGAAAACTAATTTCAGCCGCTTGTATCCGGGATCTTATTCTTTTGGTCATGACCCAAAGCTCATGACCATAGATGAGGGTAGGAACATAGATCGACCGGTAAATCAAGAGCTTTGCTTTTTCGCTCAGCTCTCTCTTCACCACAACATAGCGGTACAGTTCATGCTTCACAGCAGACGCCGCACCAATCCGCCTATCGATCTCCCGTTCCATCTTCCCCTCATTCGTGAACATGACCCCAAGACACTTAAACTTGTTGTGGTGGAAGGTTCACCTGCAAGTTTAGTTGTAGCCAGTTTGTTGGAAGGATCTTGCTAACCAGTTAGCAACCTAATGCTAGTAGCTTCCCAATGGGAAATTCCATTGGGACCAAGTAGCACTAAATTGGTGATTTTGAAAAGCACCAATGCGGCAGAAGCTTGGTTTGGTGTAGAAGGCTTCCAGCCGTACATGTTTGAACCCTTGCCTCACAACGCTACCAGTTCTGTTAGCTCTACGCCTGCTGAAGACACAGACGTCCATCCCCGTGAACACTGGGACAGAACTCAATGGGAACGGAAATTATTCTGATTACAACTGTTGCGTATATTAGCTGCAACATATGAATCAAGATGCTATGACCGAAAAAATTTGATTGACAGATGACCGTTGATATATGATTGGCCGAATTTAGGTGTTTAGGCTGACGTATAACTAACTGGCCTGAATGAGATAACGACAAAAAACCCCACAGATTTTAAGACAGGATTTTTATCTCTTTATCAGACAATATGGTCTGATAAAGAGTACATTTATATACATGTTTAAGGCAGAATGATTTGACATTTAAATATGACTTCCCTACAACTTTAACAACTAAAGAACTTGGATGTACTCAAAGTAGATTGTTCAAAATATAAATAAATTTTAACATTGCACCACCGTTTTTTTAATCTTCTTTAGTGTCATTTACTACTTAAAATAGCCTCAACATAAGTACATATTCACACTTTTAATAAAGGTGTTAGGTCAAATAAAACACAACCGTCTTCAAAAAGCCTCTAGCATCACTTCATATTTAAAGGTGTCATTATTTTAGAACTATAGTTTACGTCTGAGTCAAAAACCATTAGTTGAACCTCAATTAACTAATGTTGTTGTACATCCCAACATTTCAACCCTTTATTATAAATTCTCCAGGAAGTCTTAGGTCTAAATCAATCATTACATTTTTCTGACTAGATGTTAAATTATGTTTTTTTTTTTTTTTTTTTTTTTGGTGGTAGTTAGACTTCTGACTTCAATCTGTTAAAAAGGAGCTGAAGATTAGGGTGATGAAAATTAGGACTTCCAGCCTTTTGGAGCTCTTCAAAACCATACGCTGGGAAAATGCAGACGGTGATTCAGCACTTTCATTAAATGTTTTTTAATGTAATTGACACAAAGAGGAAGGAAAAGGAGAAATGAAAGAACGGTGGAAAAAAAAGAGAGAAATATACCTCACTTACACTACCCTCTGAAAACCGATCTGTACCGACTTAGTTCATTAAGACCATTTACAAACCACGCATGTTTCCTCGCCTCCTAGTGACGAGCTACGGTACTACTACTCTCTTGAGGTAAACAGGCAAACCAACATGGTGGCGCCCGTAACATTCAGGAGGTTTAGTTAGAATTGTGATATTCCGTTGTTTGGGGAGAGTCAGGCGAAGAAGGCAGCCTTTGGTGAGTCGGCTTTCGGGAAGTGGATACGACGAACAATAGTCTAATCAGGGCTTACAGATACAGGAAACAACAACAGGTATTGAGGTTCATCACACTACTAAGCAGAATAATCACTGGAAATCATGTGGCACGGTAGGGAAGCTATTATTTTTATGAATGTCTAAAGGTTCATGATTACTGACGTGGTCTGCTCATGCGCTCTTTGTTATCAGACAACTAAAAACTGAACCATGGCGAGCCCTACTGATGAACTAGTACCAGCTTACTGTAGTTTGGTTGTGTCTGGAATGGTCCAGATCAGTTGTGCGTACCATTCACACCCAAAATTTATCCGGTTACCGTGCTAGGACCGATATCGGCACAGTTTCTAAAGGGTAGTGGAAATGGGGCAAAAGACACTCTGGTCTCACAGTGACGCAGACAGGAGGCCTCTGTTTTGTTTGCATGACCACCATTGTGGAAAACGATCATGAAGATGGACCAGCTAAAAGAGCGAGAGACCCTTTTTCCACCTGGATCCCTGCTCTTTTTCACCGTCACGTCCTTCCGTTGTTGCGCAAACTTGCGCCCACTTCCTCCACGCCATATCTAGATCCACAGCTAGTTCCTGATTGTCCCTATTGCATTGTGGCGTGGAATAACATAGCGCAGACCACGCTTCAATATTAGGTATAAATCAAAAATATCTGCGACAAGCTCACTGTGACACACTGCTGCAGAAGGATAACCAGCCCTTAAAGAGGAGAGAAAGAAGCATAGAGACAAAACCAGTCAACACCATTGAAGTCTCTAAACCTGCAGAAAAACCAACAAAAAAAGAATCATAAGAACAACCATATTTACACCATTGGTTTAAAGATTGCACCTCCATTTAAGATTTGTTTTTATTATTGAAGGGGGAATTACTCATTTTCAACAAGCCATTTTATGTTCAAGTGTATAAAAACTTTGTTATTAAAAATGTATATTTAACAAAATTTAAGATTGCTCTATTAATTTTTTACTAAAAAAATAAAAAGTAGAGAAGTCAAGATGTTATGTAGACAGGAACAGGATACATTGGGAACCCCTTACACATAAAAGCCAATTACTGCGACTTATTTAGAACATTTAGGTCCTTTTGTAAGAGAGAGAGAGCATCTCTAGAGACTGGGGGTTCTCTGAACATGTTTCTGTCTTTGAGGCCTTAATGCAGAGCAAAGAGGGTTATTCTACCAACCTTATCACACTTTTCTCAAAGGTTTAATTTCTGTAAAATAACCTTAAAATCTAACGTGGCCAAACGTTATAAAGCCAAATCAAACGATTAAAAGTGTTGACAGGAATTAGGAAAGTTTGAAAAAAAAAAAATCATAGATTATAAATAGACATTTTACAAGAATTTAAAGCACAGCACGCTTACATTCAACTCTGAGTGTGGTTTAATGTAAATATAATCAATTCGGAAGAAAAACAAGGGAAATGTTAATGACGTCTTTTTCCTGTGTTGAACTTCCTCTTTATGCAGCATGTTTGAAATGCTTTAAAAGCAGCAGAGTCCAACCGCTAATCAGCTCTCCGCCGCTCTTCCTTTTTGGTTTTTTTAAGCTACGCAGGAAAATAGAGCTCAGAATAAAGTGTCTGCTTTCCTGGAATCCTCCTGATAATTCTGAAGTTGCAAGCACTTTAAGCTAGAGCATACTGAGCAGTTTTTTTTAGCATGGAGAACCACATTTAGAGTGCTCTCAGGGCGTTTAGCGTAATGACTTCTAATTATTCTCTGTGACAAGTTAATATTAAGCCCACAGCTTATGGTTAAAACCACAGCTGCTTTCCTCTGTTTCGAGAAAACCACTCTTGAGTTCATCACAGCAATACAACTAAACTTTAGTTCTTAATGAGAAGGTCTTCAACAGGGGGTCCGTGACCCCTAGGGGGTCCACAGAGGTACTGCATGGGGGTCATGAAAGTTTTGGTTGATTAGACTTATTTTTTTATATTTCCCCCCTGCAATTTTTTCCACTAATTGAAATGTCTTTAAAACTCACATTAGCATGAATTCAACACATTGTAGTAAACAGATAAATGGAGGCAGAAGATGTCTTTCAGTCATCAATGCACACATTCAGCGACACACAGGAGCTCTTTCAAGCTGGGCACCGTTTCATTTACAACACCTGTCCCATCAAACAGGAATCAGAATCAGCAGCTGTGGAGCTAAACAATTAAAAGCTGAACATTATAAATCTGTTTCAAAATTCTTTGAAGCATCTTGAAGTGAAAGGCTAACACTGACTTTAGAGGCTACTTTGTTTTAGTGCCGTCATGGAAAAAGGAAATTTCTCCTTAATTTAACCAGTATCGGGCGGGGCCCCGATCCAGCACTAAAATGGTGGTATCGGTATCGGTGAGCACCAACAAATAGGGCAGCGATACCATTTTGAGAGCCAAAAGTTTATTCCATTGCCACCCATTCCAGGTAGGCAATAAAAAGTTCTACTGGATTCACTTTGTTTTAGTCTTTTTCCTGCTTCACAAAGGTAGGCAGCAGCTTGACAAAGCCATGATGGCAATTATTCTACATCCAGGTAGTATGCAGTTCTTCATATATACACACACATCAATTTCAAACAGATGGTATCGGTATCGGCCAATACTGCACAGCCGGGTATCGGGTATCGGTATTGGGGCCAAAAAATGCTATCGGCGCAACACAATTCAAAACTATAAGAAATTCCAGATGTTATGTGCATAAGGAAAACTGATGGCTTCAAAAGGGAATATAGGAGCCAGGTTTTTCATCTTTCTGGTTCATTCTATCTCTATTCTCCCACTCTGCAGAATCTATTAGTTCAATCTCTAACGTTCTGCTCTCTCTGCTTTTTCTCATAGTAGCTTCATCAGGTCTGTTCCTGTTTGGCTGTGACTCCATCCTGGAGAGAAATATTAGCTGTGCTGCTGCCATCAACACCTTTGTTTATAGATGTTGGGGATCGGCCTGTTTTCCAGTGCAGTCCTGTTTCTCTGACTGTGACTGGCTGGATGTGTTCTCTTCATCCTCTGACATGGGAGCTGGCTCGGAGCTCGTCTGCCTGGCTGTGTTTCCTGGACGGGGCCGCCTTTTACCATTGCTTTTTGTATCTATGCTTCTGTCTCCTTGAACCCCAGTCAGCCTCAGCAGATGGCCGCTCACACTGAGCCTGGTCATGCTGGAGGTTTCTTCCTGTTAAAAGGGAGTTTTCCTCTCCACTGTCGCTACAACCCTGCTTACTGTGAGGGATTGCTGTCGAGTCAATGAGTCGAGGCAACTGGGTTTCCTTACTGTAGATAGAACACTTCTAATCAATTTGACTGGATGATCTGGTGAATTGAAAAGTGCCTTGAGAAGACGTGTTGTGAATTGGCGCTACAGAAATAAACCCAATTGAACTGAATATCAAAAATATTAATATAAAAATATAAAAGTGTGTGGAAAAGTCAGACTTTACAGATCAATAGTTATCTACACCATGCTTCTTTGGGTGTAAAGCTGGACCCCATCTAAGCAGGAACATCACTACAACTTTTAAACCACATATTTTTAATCATCTGCGATGGTCTGGCGACCTGTCAGGGTGTACCTGGAGATAGGCAGCAGCACCCCTCGCGACAACACTCGGGATAAGTGTGTTAGAAAATGGATGGATGGATTTTTAATCATATTAAATCCATAGAAGGTCTAGAATGGTGCAAAAAAAAAATAATTTTACTGACAAAAATATAGTATATAAAAAAAGTTTTATAAATGTTGATGGGTCCAAAAGATAAAAAATGTTTACTTCTGGTTATGATGCCCATGTCAACACCAAAGGATTCTGCAACAGTAGGAATAGTAGTTTGAAGTCATATGAGATGAGGCTCTGGCAGATTCTAGTCGCTTCATGATAGAGCCGAGAAAAGGTCCGCAATTCAATTCACAAGAACGAAAGTATGGACCCGTGTTCTCACCAAGTATGTTCTTGACAAAAAACCCAGGAAAGTATGGACGTGGGGAGAACAAGAGCACGCAGGATAAATATGGGTCAGAAGCGCAGTGGTGACATCACCACATTCAAAGCTAGTCTGGAATCTGAATTATAATTATCGCAGTCTGCCTGCTGCAGATGGACTAACGTTAGCCCTGGCTGCTGTAGACGGACTAACTTTAGCCCTGGCTGCTGCAGACGGGCTAACGTTATTACTGGCTGCTGCAGACGGGCTAACTTTGGCACTGGCTGCTGCAGACGGGCTAACATTAGCCCTGGCTGCTGCAGACGGGCTAACGTTAGCCCTGGCTGCTGTAGACGGACTAACTTTAGCCCTGGCTGCTGCAGACGGGCTAACTTTCATGCTGGCTTCTGCAGATGGGCTAAAGTTAGCCCTGGCTGCTGCAGACGGGCTAACGTTAGCACTGGCTGCTGCAGACGGGCTAACGTTCATGCTGGGTGCTACAGACGGGCCAACGTTAGTCCTGGCTGCTGCAGACAGGCTAACTTTCATGCTGGCTGCTGCAGATGGGCTAAAGTTAGCCCTGGCTGCTGCAGACGGGCTAACGTTATTACTGGCTGCTGCAGACGGGCTAACGTTCATGCTGGCTGCTGCAGACAGGCTAACGTTAGCCCTGGCTGCTGCAGACGGGCTAACGTTATTACTGGCTGCTGCAGACGGGCTAACGTTCATGCTGGCTGCTGCAGACGGGCTAACGTTAGCACTGGCTGCTGCAGACGGGCTAACGTTCATGCTGGGTGCTACAGACGGGCCAACGTTAGTCCTGGCTGCTGCAGACAGGCTAACTTTCATGCTGGCTGCTGCAGATGGGCTAAAGTTAGCCCTGGCTGCTGCAGACGGGCTAACGTTATTACTGGCTGCTGCAGACGGGCTAACGTTCATGCTGGCTGCTGCAGACAGGCTAACGTTAGCCCTGGCTGCTGCAGACGGGCTAACGTTATTACTGGCTGCTGCAGACGGGCTAACGTTCATGCTGGCTGCTGCAGATGGGCTAACGTTCATGCTGGCTGCTGCAGACAGGCTAACGCTAGCCCTGGATGCTGCAGACGGGCTAACGTTAGCCCTGGCTGCTGCAGACGGGCTAACGTTATTACTGGCTGGTGCAGACGGGCTAACTTTAGCACTGGCTGCTGCAGACGGGCTAACGTTAGCCCTGGCTGCTGCAGACGGGCTAACTAGCCCTGGCTGCTGTAGACGGGCTAACTTTCATGCTGGCTTCTGCAGATGGGCTAAAGTTAGCCCTGGCTACTGCAGATGGGCTAACGTTAGCACTGGCTGCTGCAGACGGGCTAACGTTATTACTGGCTGCTGCAGACGGGCTAACGTTCATGCTGGGTGCTACAGACGGGCCAACGTTAGCCCTGGCTGCTGCAGACAGGCTAACTTTCATGCTGGCTGCTGCAGATGGGCTAAAGTTAGCCCTGGCTGCTGCAGACGGGCTAACATTAGCACTGGCTGCTGCAGACGAGCTAACGTTATTACTGGCTGCTGCAGACGGGCTAACGTTCATGCTGGCTGCTGCAGACAGGCTAAAGTTAGCCCTGGCTGCTGTAGACGAACTAACTTTAGCACTGGCTTCAGCAGATGGACTACCTTTAGTGCCGTCTGCTGCAGACAGGCTACCGTTAGCCCTGCCTGCTGCAGATGGACTAACTTTAGTGCTGACTGCTGGAGACGGACTAACTTTAGCGCTGGCTGCTGCAGACGGGCTAACTTTAGCCCTGGCTGCTGCAGACGGACTAACTTTAGCACTGGCTGCTGAAGACGGGCTAACGTTAGCCCTGGCTTCTGCAGACGGACTAATTTTAGCGCTGGCTACTGCAGACAGGCTAACGTTAGCCCTGGCTGCTGCAGACGGGTTAACGTTAGCCCTGGCTGCTGCAGACGGACTAACTTTAGCGCTGGCTGCTGCAGAGGGGCTAACGTTAGCCCTGGCTGCTGCAGACGGACTAACTTTAGCGCTGGCTGCTGCAGACGGGCTAATGTTAGCCCTGGCTGCGGATAGACTCTGAGGTCTGCTGGTTGCCGCGGTCCTCTTAACATCGGAACTTTTCTTATTACGCACTTAATCAGTAAATGGGCAATACAACAAAGCTTAAAAGTATAATGTTCTCGCCTCAAATAATCTTAAAATTTACTTTTATAGAACAACGGCAACAAAAAAGTTAACTTTTAACTTCATACTTTGAGAACTGTGAGCGCTAACCTGGAAGCTGCTGCCGCCGCAGTGCATGCTTAGACAGCTGTCAATCTCAAGAGCGGACAAATCTGCTCTGATGCATGCTGGGTAAAGAGGGAGGGTTTTTTTGTGTTTCAGAACAGTGGTGGGGCTGAGGCTGATGATCTTTCACAAACACACGAGAACGCACAAGTACACATATTGATAAACAGACATGGTTTCTTCTCTGCGAAACACTTCTCACATTAAAGCCTAAAAAAAGACAATTGAAAAGAGGGTGAACATGTTGCCGACTTAAGGAAGCAAAGTGACTTTTCTTTTTTGTTTTTTGTTTTTGTTAATGCTAATATTAATGTTATCAGACCTGGCAACTGGCGGGAAAATTGTACAGAACCACAGAGCACACCACTCATTTGCTAGGAGGAGTTCGGATTTAAACACTACATACATATAGCCCTACATATGCACTGGAAAAACGATCTAAAAATAAGTCAATATTTCTTAAATGAAGTGCATTTACCCTTAATTTGAATAGGTAAATGAGATGGTTTGCCAATGGAATGAGTATTTTTACTCTTAAAATAAGATAATTAGATAATATGCACTTGAAATACAACAGTACAATTGTGTTTTCTTATTTTACGTGTAAATTGTCTTGTTCTATTGGCAGGGTTTCTCACTAATCCCCTCAATTCAAGAACAAATGCACTTATTTTAAGAAAAAATTACTTATCTAGATTTCGATTTTTTCTAGTGGGGAGCATTGACTATAGACACGACTTAATTTAACATGTGGTTTTTTTGGTTACATTATTTTCAGCCTTTCTAGCACTACCGTCATTTTTGTGATGCCTGTTTCATAAGCTTATTTTCTTGAATTCTTTATTGAAGCATGATTGAGAAGCAGTATCTGACTTCACTGCAAAAAAGAAGATGAGAGTTCTTAAAATAAGTGTATTTTTTCTTGAATTGAGGACTTAAGTGAGACACTCTGAGACAATTTAATCTTAGAATACAAAAAACAATGGTATTGTCTTATTTCAAGAGCATATTATCTAATTATCTTATTTTAAGAGTAAAAAATCTAATTCCATTGGCAAATCATCTTATTTACCTACTCAAATTAAGGGTAAAGACATTCAATTTAATTTTTTTTTATTTCTAGATCATTTTTGCAGTGTTTAATATGTTGATTTTCATATACAGGAAAATAAATTCACTTTGGATATAACTGGTATTTAAGAACAGCTTTTAAAGTCATAGGGAAGTCATTTTTAAATTTCAAATTATTTTGACTTAAACATGTATATAAATGTACTCTTTATCCGACCATATTGTCCCAAAAGTGAGAAAATTTCTATTTAAAAAAATCAGACAGACATCCTGGATGAGCAGCTAAGTACTTTAAGATTTCTGGTATTCGCTGCATTAAAACTGCTAATAGCATTCAATATGAACCGGGAATTTGACCATAATTAACATGAGAATGTCAGATATAATTAAAGGGGAAATGAATGGGAAATCTCTTACATCTCAGGATCTGATTCATCAAGATTTTCTATAAACAAACTGCTCTCCAAATGTACAGATTCTCCCTGCACTCATGACTTCCCCCGTCTTTTTCAGCAGCTCTTACATTGTGCAATTTTCAGTCTGATTAGAAGTATTGACTTTGGAGAAGTAAGGAGTAGAAAGTACAGATATTTGTGTTAAAATTTAGGAAGTAAAAGTAAAAGTCCTCAGACAGAAATACATACCCAGTCAGTACAGATACCAAAAATGCTACTTAAGGTCACTAACTGGGATCTTTTTCTTAGTTACTAAGTATGTATACTTAGTTACTGGCTTTAATTTTTTTTTGTCTAGATGTAGACTAGGAGGTTATGTTTATGGGAGAGTTTTTGTTAGTTAGTAACTTGAAAAGTTATGAACTGATTTTAATGTTTACCAAAAGTGCTTCTCAGTCCAATGAACAGTCCTTTAAAGTTTGGTGATAATCTGGATGATAATCTGCTATAGGTGCCAATTAGTTTGCTACAAATATGTTCTCTGATTGCTTTAGATCAGAGATCACGGATTAGCGGACCAGGGTCCGGATCCAGACCCACCTGCTGGCTAATCCGGACCAAACCTGATTTGAAACGTTTATAAATTACCGCATGTTGTCCTACAACAGTGTCTAATTTGACTTGAGCCGCTTCTCCTGTTAATACACTACTCAAAAAAATGAAAGGAACACTTTGTAATCAGAGTATAGCATAACGTCAATTAAACTTCTGGTACACTAGTTTGGTCAGGTAGGTAGCAGAGGGGGTTGTTAATCAGTTTCAGCTGCTTTGGTGCACAACAGCTGCACTAGAGGGGCAACAATAAGACGACCATCAAAACAGGAATAGTTTTACAGGTGGAGGCCACTGACATTTTTTCCCCTCCTCATCTTTTCTGACTCTTTTTCACTAGTTTTGCATTTGGCTAGGGTCACTGTCACTACTGTTAGCACGAGGCGCTGCCTGGACCCTACAGAGGTTGCACAGGCAGTCCAACTCCTCCAGGATGGCGCATCAATACGTGCCATTGCCAGAAGGTTTGCTGTGTCTCCCAGCACAATCTCAAGAGCATGGAGGAGATTCCAGGAGACAGGCAGTTACTCCAGGAGAGCTGGACAGGGCTGTAGAAGGTCTACAACCCATCAGCAGGACCGGTATCTGCTCCTTTGTGCGAGGAGGAGCAGGAGGAGCACTGCCAGAGCCCTACAAAATGACCTCCGGCAGGCCACTGGTGTGAATGTCTCCGACCAAACGATCAGAAACAGACTTCACGAGGGTGGCCTGAGGGCCTGACGTCCTCTAGTGGGCCGTGTGTTTACTGTCGGCACCGTGGAGCCCGATTAGAATTTGCCACAGAACAATGGAATTGGCAAGTCCGCCACTGGCGCCCTGTGCTTTTCACAGATGAGAGCAGGTTCATCCTGAATACATGTGACAAACGTGAAAGGGTCTGGAGAAGCCCTCCAGAGCGCCGGCACCAGGCAACACGTGATCCAAATTAGCCAATGAGATGTCAGTCTGGGTTGCTGCTGCTGCTACTTTTAGACACAGCAGGCAAACCTGTGGCAAGCCGGGCGATGGGAAAGAAGGAGAAGATGATGAGAAAAAGAGAGCAGAGAAAGTGTGGACTGCTGGAAGAACTGTGGTGAACTAATGAAAGAAAAGTGAAATGGCGTGCTGAAAGATGATGGTGCCTATCTCCAGCTGTCTACGGGCGAAAGGCAGGGTCCACCCTGGACAGGTCTCCAGTCCATCGCAGGGCAACACAGAGACACACAGGACAAACAACCATTCAGGCACACACATTCACACTTAATGGGACTTTAGAGAAGCCAATTAACCTAACAGTCATGTTTTTGGACTGTGGGAGGAAGCCAGAGTACCCGGAGATAACCCATGCATGCTCAGGGAGAACATGCAAACTCCATGCAGAAAGACCCCGGGACAGGAATCGAACTGCGCCACTGAGCAGCCCCAGTAAGCTCCCTTTACTAAAAATAAAGTAAGCCTTATTTGTTTGACTATTTTAGCATTTTTAGTGTAACAGATCAATTTTAAAGAAATGTGTTGGGATAAACACAATTATACAAAGTCAATGACTGGATGCAATCAGCGGGTTTTCCTGCTAGACTTTTACCAATCTAACTGGATGATCATCATTGAATTGTCTCTGTAAAGTGCATTGAGGTGACACATGTTGTAAACTGTTGCTACAGAAATAAACTGAATTGCTTCAGTGATTTCTGACCTCTGATCTCTCAAACACTGTGTTAGGGTCAAACGCCTAAACACAAAAGAAACGCTGATATGTGCCGTTCCATCATCCTGCTCATCCAGCAGCCACTGATAATATAACTTGACTAAATGTCAGTGCTTTTGCTGTCTCCTAAAACTGCCTGATGCATGTTTCCATTGACTTTGTTCTTTTAAAAATCAACTCTCTTGATCACCTTTTACGTCTGACTGTGGCACAAACTTTAACCAGGCAGTATTTATATCTATATATTGTTGGGATCCTCAGGCTTGCCCACCAGAGGGCGCCGAGGATCCTCTTCTGTTTTATGTTGTTTTTTGTTAGGACTGGGGTTACTGTTGGGATCTGGAGAGTTACCATCTGTCTCCAGCAGAGAGCGCTGTGGGTCGCCTGGGCTGGAGCCCTCCAGCACACCTGACGCTCATCAGCCCATCAGGAGACCTTCCTATTTAACCAGCAGCCAGACCTTCCTTCAACGCTGCAGTGTTGACCAAGTTTGGAAACCCAGAAGCTCTGGATGAGCTCTGCCTGGAAACCTGCCAACCTGCCCAAGGAAGTCAAACCAGAAGATATCAGTCTGGGTTCCTCCTACAGCTCTCAAGGAAGAGCTAGGAAACCGAGTCAAGGTCTGAAACTCACAAGTCAGAAGCCAGACGCTGCTGCTGCTGAGCTCCCTGCTGAAACCATAGTCTCTGGACCCAACCGGTTCCCCCCTCTCAAAGGATCTGCCAGAACCTCTCCAAGGTACAGACTAAATTAACACACTCGACAAGCCATCAAACTGCCTGGCTAATCAAACTACCCATCTCTGCAGATATCAGTGATTCCAGTCCCGGACCTGTACCAGAACCAGTTTATATTTCTCTGTGTGTACCTTTAATAAACTGTTGAACTTTTACCCCTGACTCCGTGGTGTGTTCTGCGTTTGGGTTTAGCTCCACAAAAACCCTTCATGACATATATCTTTTTTTCCATTTTCTAAAAAGTTCTAATTTTACATTGGAACTTTTCTCTTTGCGTGACAGTAAAATCTGAGTTTAATAGAGCAGCTGAAAGGCAAACTGGTGTCTGCTTTTTTATGCACCTAGTATTGTTTAGAAAACTGATTATAGATCCAGATTAGGCAGATGTTATCTGCCTAATTCTTAATTAGATGAACAATTATTACATGGAGTTAAAGCCTGATTTCAAGCACATATGTCAGTTATTGATATAAGGCTGCTAAACACATTAATGGAGAAACGGTGGAAAATCTTATACAGCTTCAGTTGAGCTTGTGAGATGATTATTAGAGCAGACCTAGGGGATAACTTTGTGTCATTAAAGGATATGCAGCAGGATTAGCTGATATCTGTCTAGGAAATAAAGTGGCAGCCATTCAAAATGGCCCTTCTCAGTCAAACGTCAGCTGAATAGCAGCCCACTTCCCTGCAACTCCCAGCAAAATCCCCTCCTTGCCTTCTCATGGGCATATATTTTTTTTATTCTGACTCTAATGGCCTAAATATCGGTAAGCAGAGATAGCAGTTGTTTAAGGGCGCACTACCTCTTAGGGGCCCCATCACTGACACCTTGTTAGCCCCCAATGCAATTGTAGACTAGGACGTCTCTTTGCAGATGTAATGGTGCGAAAAATTCCTCTTAAACCCACCTGGTACTAGATTGACTGACCGGACCGTATTTATACAGCAACACATGGCAGATTTCAACATGATGGTGAGCCTTTTAAACGCTACACCAATAGCAAAGCAGACAGTGGCATTTTTAATTACTATGTTAATAACTGTGTATAGTTCATTAGACAGTTGGTAAAAAATACATATCATATGTTTCAAACCGCAAAAAAGATCTTAAAAGAACGATCTATTGAGTATTTTATTTTTCACACTACAACTTGGAATTGTGGGTAATCCAGAGGGCAGATTAAAACCATAACCATTATGTACAATTTATAGCGACAATGGATACCCAGGGTTCAATAAACACCTCCCTGAAATAACTTTTTGGAACTTGGGATTGTAATGTACGGGAATCGGACCCAAGATACAACCAAGAATTGTCAGTGACTTTTAAAGGCTTCATTTGAGAACTGAACGGGGGAAGCAATAAACGTGCAGGACAAGCAGCTGCGCTCGAACGGGAACCCCTGACTCGGGAGGTCCAGAGCATGAAGAGCTGGTTTGAGGTAGTGAACTGAGTAATGAGCTGGAGACCGGGTTTGCTGGGGCACGGGCCTGTTGGCAGCTCTCAGGTTGACAGAAGTTTCCAGTAGGGCTTCCAGAGACGTGATCCAGAGGGGTCCAGGTTCAGCAACAGTATGGCAGATCCAGCAGCAGTACAGACAGGGAGATCCAGAAGGGAAGGTCCAGGTCCATAAACAGAGTCCAAAATCCAGAGACAGAGCCGGGTTCCAGGCGGGCATACAGAGGCAGAACAGGGACAGGCAGGCTCGGTAGAAGAATGCAGATCGGTCGGGTCGGACTACAGACAGGCTGACAGGTTTGCAAAAGGATGGCTGGAAGGTTCTCACCGGTAGGTTCAAGACGATCTGGCACAGGTAGCTGATCTGGATGGGTCTTATAAGCAGGTGGAAACAGGTGAAACCAGTTATGAGCTGATTGCAGGTGAGGTGAAGCTGAACGGGAGTGCAGAGTGGACAGATAGGCCCGCACCAGTGCCACAATATTACAGAGATGTCTGTAAGATGTGGTGGTGCGCAGTCACCAATGGTTCCATTCAAGCTGCACAGTCACTATTTTTCCATGTGTTATGTTTGATCATATACTACTAAGAATTGCATAATTGTATCTTCCTGGCTGATTTATGAAACTGTCGCCGTATCCTGAACCTTTATCATGTGTTTTACTTAATATGGGGCCCACCCAGTTAATGTTGCTTACAGGCCTATAGTTGTGTTGTTAAACCATTGACTGAATTACAGGGTCTGACCAGGAGATGACGCTTCTCTTTAGATCTTAATGTCCACAAATCATGACAGAAAGAACATTTTAGTACAAATATTCATGTTTAAAAAGGAATTGTAGGGGACCAGCCAGGGACCAGCCAAGTGCCCATTAAGGAAAGTAGGGAAATTTTGAACGGCTACTGCTGTAAGTCTTATGGTCATTAAACCCTGTGTGGTTAATAGATCTAGCTTAGTTATTTTATTTCCATTAAGGCTGAGTTATTGTGCTCAGCTAACTGTGTTCACTGAATACGTTCATATTTTTAGTGAAAGGTGAACTGAACAAGTCTGTACGTCTTCAAATTTAAAGCGACTCATTGAGTTACATCATCTGAGCTATCTTGGGAAATATCTGCTACTGAATGAGGAACCAAAGAAATAATTTTGATTCAGATCTTTTAAGCAGAACCTGAATGTTCCACTGCATATCCAGTATACCTTGCCTGCATCCTGTCATGATTTGGTTTTAGGTAAAAACCACATGAAGAACACAGTTTATTTAAGTTAGTTGACACAAGAACATGAACTGGATCTGGAACTGGTCCGGGTTGGGTTCACTGAAGTCTGCAGAGATGGATAGTTTGATAAGCCGGGTAGACAGATGATCAATTGAGTCCTTTAAGATAATTCAGAGTCTACCTTGACGGAGTTCAGGCTTCTCTTGTGAGAGAGGGAACCGTTGGGTCCAGAGACTGTTGGTTTAGCAGAGTGCACAAGCAGCTGCAGCGTCTAGCTTCTGACTTTGAATGGCAGACCTTGATCAGAGTTTCCAGCTCTTCTCTGAGAGCAGCAGGGGAAATCCAAATAGGAATCTTCAGGTTTGGCTCACCAGGGCTGGAAGGCAGGTTAAGCTCACCCAGAGCTTCATGCTTGAGACAGGTTTCCTGTGAGCAAAGACAGAGGAGGATTAGAATCAGTTTTCTCACTTGAGATGACTAAGATTCTTTCTGGTAACAGAGGCTCAGGTTGCTAACCAAACTAAGGTCAACACTGCGGCGTTGAAGGAAGGTCTGGCAGCTGCTTATGTAGGGAAGGTCTCCTGATGAGTAGATGAGTCTCAGGTGTGCTGGAGGGCTCCAGCCCAGGAGACCCACGGCGCACTCTGCTGGTGGAAGGTGGTACATCCCCAGATCCCAAAAGTACCCCCCCCCTCAAGGATGGATACAAGACGCCCCAAACTAGTCCAGAAAAAGGAAAAAACAATAAACAACCCACCCAGGGCGGGCGGAGGGGGCACCAGGCAAGGAGGGCAGGAAACGACAAAAACAGAGTCCAAAACAAAAAACAATCCACCCAGGGTGGGCGGAGGGGGAACCAGGCAAGGAGGGCAAAAAACAAAAACTGAATCTAGAACAAAAAACGATCCACTTACAGTGGAAGAAAGCAAAGAAAGTCTCAGAAGATCTTTTGGGCAAAGTCTCAGGTGGCCGGCCGTAGGACCGGCAGCGGGGCAGAGTCTCAGGTGGCCGGCCATGGGACCGAAGGCATGGCCGACGTTCCGGGGGCCGGCTGCGGGGCCGGAAGCGTGGCAGAAGTTCTGGAGGTCCGCCGTTGGGACGGAGGCGAGGCCGATTCTCAGGGGGCCTGCCGTTGGGCCGGAGGCGAGGCAGATGCTCAGGAGGCCTGCCGCGAGGCCGGTGCTCTGGAGGTCGACTGCAGGCTCGAAGACGTGGCAGAAGTTTAGGTGGCCTGCAGTTGGACCGGAGACGAGACAGATGCTCAGGGGGCCGACCACGGGGCAGAAGGCGAGGCTGACGCTCCGGAGCTCTATCGCGGGGCTGGAGACGAAGCAGCGTCTTAGGAGGACCATCGCGGGGCTGGAGACGAAGCAGCGTCTTAGGGGGACCACCGCCGGGCCGGAAGCATGGCAGAGGTTCTGGAGGCCGGCCGAGGGTCCGGCAATGGAGCAGAGTCTTAGATGGCCGGCTGCGGGGTCGGAGGCGAAACTGACGCTCTGTGGGTCTGCCGCGGGGCTGAAGGTGAAGCTGATGCTCTGGGGGCCGGCCGCGGGACCGGAGGCGAAGCTGAGGCTCTGGGGTTCTGCTGCGGGGCCGGAGGCGAAGCTGACGATCAGGAGGTCAACTGCAGGGCCGGAGGCGAAGCAGCTTCTCAGGAGGATGACGCCCCAATTTCAGTAGGTAGCCCCATGGGGTACCCCGTCCCCTCTTCAGCGGCTCTGGAACAGGCTCAGAGGTGACCGCAGACTGTGGCTCTGAGGTGACCGCAGACTGCGGCTCTGGAACAGGCTCTGAGGAGACCGCCGACTGCGGCTCCTGGACTGGAACAGGGTCTAAGGAGACCGCCGACTGCGGCTCCTGGACTGGAACAGGCTCTGAGGAGACCGCCGACTGCGGCTCCTGGACTGGAACAGGCTCTGAGGAGACCGCCGACTGCGGCTCCTGGACTGGAACAGGCTCTGAGGAGACCGCCGACTGCGGCTCCTGGACTGGAACAAAGGAGTCCGCCGATTGCGGCTCCGGATCAGGAACAGGGGAGCCCGCCGATTGCGGCTCCGGATCAGGAACAGAGGAGCCCGCCAATTGCGACTCCGTGTCAGGAACAGAGGAGCCCGCCGATTGCGGCTCCATGTTAGGAACAGAGGGGACCACCGACTGTGGTTCAGGAACAGGCTCAGAGGAGACCGCCCCCTGCGGCTCCTGGACAGAAACAGAGGAGCCCGCCGCCTGCGGCTCCTGGACAGGAACAGAGGAGCCTGCCGATTGCGGCTCCACGTCAGGAACAGGGGAGACCCCCCACTGTGGTTCCACATCTGGAACAGGAGAGACCACCGACTGTGGCTCCAAATCTGGAACAGGAGAGACCACCGACTGTGGCTCCACATCTGGAACAGGAGAGACCACCGACTGTGGCTCCACCTCAGATACAGGGGAGACCACCGACTGTGGCTCCATCTCAGGAACAGAGGAATCCACCGACTGTGGCCCCGAATCAGAAACAGAGGAGACCACCGACTGTGGCTCCAAAACCAGCATGGAGGAAACCGCCCATTCAATTCAATTCAGTTTATTTATATAGCGCCAAATTCACAACACATGTCATCTCAAGGCACTTTACAGTTCAACCAGATCATACAGTCAAATTGATAAAGTTTTATATCTAAGGAAAACCAGTTGATTGCATCGACTCATTGACTCAAATACAATCCCTCACACTAAGCATGCTTGTAGCGACAGTGGAGAAGAAAAACTCCCTTTTAACAGGAAGAAACCTCCAGCAGGCTCAGTGTGAGCGGCCATCTGCCGAGGCCGACTGGGGTTCAAGGAGACGGAAGCAGAGACACAAAAAGCAGCTGTAAAAGGCGGCCCCGTCCAGGAAACACACAGCCAGGCAGACGAGCTCCGAGCCAGCTCCAATGCCAGAGGAGGAAGAGAGCACATCCACCCAGTCACAGGACCACACTGGAAAACAGGCCGATCTCCAACATCTATAAACAAGGGTGTTGATGGAAGCAGCACAGCTGATGTTTCTTTCCAGGATGACGTCACAGCCAAACAGGAACAGACGAGGCAAAGCTACTCTGAGGAAAAGCAGATAGAGCAGAACGTTAGAGATTGAACTAACAGATTCTGCAGAATAGGAGAACAGAGAGAGAATGAAGCAGAATGATGAAATGGGGTCCCTATGTCCTCCAGAAGTCTAAGCCTATAGCAGCATAACTATAGAGATAGCTCAGGATAACCTGAGCCACCCTAACTATAAGCTTTATCAAAAAGGAAAGTTTTAAGCCTAGCCTTAAAAGTAGACAAGGTGTCTGCCTCACGGACTAAAACTGGTAGTTGGTTCCACAGGAGAGGAGCCCGATAACTAAAAGATCTGCCTCCCATTCTACTTTTAGAAATTCTAGGAACCACTAGTAAACCTGCAGATTGAGAGCGAAGTGCTCTGTTAGGAACATAAGGAACAATCAGATCTGAGATATAAGATGGAGCTTGGCCATTTAAGGCTTTATATGTGAGAAGGAGGATTTTAAATTCAATTCTTGATTTAACAGGAAGCCAATGAAGAGAAGCCAGGATAGGAGAGATGTGATCTCTCTTTTTAATTTTCATCAGAACTCTGGCTGCAGCATTTTGGATCAGCTGAAGGCTTTTAACTACAGTTTGTGGACTTCCTGATAGTAAAGAATTACAATAGTCCAGCCTTGAAGTAACAAATGCATGGACTAGTTTCTCAGCATCACCCCTGGACAGGAGATTTCTAATTTTTGCAATGTTCCTCAGATGAAAGAAGGAAATTCTAGAAACCTCTTTGATATGGGATTTAAATGACAGGTCCTGATCAAAAATAACACCAAGATTTTTTACTTTATTATCTGAAATCTGTTTAATCCCATCCAAATGAAGTGACTGGCTAATCAGCTTCTTTTTCAGAGACTCTGGTCCAAAGACTATAACCTCTGTTTTGTCTGCATTCAGAAGCAGAAAGTTAAGAGTCATCCAGGTTTTTATGTCTTCAAGACATGCCTGTAATCTATGCAATGGGTTAGCTTCATCTGGATTTATAGACAGATATAGCTGGGTATCATCAGCATAACAGTGAAAATTAATCCCATGCTGTCTAATAATTCTACCAATTGGGAGCATGTATAAAGTAAAGAGAATTGGTCCTAGCACTGATCCCTGTGGTACTCCACAGGTAACCTTTGAGCGTGTTGAAGATCTATCATTAACATGAACAAACTGAATTCGATCAGATAGATAAGATTTAAACCAGTCTAGTGCTGTTCCTTTAATTCAAACAAAATATTCAAGTCTTTCTAAAAGAATATTATGGTCAACTGTATCAAATGCAGCACTAAGATCCAACAAGACGAGCACAGATACAAGTCCATTATCTGAGGCCATGAGAATATCATTAGTGACTTTCACCAGAGCTGTCTCAGTGCTATGATGAGCTCTAAAGCCAGACTGAAACTCTTCAAAAAGTTAATTATGATGTAAGTGATCGCAAACTTGTTTGGCAACTACTTTCTCAAGAATTTTAGATAAGAAAGGAAGATTGGATATAGGTCTATAATTGACCAAGTCATCTTGGTCAAGAGACGGTTTCTTAAGCAGAGTTTTAATTACAGCAACCTTAAAAGCTTTAGGTACATATCCCTGTAACAGAGATAGATTAATCACATCTAAAATGGAGGAGGAGATCATAGGGAATACCTCCTTAAATAACTTGGTTGGAACTGGATCTAACATACAAGTTGAAGGCTTAGATGAAGACAATAATTTTGCCCATGGAGGCACATATTCAGTCTCTGAGGTGGCTTGAAGAACCTGCAGAGGATCCTTGGCTGTTTGAAGTGCCTGCAGAGAGACCCTAGGAGGCATAATACCACATACCCCGAATTCAGACACCTCTTTAAAAGTCTGCTCAGGGGTCTCTGGACGGCACAGAGCTAACTCAGGGGTCTCTAGACGGCACGGAGCTAACTCACGGGTCTCTAGACGGCACAGAGCTAACTCAGGGGTCTCTAGACGGCACGGAGCTAACTCGCGGGTCTCTAGACGGCACAGAGCTAACTCAGGGGTCTCTAGACGGCACAGAGCTAACTCAGGGGTCTCTAGAAGGCACAGAGCTAACTCAGGGGTCTCTAGACGGCACAGAGCTGACTCAGGGGTCTCTAGATGGCACGGAGCTGATTCAGGAGTTTCTGAATGACAGCTCAGAACCGGCTCAGGGGTCTTTAGACGGCTCAGAGCTGGTTCAGGGGTCTCTAGACGGCTCAGAGCTGGCTTACAGCGCCGCCGTCTCTTACGTCGGGGTTCAATGGAAACTGGGCCAATAGGTTCGGAGACTGACTGAGGCAAAAGGTCAACAGGTGTGCTAGTGGGCTCCGGCGCTAAACTGACTGGTTGGTAGGAAGATGAATGAGGTGGCATGAAGGGGAAGAGATCCTCTCTATCCCCATAGAAAAAGTTCCAGAGGTCTGACTCTTGGATATGTGGAGCTCTTACTGTTTGGGGTTTTGACTGTGGTCCTATTTTAAGCTTTCTGAAGGATGGTGCTAAATGATGATCGTGGATGTGATAGGAAAGACGGACCTGGTGCAGGTGGGAGGTAGAGGTCTGAGCAGGAAGCAGAACGGCTTTTCTCTTGGCTGGGCTGGCTGAAACTGGATTAACGGATCTTCCAGAGTAAACACCAAATTTTCCCTCAACTCTCCTTTTACTGTCCTGGGATGTGAGTCTGATGTGACCGGGCTGCATAGGTTTATTTTCAGAGGATGCTGTGGAGGGAGAGACAACATCAGTCAAAGTAGCAGGAACAGAAACAGACTGGTTGCAACTCCTAGGTCTGGAGTTGGTTTCAGGTGACACAGGTAGAACAGAAGCACTCTTCGTTACAGGGGCAGGTACAGGAAAAAGATGGCACTTAACTTTAGATCTGGTTCTGGCTCGAAGTCTATAATCCTGGTGGATAGACAAACATATGAGCTCATCCAGGGTTGCGTGTTCATCAAATTTGGCCAGTTCGTCCTTAATCTCTTTATTTAAGGCGTTCAATTAAGCTTCTTTAAGCAAGAAATT
Source organism: Cyprinodon diabolis (assembly GCA_030533445.1). NCBI lineage: Eukaryota > Metazoa > Chordata > Actinopteri > Cyprinodontiformes > Cyprinodontidae > Cyprinodon > Cyprinodon diabolis. Next base: position 36,712,365 of record CM060076.1, read on the forward strand.
ATTCCATCCGGAAGCATCGGCTTTGACCCGGAAGTCGTTTGAGAAATCAGTTACAGTTTTATCCCCTTGTTTCATGTCAGACAGGCCTCGAGACTTATTAGATTTATCTGTGAAGGCGTGAGAGAATTCTTTTAAAAAATGTTCAAATGTACAAGACAGACTGGATTCAAAAAGATTACTGGCTTTTGCCCATTCCAGGGCCTCTCTGGATAATTGTGAAAAAATAAAAGCTATTTTTTCCTCGTCAGAAAAACTGGATTGAGAGAGTTCAAAAAATAGTTTACATTGAAACAAAAATCCGTTACACTTACAAGGTGTGCCAGAAAACCTTTCAGGAAGTGAGAGGCAGAGTGACTCAGGAACCGGAAGTTGAGCTGACGCCATGTTGCGATTCTCAAGGAGCCTGCAGATTCTTGAAAGTTAGGTTATGAAACTCAAATCGGATGTTTAACTCACGGAGGTTTGAATCGTTTTCATGGATCTGGGTAGCTAGTTCCTCTAGCTTCCTCCGGAGGTGATCTGCTGGGTTTTGTTAATGGCCGCAGTGTTCTGTCATGATTTGGTTTTAGGTAAAACCCACATGCAGAACACAAACGGAGGCTGGGTAAAAGTTTAACAGAGTTTATTTAAGTTAGTTGACACAAGAACATGAACTGGATCTGGAACTGGTCCGGGTTGGGTTCACTGAAGTCTGCAGAGATGGATAGTTTGATAAGCCGGGTAGACAGATGATCAATTGAGTCCTTTAAGATAATTCAGAGTCTACCTTGAAGGAGTTCAGGTTTCTCTTGTGAGAGAGGGAACCGTTGGGTCCAGAGACTGTTGTTTCAACAGAGTGCACAAGCAGCTGCAGCGTCTAGCTTCTGACTTTGAATGGCAGACCTTGATCAGAGTTTCCAGCTCTTCTCTGAGAGCAGCAGGGGAAATCCAAATAGGAATCTTCAGGTTTGGCTCACCAGGGCTGGAAGGCAGGTTAAGCTCACCCAGAGCTTCAGGCATGAGACAGGTTTCCTGTGAGCAAAGACAGAGGAGGGTTAGAATCAGTTTTCTCACTTGAGATGACTAAGATTCTTTCTGGTAACAGAGGCTCAGGTTAGCTAACCAAACTAGGTCAACACTGCAGCGTTGAAGGAAGGTCTGGCAGCTGCTTATGTAGGGAAGGTCTCCTGATGAGTAGATGAGTCTCAGGTGTGCTGGAGGGCTCCAGCCCAGGAGACCCACGGCGCACTCTGCTGGTGGAAGGTGGTACATCCCCAGATCCCAACACATCCAGTATTTTCCATTTCGTTCTATATATTATCATCACACATTTAAAGGGTGAAATATGAGGTTATAATGTGGAAAATTATTCATTTGATACTAATAATAATAATAATACATTTTATTTCAAAGGCGCCTTTCTGGACACTCAAGGTCACCGAACAAATGATAAAAACACTGGCAGAAAAAACTGAAAACACACAATAAAAAAAACATTAAAAAAAATACAAAAGCTGGGATTCGGAAAATTAATATTAAAGAGAATAGGCCATTTTAAACAGATGAGTTTTGAGCTGTGATTTGAAAAGGGGAAGTGAGTCCGTGTTTCTAAGTAGGGGTCATAGAGAGTTCCAGAGATGGGGGGGAACAGCGGCTGAATGCTCTGCTCCCCATGGTGGTGAGAGGGGCAGTAGGGAAGGACAGGTGTAAAGCAGATGATGATCTGAGAGCACGGGCGGGGGTGGGAGCATGCATTTACTAAATGGACTTTGAATAGTTCATTTATAGGTTTGTGAACTTTGTTTTTTTAAAAGCAAAATATGACGGTGAGCAAGTTCCTTTTAATCTGTGTGTACTGACCTTTGTGCTCATTCTTATTAATTATGAACTGGCACAACATTGGTCATACTGGACAACATACGAGCCTGAACATGAGCTACACAGGAGACTTTTTTTAAGATCAAATGCTTTTTGGTCTTTTTTGTTAAGGCATATAATGTAACCAAGCACTAGGGCTGAAACATTTTGGCAATAATCAGTTATTATCTTTAACCAAAATTGCGATTATTTTGGACCAAGGTTACGAGTTTATTTCCATTTTCCTTTGCCCTAACCCCAAACATGTTGTTTTTTTCATTAACCTCGGCTTTCAGTTTTTGAAAGTCTGCTTGCCCAGAGTCCATTGTTGTACGACTTTACGGTAGTGTTTGCATGAAAAAAGCACTTCCTTCTACTTGTGTGCTTTGACCTACATGCTCGCCACTAAAATATCTGCCTTTCAAGTGTTTTATAACCACCCAAAGCGCTGTAGTGAGAAATGTTGTGTCTTACTCTTGTTAAATGTAGTGTGAATAAAATTGAGCGCCTTTGCGATTCTGAAATTGTGTTTTTTTAAATTGCGATTATATTGCAAATACAATTAATTTTCCAGCGCTACTAAGGATCTTTAATATAATAAATTATTAGGGTGTCAAATGTCTGCATCTAGCTTATTCTGCATAAAGCAGGAAGTTAAAGATTTAATCAAATTCAGAGGTGCATGACCACGCGCTACAAGACTATGCAGAGTCTGTGATTGAGTCACAGTACGCTCCTTTAAGCCGGGTATACACTGTATATGTACACCGATTTTTGCCCTTTTCGGGCCGATTTTACAGTCCTACGAGAATTTTTCGATCAGGCCGGCTTTCAGCCTGATGATGTGGCGCGTAGTGTACAGAGGGTAACGAGGGGCGATCAGCCTGTCAAGAGCACCGCCCGATCAGGAATCGTGGGGTTGGGAGAAAATCAAACATGTTTGAAATTCAGTCGGCCGTCGTGAGGTGGTCGTGGGGAAATCTTTCAGTGCGTAAACAAGGATTCTTCTTCTCAGATGAAAACACAGAAGCATGGCAGGGGTGCAATGAGTGAAATGGAGTTCTTCCTGTAAAACTGACAGAACATAGTAGCCACGTTTGCTCAGCCATGTCTTTGTCCTAATACATCTTCTCCTTTTCTTTTTAGGGCTTTCAGCACAAAATCGCACAAATTGCCAAGGCAACGCGTTTCACTCTAGTGAGCTTATGTTCTTCTTCTACTCATTCGGCTTCTGGATAGACATGTGAGAGTAGCGCCATCTCACCATGGAGTTGAGTAAGACTTGGTTTTTAGATGTACAGTTTGAGCAGGTAGATTGCATCAGAGTGTCGGGTCACACAGTGTGAGAACAAACATCATGGGCTGTGAACTTTTAAAACCTACATTTTAATCTCACCGTGGAGCTGTAGCTGAGTAAAACGATTGAAAAAAATCGCACAGTCTATGCCCGGCTTTACTCACAGTTTACTGTGTCGAATATAAACTAAGCTTTCTGTTTCTCCTTAGCGGTTCTGGGCTGTTCTTTATGAAATATCTCACAACCATCTTGAAGGGAAACCTAAAACCTCCAACATAAAGACACCTGACCAGCATTTCCTCTTCACTTTTGTACCTGCGTCACCCATTGAGTCATTAGTTGTATGCTTGACTCTCTAACTGCAAAGCAATTTCTTTATTTAATAAATCTCTACCAAATGAATAAAAGTAACATCTTGACTGGAAGACAATGCCTCTGAGGTACTTCATTATTAAGTTTGGCAGAATATAAGCAATGACTATAATTAACCCTGGTCACAGATGTGGATAGCATAGTGGGATACAATACATCACAGCTTTTCAGTTTGTCACAAAGGTGTTATTGTTTCTTTTAACCGTTTGAATGGGGGCTTTGTCTGACCTTGTTTGAAGTGAATTTGCCTCTCTAAGGTCTTTTAAGCGAACAGCTGCAAATGGGAAAAGCCTCAGTGAACCATGTGTTTCCACGCTGTCTTGCTGGGTCAGGCAGTTTTTCACAAAGGGGCTGGTGCGGTCGTCAGGTATAAAATGGGCCCACCTCCAACAAGTTGACAAGCAGTCCAGTTCTAATAGCAGCAGCAACATCACCTGCGCTGACGAACCCAGACCAAAATGACCTCCACCGGCATGAACATGATGGGCAGGATCATCTTCTACGAGGACAGGAACTTCCAGGGCCGCTCTTACGACTGTACGAGCGACCTGTCTGACCTGTCCGCCTACATGAGCCGCTGCCACTCCTGCAGGGTGGAGAGGGGCTGCTTCATGGTCTACGACCGTCCCCACTACATGGGGAACCAGTACTTCATGAGGAGGGGCGAGTACGCCGACTTCATGAGTGAGATGAGCATGATGGGCATGAGTGACGGCATCAGGTCCTGCCGCATGATCCCCATGTACAGAGGCTCCTACAGGATGAGGATCTACGAGAGGGAGAACTTCCAGGGTCAGATGCACGAGCTGATGGACGACTGCGAAAGCATCACGGATCGCTACAGCATGTCCAACTTCATGTCTTGTAACGTGATGGAGGGCCACTGGCTGATGTATGAGCAGCCCCACTACAGAGGGAGAATGATGTACATGAGGCCCGGAGAGTACAGGAACTTCACGAGCATGGGCATGAGCGGCATGAGGTTCATGAGTATGAGGCGCATCGTGGATTCCTTCTACTAGACAATCACACAAGTCAAAAGAACTCTTTCTGAGCAACCTGTGAAGAGGAGAGAAAATTAAGCAACCCATCTACAATGTAATGTAGAGGCTGACAGCAGAACCCACTAACAACTGGCTCTGGCTATAGGCTGGTTTAATGTGACATTTGAAAACTAATAAATGCTCTTCTCTCTATATATATATATTGTATCTCTCTATTTTATATCTGGTTCCTTATAATTATCTTAACTCATACGCAAACTTTGTGTTTGCATAAGGAAAAAAGGTTATTAATGCACAGTTCTAAACTGGTCAGAGTGCAAAGAACAGTTTGAGAGATTTAAGATCATTTTAAAGAAAAAAGAAAGACCCTGATCTTCAAAATGATATCACCTCTCTGTGTTGGTGCCATTTCCTTATGGTGCCCTAGATGCGCTGCAGCACAGTGTAATGTCATGTTTGGCAATTAGACTCTACTTCAGGAAGGCTGTAAAATGTAAAAGACCTTTCACAGTTAGAAAAAAAAACATTTTCAAGTGTTAGACATTAGCCACTGTAAATATATAAAAAAGTTGTTGTCACTGTGCATATTAGCAGCCACTTAGGCTACGTTTACACTGCAGGCCTTAATGCTAATTCCAGAATTTGTCTTAAAATCAGATTCTTTTGCGTCGTCGTTCATATTTCCAAATATAAGTGACTTGTATGTGATCTCCTGGGTGAACTGCATTCATACAACTTAAGGGGGAAGACTTGATTTTACGTTATTACATCATGTTCTACTCACCCATATGAGTTTTGTGTCATTTGGAGCTGTTCTGAAGATATTTGGTTTTGTTATATCCAAGTAACGCCTTCCTTTGGGCAACGAGTTGAAGGCACAAACTAAACTGTTCATAATTTATTCTTTATGGTACGAGAGCATTCATAACATGTAGGGGAATCACTGTCCCCCAGAGCAAAACCCTTAACCCCACTCTTCTAAGCCCATTGCTCCCCAAGGGGATGGGTTAAATCCTCAATGTGGGAAAATAAAGCGATTTACATTTACATTACATTTACATACTGGCAAACAAATCTGATTTAACTCGCTTCAGGCTGCAATGTGATCGTAGCCTGAAGTGTCTCTTAGTCTCACCTTTGTGCATTGCTCAGCCTATTATCACTGCTCATTGATTGGAGAAAGTGGGTGTGTTGTTTACTGGGTAGGTCATGGTAGGTATTTCCTGGAAGGGGTGGATGATGACTCCTCTTAGTAGATCAAAGGACATTGCCATGACCTGAACTGACCACACAGCAGGACATTTAGGACATTAGGTTTGTTTTGTGTCACTAAGTCATGAAGCTATTCATACCTAACCTAAGCACCCATGTGGGATTGTAGGGCACACAGACCACGAGCTTAAAACACTGCACTGCATGTAGAAGTAGAAAACAGATGTTTACATTTTCAGCACCTCTTTGTGTCATCCAATTGTGAAAGGACTTGGTTTCAATTCAATTCAATTCAGTTTATTTATATAGCGCCAAATTCACAACACATGTCATCTCAAGGCACTTTACAGTTCAACCAGATCATACAATCAGATTGATTCAAAGTTTTCTAAGGAAAACCAGTTGATTGCATTGACTCATTGACTCAAATACAATCCCTCACACTAAGCATGCTTGTAGCGACAGTGGAGAGGAAAAGCTCCCTTTTAACAGGAAGAAACCTCCAGCAGAACCAGGCTCAGTGTGAGCGGCCATCTGCCGAGGCCGACTGGGGTTTCCAATGTTTTATTTCTACAATCTGTTAATCATGGTAAAATTCATGGGCTAAATCACAAGATGTTTCTAGATGTCGATATTTGCAAACCCTCGCCAGAAGATACTTACTATCCACTATGTTTTTCGTGTAGAGATCTCAGTGTAGTTACACATTTTTCTAAGTGAGTAGTACTGGAAATCTGGTTAGAAGGTGTGGGTCCTTTTATGATGCAACATTGCCGTGTACACCTCACAGACGTCCAATTAAAGCATTAACCAAGTTTCACTTGGCATAGATGGGAACTCGAGTTTGTGACTCGTACTCGAGTCGCACTTAACCGCATATTTAATGACTTCAGACTCGACTTAGACTTGCATTTGAAGGACTTCAGACTCGACTGAGACTCGTGATTTCCGACTTTTGAACAATATTTTATTCCAGTGTAAAAACACTTATTCAAGTGTTTTTTGTTTTACTAACTTGACTGATCGCCGCTCGCCTTACCCGCACACAGAAGAGGTAAAAAAAAATAAAAAATGTAGTACTTGTGGCCAGTATGGCCCACACTCAGTCTTTGACACAAGGGGGAGCAAACAACTCAAAGACCCAAACCGTGAAGCACTCAAGTTCAAGTGTTTTATTTATAAAAAAAAGCCACAGCAAAAGTGGCATGATAAAACAGTCCTTTTCTTCTCCTGATAAAACCTAAAATTCAAGAGTTGGGCTCCGCTTGTTATGCTGCTTCTGGTGCGAGTGATCGGCCTGGAGCACCCACTGGCTGATCCACAGCTGACTCTGCGGCACTCTTGCACTGTTCCACTCCCTGGCGTGCCACGCCTCTTTCCAGACCGATCCAGCTAAAAAGAGAAGCAAGGAGAACGCCAGCATCCACGCGCCAAAACCCCGTCGGAAGATATATTCCTGTTTATGCTTTAAGCGAGGGGGAGCGCTACTTACAGGCGAGGTTCCTCCTCTGCCCTAATACTCCTTACTGGGCCATCTGTGCACCCTCCTGGCGCACGGATCCCGCCTGCCTCTCCCCCAGCAGCGCGTCCGTCTCTGTCACCTGCAGATTCCGTTCTCCTTCTCCTTTCCTTCAGACTCCTTTTATGTCGGCTTTAATCAGCCCTTGCTCACACCTGAGCGCAGCAATTACGCAGCACAATTAATTCACTCCGCCTCCTCAGACAACTACTTCAGTCCAGTGCGCATGGATTGTCACAAGGGAAAAACAAACCAAAACAACCCAACATGCAGGAAAAATTCAAAAGTCTAAAATAAAGGAAAACAATCATATAAAAAAGAAACATCAAAACATGCAAAGCTCAAGAAGAAAATACAAAGAAAAACAAATCATATCTTCCTCTCCAAACATGCAAAGCATAAAACTAACATTTAAATGAAAGAAAACCATAAATCATATTTTTCCCTGTGCAACACACTGACGTCACTGACGCAACAGTACGTGACATATATGCCCGTGCGCATGCATGCATGCAACCCATACAGATATGGAAGCGATGATTACCGACCCCTGTTTCGGTGCCACCGTTCATAATAACCTTTGGCTACAAAAACTTTACATAAGGCGGGAATAAAAGAGCAGCAAACTGCAGCTTCTTTAGAGAAAAATACACGATGCTTGGTCCACCACATCTAATTTTATCAGCCACAGTGCAGTGCAGGTGTACAGCCAGGGACATCATAGACATAAGGCAATAATTCAGGACCTTATTATTTCATGCAACCTCCCCTTGTCTTTGATCGACAAGCCCAGCTTTAAAAGCTTCATGGCAGCGGTAGAGGAGAAATATGTTGTGAATAATGTTGTAAATTGGCGCTAAATAAATAAACTGAATTGAAAATACTGCCCGCCAAGTCAATAAGTTACAAAAAGTTATTGCCACAATCTTTCTTTTATAAAAGTATTGTTATTGTCCTGCTATTTGTTTAGGGTTTTTCTTTATCTCTTGTAGTTGCTAACCTCATATGTATTAATAAAAGGCAGGATTGTGATTGTTTTTTTCCCCACAGTCCTCATTTTCACTTAAAAATAAAAGAGCAGACGTTTACTGCTAAAACTAGAAAAAGTTGTAACCACAAATGTCAGGTAAATACTGTAGGAAAATAGTTTTTTTTGAAAGAAAAAAAACTGAAAATGCAAAATTTATCTGGAAAAAAATTTTGCATGTGTGCTTTTTTTAATTGTATTTTTCATTTAGCAGTTCAAGATAATGATAATTCCATAGATATAATAGCGACCTTTAAGCTACACCGTCTCAGTGACGGAGATGAAAACACAAGAAGAAACAAGCAAGCACGAAAATTATTGCACTTTTTTTAATTAATCAAGTGATTAGAATTTTTTGTGCGATTAATTGATTATTGCGACAGGCCTTCTCAAGTCTTGAGACTTGACTTGGACTTGAGCTCTCAAGACTTGAGACTTGACTTGGACTTGCAAAAAATGACTTGTGAACATGTCTGTCACTTGGACATGTGAGAATGGAGGAAAATACCACTTTGTCAAATATTTTGATAAAAGAATAGCATTATAATGTAGAAAGTCTTAAAAAAGATGAAGCAGGATAGAGGTTCAGTCCCTATTTGCTCCTATGGTTAAACCCAACGCTGATTCGCCATTTTCAGAGACATTTTCTTACTAGAGAAGACCAAAAGAAGTCAGGATCACAGCGTAGATCAGAGGTCACAGATTAGTGGAGCAGGGACCGCATCTGGAACCAACTGCTGGCTAATTTAGACCCAACCTGATTTAAAACATTTGTAAATTACTGCATGTTGCCCGACAGCAGTGTCTATCTTCACTTGCGCCGCTTCTCCTGTTATTACGGTAAAGCCCTCTGGTTTGCACTGGACAAGGCTGCATGTAATGCCAATTAGCCAATGAGCTGCTGTCAGTCTGGGTTGCTGCTGCTGCTACTTTTAGACACAGCAGGCAAACCTGTGGCAAGCCGGGCGATGGGAAAGAAGGAGAAGATGATGAGAAAAAGAGAGCAGAGAAAGTGTGGACTGCTGGAAGAACTGTGGTGAACTGGTGAAAGAAAAGTGAAATGGTGCTCAAAGATGACCCTGAACATTTAGAGGATGTTTGGCTCAACCTGCTGCTGTGAAGCAGGATTCTCCACCATGAACAGAATCAAAAATAAATCTGGATCCAGGCTCAAAATGAGCACCTTGATATGTGCTTTAGAATGGCTTAGTCTCCATTCAAACCAGGTTTAAAGCCTTGCAGGGCAGCATAAAGCCCACTGCCAACATTAAGACAGAAAACGGACAGTTCAGGTGTTTTATGAAATATGTGAAGCAGGAAATTGTCTGTATACTAAACTGAACGATTGTTGTTCTCTACTTCAAATAAAATTATATAAATATTTTTTCATTTAAAAATTCAATGTTTAACATGGATACATGAAAACCTTATTTTATTTCAGTGTCTACCAGTGTAAAGAGAAGCTAAAACTAAACAATGGCAGAAACATTAGGGCTCAAACTCCTCTTCACAGAGGCTGAAAGCTGGTCTGATGATAAAGAATATGTTCACTGATTACCCATTGAGCAGCAGAAAATATTTTATCTGAGATATAGACAGGAAAGATATTGGACAATTTCAGAAATAATGAATGAGTTGTCCTAGAAATAACTCTCCTTTATAATTTAATTCAAGCTTTCAGATTCTGGGGCACAAAAAAAAGACCAATCATTCAAAAAGCTGTGAGAAGGGGTAGTCGTTGCACAGACCAACAAAGGCTGCTCACCTCGCAGCATACAACTTGGCAGCAGAGAGAAGGCAAGGCTTTATTCAAAGGTGAAACAAGTCTTCAAGCAACATTTAAGATAATTTAGAGCTCTGGGCACTGAAGTTACTCAAAAGGCTGTTTTGAAGGGAATCTGGCAAGAGAAGACTGCTACTGAGAGTCACATCAAGACAAGGCTCCCACTGTTTAGAGAACAGACAATACAGGGTGAAAGATTCAGCATTTCCAGGCCACAAATACAATTACCAAGGTAACTAAAACAGACACAGCTCACAACTTAGGCCACGATCAATCAGCAGGCCTTAATGCTCAATTACGATTTTTTTGTGATATCCGTTATTTTTTGGGTTTTTTTACATTGCCATTCAATTCAGTTTAGTTAATTCATATAGCGTGAATTCACAACACGTGTCATCTCAAGGCTCTTTATAGTTCAGATCATCCAGTCAGATTGATTCAAAGTTTTCTATCTAAGGAAAACCAGTTGATTGCATCGACTCATTGACTAAGGCTGCTGTGCCTTAGAGCAAATAACTTAATGCTAAATTAGAAAGCTTGCTTTTAGTCCCTTAAGGAGAACCTGGGTGGTTGTTTGGATGTATTTATCATCTAGCCTACACTCATATCAGATGACGACTAACTACATGATTGTGCAACTTACTGTACATGAAACAGTTGGTGTATATTTGGTTATAAAAGAGGGGGATGAAATACTGAATACTGAATACAATACTGTGACGGTACAGATGTCAGAGTCTGTTACATGCCATGAAAAAGGGAAAGCATTCTAACAATGATGCCCACCCAGTCAGAAAACATGTTCTTGCTACGTTGCCCCATGACAGAAGACCAGCGGATTAAATCGTTGACACTAGCAAAGCTTAATGCAGCAAAATCTTTATTGTAGCCCATGCACCACTGGGTAGTATGAGATTTAATAGATGTTGGCCTGCACAGTTTTTTAACCACAACATAAGAGCCTAAGAAACATAATACAGATATTTATTCAATTATTGACAGTAACGATTACATTAACTTGTAAAGGAGGGGAAGGAACAGGAAGCAGGAAGGAAAAGACGAAAGCGGTGTGTTAGGCGGCATCCATTCAGCAGTGTTAATTACATCACATACAGCTTTAAAATGGCTCATTCAAACAATGTTATTAAAGAGAGTGTGCAATATTTCATTCATTTCATGCAGAATGATATTTACAATTGATTGATTTTGTCATTTAAGGCTAAATGAGCTAATAGTGAATCTGCTACTATGATTAATAAAGGACAAATATTGGAGAAAACATAAAAAATATAGAAATCCCAAAGGCTTTTCCCTTTAGGTCAGCTTTACAGAGCTATGATGGTTAAAACAAGCCGATGCTGACGGTTTGTTTCTCCAGGCAAGAGAAACAATAATCACTCAGCCAGGACAGACAGACACTCTGCTGGATCAATTAAGGGCTTTTGCAATTTTAAAACCTGCCTTCTTTCTTTCGTTTATAAAATATAGGTTGCATATGCACTTGTACATACTGTTAACATTCTGTAATCATCATGTCTTTTTATCCATTTTAAGTCTTAGTTCCACATAATAAATTTTATTCAATTCAGTTTATTTCTATAGCGCCAATTCACAACACGTCATCTCAAGGCACTTTCCAGTTCACCAGATCATCCAGTCAGATTGATTCAAAGTTTTCTATCTAAGGAAAACCAGTTGATTGCATCGACTCATTGACTCTTCAGCAATCTCTCACACTAAGCATGCTTGTAGCGACAGTGGAGAGGAAAAACTCCCTTTTAACAGGAGGAAACCTCCAGCAGAACCAGGCTCAGTGTGAGCGGCCATCTGCTGAGGCTGACTGAGATTCAAGGAGACAGAAGCAGAGATACAAAAAGCAACAGTAATGGCCGGCCCCGTCCAGGAAACACACAGCCAGGGAGACGAGCTCCATCGAGCTCCCATGTCAGAGGATGAAGAGAGCACATCCAGCCTGTCAGTTAGAGAAACAGGACTACACTGAAAAACAGGCCGATCTCCAGCATCTATAAACAAAGGTTTTTATGGCAGCAGCACAGCTGATATTTCTCTCCAGGATGGAGTCACAGCCAAACAGGAACAGACCAGATGAAGCTACGATGAGAAAAAGCAGAGAGAGCAGAACGTTAGAGATTGAACTAACAGATTCTGCAGAGTGAGAGAATAGAGAGAGAATGAAGCAGAATGATGAAAAGGGGTCCCTATGTCCTCCAGCAGTCTAAGCCTATAGCAGCAAAACTATAGAGATAGCTCAGGATAACCTGAGCCACTCTAACTATAAGCTTTATCAAAAAGGAAAGTTTTAAGTCTAGCCTTAAAAGTAGACAGAGTGTCTGCCTCACGGACTAAAACTGGTAGTTGGTTCCACAGGAGAGGAGCCTGATAACTAAAAGATCTGCCTCCCCTTCTACTTTTAGAAATTCTAGGAACCACTAGTAAACCTGCAGACTGAGAGCGAAGTGCTCTGTTAGGAACATAAGGAACAATCAGATCTCTGATATAAGATGGAACTTGGCTTTTTAAGGCTATATTGTCACAATTTCCTATAGGTGAACCCGATACTCAGCCAGACACAGAGTTAGTTCGAAAAGTTTATTGAAGGAGTGAATATTGGCAGATGAAGCAGGCAAAACTGTTACTTCCTTGGCAGATGAGTTCTGGTTGACTGTGCTCGTTTGCAAGGGTGAGCAGAGAACCAGGAGATGTAGATATTGACAGAACCAATAGGCCGTGTGGACGGGAGAACCACCATGGAGAACCAGCAGCTGAGTCTCACCCAGGAACAGCTAGCACTGGAGCATGGAGATAAAGGCAACCTCAACTAGAATAGTTCAGCTGGCAGTGCATATAGGATTCAGTAATGAAGGAAACAGGCATAAGTGCAGCATAGAGACACACTTAGCAGGAGAAAGTGAGACGTTCTGACAGAGATGCGTAGACAGAAGCAGGTATAAGTAGGCTGGTGAACAGGTGAGCAAAGTACTAATTAGTGGGAACAGTTGGAGATAATCTAGAGTGGGGTGGTGGCTGGAGGCAGACTGAGCTGTTGTGATAACTGCTGGTGGCTGAACAGTGACAGCTTGAACAGAAAAAATCCATAAGTCCAAAACCAAACTAAACAGAACCATAACTATGACATTTACAGTATATGTTTATTACTATGGGAGGAGCGAAAAAACAAAATCAGATTCTTTGCTCTTGCAAACAGTTCTGGTTGTAAACGTTTAACCTTGCTTAAAATGATCAAAGTATAGCCTTTGTTTCAATCAATAGCCTTATAGTTGCATTATTCGGAATAAAATTACACAATCATTCCTTCATGTTCTCTTGAAGGTGCCTCATGTACTGTAACTATACTAAAAGCACCAAAACCCCATGTTCAAGTTAAGGAAAAAACAAAATACATGCAGTGCTTGTCTTAATAGTGTTTACTGACTCCTTTTTGCAACTAAAGATCATTTTTGCACCAAGTCAGATTAAATATAAGGATTGTCGTTAGCGGTTGCCATCTGCTGGCATCTTACTGATGAATCAATTCAATCCATTTTCAGCAGCTTTAGCTCCAGGTTTAATGAACACCTGTATTTGTATTTCCATAGCTAGTCGAGTCTTATCCTGCCTGGTTGCAAATATTTTATTGAACTATTTTACATTTTCTCTTTCCTTTAGAAACCCTCACGCAGTAAATGCTGACTTGCTCCTTTACTTCCTTGTTTATTCATCTCATGCATGCACAATAGCTTAACTGGTTTTGTGGTCTTGTTCTGGTAAACATGCTCAAAATTTATAAGCTTACATACAAATATACATAAAAACATACATTAAATGTGTTAAACACTAAAATAAAATATAAGCCAAGAGGGCTGCATCATGCCTTGATTGCAATTTGTAAGTTCTTATTAGTTAGGTCTTTGTAATTAATTGCCATTAGTGTAAAAGCAATTGATTAATCTTTACTGTGTTGTACACAAACAATTTCATCACAGTTCATGCGGAAACTCTTCAGTTTGTCTCAGGAGGGGAACTAGATCACTGCAAATATAGAAAAAAATTATCGATATCAGCCAAAACATGCATGATAACGTGCTTCATTACTGAAAGCTAAAGGTTCCCCTTTTAGTGGTGAAGAACAGAAAAGCTACAGTTTATGTTCCCCTATTGGTCTCATTTCAGCTCTGACTCTAGTGATGAGTATCTTGTTTACTAACGTTTACTTTGGATGTTTTCTTTTTTTTCTATATGTAAAATTGCACTAAATTTCCTTCACACTTGTTTATAGGTGCTATATAGCAAGTTTTTCAGTATAATTGACGGAACTTTTAATCTTTAATTTGAAACCAACAAAAAAAAAGAGACGTAGAAAGAAATGTCATCGATACCTGACCTGTTTGCCTGCTGGGGTGTTTTTTTTTAACTCATCTCTTTTTGTTTTGTAGCAACAGACGGTTGGCAGACTGGAAAAGCTGGTTTATCAGCAGGGAAAAGAGTCTGAGGGGAAATATATGAGTCCCAAGGCCGACAGGGGGTGGGCTGTCTAACACTGACCCTTTGTGAATGCCCTGATGCATGGAGGTGGAAAAAAACAGGTGTGGAGTGGTACAAAGGAGGAAGAAGTGCTGTTTTTTTTTTTTACTGACAGAAGAAAACAGCTGCACAAACCCTAACCCAGTTTCTGACCAGCCATTGCATTAACAGATATTTATTTCTCCTGTCTCAGGGTTCATATGTTGCCTTGTGACCAAAAGCAAAGCAGAGACCAAGAAGGCTGTTAATCCAGTAATCTCTGAGCTACACAGCCTTCATAAGGGTTAGGTTTGACTCTTTAAACTGGTTAAGAGTTTTTCTTGGATTACTGGAAATGCAGATGAGGGGTCAGGGTTTATTTTCATGGTATAATGCCAGACTTCAAATAAGTAAAAAAACAATCCACTGGACTTTGTTTCAAAGTTCAGTGGATTGTTTTTTTGGTTGTTTTTTTTGTTTTTTTGTTTGGTTTGTTTTTTTTTTTTGTTTTTTTTACTTTTTTGGAATGACTATGACCTTGATTCAATTTCAATTCAATTCAATTCAATTTCAATTTCAATTCAATTCAATTCAATTCAGTTTATTTATATAGCGCCAAATTCACAACACATGTCATCTCAAGGCACTTTACAGTTCAACCAGATCATACAGTCAAATTGATACAAAGTTTTCTATCTAAGGAAAACCAGTTGATTGCATTGACTCATTGACTCAAATACAATCCCTCACACTAAGCATGCTTGTAGCGACAGTGGAGAGGAAAAACTCCCTTTTGACAGGAAGAAACCTCCAGCAGAACCAGGCTCAGTGTGAGCGGCCATCTGCCAAGGCCGACTGGGGTTCAAGGAGACAGAAGCAGAGATACAAAAAGCAGCTGTAAAAGGCGGCCCCGTCCAGGAAACACACAGCCAGGCAGACGAGCTCCAAGGCAGCTCCCATGCCAGAGGATGAAGAGAGCACATCCACCCAGCCACGGCCAGAGAAACACTGGAAAACAGGCCGATCTCCAACATCTACAAACAAGGGTGTTGATGGAAGCAGCACAGCTGATGTTTCTTTCCTGGGTGACATCACAGCCAAATAGGAACAGACGAGGCAAAGCTACTCTGAGGAAAAGCAGATAGAGCAGAACGTTAGAGATTGAACTAACAGATTCTGCAGAATAGGAGAACAGAGAGAGAATGAAGCAGAATAATGAAATGGGGGTCCCTATGTCCTCCAAAAGTCTAAGCCTATAGCAGCATGACTTTAAAGACAGCTCCGGATAACCTGAGCCACCCTAACTAGAAGCTTTATCAAAAAGGAAAGTTTTAAGCCTAGCCTTAAAAGTAGACAGGGTGTCTGCCTCACGGACTAAAACTGGTAGTTGGTTCCACAGGAGAGGAGCCTGATAACTAAAAGATCTGCCTCCCATTCTACTTTTAGAAATTCTAGGAACCACTAGTAAACCTGCAGATTGAGAGCGAAGTGCTCTGTTAGGAACATAAGGAACAATCAGATCTCTGATATCAGATGGAGCTTGGCCATTTAAGGCTTTATATGTGAGAAGGAGGATTTTAAATTCTATTCTTGATTTAACAGGAAGCCAATGAAGAGAAGCCAGGATAGGAGAGATATGATCTCTCTTTTTAATTTTCATCAGAACTCTGGCTGCAGCATTTTGGATCAGCTGAAGGCTTTTAACTACAGTTTGTGGACTTCCTGATAGTAAAGAATTACAATAGTCCAGCCTTGAAGTAACAAATGCATGGACTAGTTTCTCAGCATCACCCCTGGACAGGAGATTTCTAATTTTTGCAATGTTCCTCAGATGAAAGAAGGAAATTCTAGAAACCTCTTTGATCTGGGATTTAAATGACAGGTCCTGATCAAAATGACTGAGAATCTTCACCAGTAACACCAGGCTTCATGTCTGATACAGTTCAATTAGGGTATGTTCACACTTTCACATTTTTTGTAAAATTTTATTGTGAAGGCAAGGTATTTTGGCTATTTAAGGCTTTACATGTGGAAGGATTTTAAAATCTATTCTTGATTTAACAGGAAGCCAATGAAAGGAAGCCAGGATTGGAGAGATATGATCTCTTTTTAATTTTAATTTAGATTCTTTACATCATTAGTATTCTCCTTTCACAATCCAATCAGAGTATTCAGACTGGACTGTTAACATGAGACATTTTAGTCCAATTGACTTAAAATAAAAATTTTATGCAACGTTTGTTTCTCAGTGTTGGGTATGTTGACCCGGTTTCATATTTCTGCCAGATGCTGGAGCTCAACGCAGCAAGGCGGCATGAAGCAGATCACACAGGACAGGAAGTCGTGCAGAAAAACCAAAATAAAACGTCTGTTTAATTTTCAAAATAATAATGATAATAATTTTCTGTGGTAACTTGCCCCTACTTCAAGAGTACCATAATGGTCCCTCAAAAAGCCTCAGAATGCCCTATTTTTATTTATTGTTGTAATGTTGTAGACTACTATATTTATTTTATATAAATGCCTGAATGTGCATATTTTATCTTGTATATTTAATATTTATATTTCAACTTATTTATAGCTATTTTTATTATTTCATACTTTCCCATTGGGCTGTTCTGTAAACTAATTATTTTTTTGTCAACATGTGTTGGAATTATGAATAAAACTCCTAGAAACAGAAAGTTTAAATGCATATTGTTTTAGGCACTATTATCAACATAATAGTGTATGGGGCTTGGGTGTCTATTTTAAATTTGGTGACGCATTTATAACTTGTCTTAGATAGACGCTTAGATAAAAGCTTTAAAAGAAAGATGACATAAAAATACATTTTGTCGTGATCTTGGCACTTTGCCCTGCAACAAACTGGCGACCTGTCTCTCTCTGTAGATTGCCAGAGATATGTAAGTGTGGGAGAGATGGATGGATGGATGGATGGATGGATGGATGGATGGATGGATGGATGGATGGATGGATGGATGGATGGATGGATGGTCTTATTAATTTCACACACCTAATTAGCTCTGCCCACTTATCATTACCTGATCCTCTGATCCAACTGCATTAGTATCTTTTTAACCAGCCTTCAGACCAGTCATCAGTGCCAAATTATTTTAAAGCCATTGGTGAGAGTTACTATAGCATTCCTGTATCATGATTTCCTGATCCTGACCAGTTCTGGCCCCGGACCTGTTGTCTCCTCCTTCAGAGGTTCCTGCATGGAGGGCTGGTTATACTCCTGCAGCAGTATATCGCATTGAGCTTGTCGCAGATATTCTTTATTAATGCCCAATATCGAAGCGTGGTCTGCGCCATGTTATTCCATGCCACAACAGTAGAGGGTCAATCAGGTACTGATTGACCCTCTACTGTTGTGGCATGGAATCCTCCAATCAGAGGCCTCCTGTCTGCGGCACTGTCTGCGGTCACCTACAACTTAGGAGAGGTGCACCAGAGTGTCTGCGGAGACAACCTGGTTTCTGTGCATAAACCCGCCTTTAGAGGCCCACCTTTTTCACTTTGGTTAAATTTTCAGTAAACGTTTTAAGAAATCTGTTTGTCTGCCTTGAAAACTGGTTCCTCCTTTTCTGAGCTTGACACAACTTTACAAGTTTACAATACCTGAAATGTCAAGCAGGGAAAGAGGAACAGAGAAATTCACCTTTTGCCCTATTGAAAAGTCATAATGATGTTGCTTTTTCTCCTTAAGATGCTGAAAATGGCCAGATTAAAATAACAGAAATAAAAATATTTTCTGGGGAGTACGCTGCTGCACCCACCTAAGAGTGACTGGCTCTTGACCTCATTATTTTTGGGGCCTTGCATACGGCCCTGTAGACACCCATAGAGAAGAATGAAAAAATAAAAAGGCAATTTTTCTCTTTAGGATTTCCCAACAGTTAAAGCATTGGTATTCAAGGGCTGAGAGATCTATTTATCATGGGAGCCTATCTGGAAGCTACTCAGCCATGTCTGAGTGCCACAGCAAGTACTTTGTGGCAGACAAACAGACAGAGAGGCAGGCAGAGCTCTGATTGTCACTCTAGCTATCTGAGTCCAGTAGTGGTGGTTTGCTGTGTAAGTTTCCCCCAGCATGAATCAAGCAGCAGCCGGTCCTATTCAGCCGAGTTCCCTTGGCGATGGACAAGAACGCGGTGAAGCAAGCCAAGTTTGCAATGCAAACTGAATCTAAACTACCTGCTTCTTTTTGTGTGAGAGATTAAATACTGTTGACGCTGGACAGCTCAGCAATTTGACAACTCATTTTAACAATAAATGTGAGATGGAATAAAAAGCTGGCAGTGAATTGTGAGCATATGGCCCAAGATAGAACAACAGAAGGAGTCTCTGAAACTCTCTGTAAATAGAAACAGATAAAGGTCTCTATAGCTTCACTCAATTCACTTGGCTTTACACTATTGCAAACAATAGCAACAAACAATTTTTTATGGCATTCTGTCATGGTTATCAGTGTGTTATCAGTGTGTATGGGTTTCTTTGGAGATAAAGAGCAAAGAAGAGGCATTGATACTGATATGAATGTTGGGTTAGAACATCTTTTTTGACTGTCCCACATATCAGGAAGGCCTTAAAATCCTCTCCTGAAACTAGGTGCCAAGCCGAACCAAATTAAATATGGCAGTGCAGGAGGTTGTACATATAACTCCTTGTTTTGACGCACGTGTCTTGCCATAGTCTGCAGTTCCATCATTGAAAGAGGAATAGTTAGAATGTAAAGCATTACTTGTGGTTAAATTGTGGTTTCCCATGGATATTTTATTTTCAACGTAATTTGCTTAAAACATTGGTAGGAGAGCATTACGTTATCTCTCCTTTTATTGAACAGTTTTAATTGGACTAGTCCCAGCATGGTAATTTGTAGCACTAAACCTGATAAGTGCATTATCAATATGGGTTGCCAGGTGTCAGGGTCCAGGCCATTTCTTAGAGATAGGATGAGTTGCCTAGCCATCATAGAGGCTCCTCTTCCCTCCATTAAGGACATTTCATCCCAGCGCAGAGTGTCCTGAGCCCGTAAAATCATCAGTAACCCCTCACACCCCCACCATGGATTGTTCCCCCTGCTGCCCTCTGGAAACAGGCTTTGCAGCTTTTGATGCAGCTCCAGCAGATTCTGCAACAGCTTCTTCCCCACTACCATCAGTCAGCTAAATGTTGAAAAAAAACTATAAAATGTATCACAGAATCTGCCTCAAACTGTCAACACCAAACTAAAAAACTGGGCATAATTGCACCATATATATTAATGCTCTTAACTTCCATATCATGTTTTTTTTTTCTTCCTCTCTGTTTACATTTGATAGCTGCAGAAATGTAAATGTCATGAAAGCTGTACGAAAGGAAATTTTGTTTTGAATACACTCTTCTACACTTGTATATACGAAATGACAGTAAAAGTAATCTAAGTCTAAGAGAGGCTAGGAGTAGAACGGCGTCCCATCACATCCAGATTATACAGCTAAGGTGGCCCAGACATCAGTTTTTGATGAACCCTGAAAAAAGCCCTCACAAAGTGTTCAAGGTACGTCCCATCAGGAGGAAGCACCTTGGGACAGGTCAGGACATGACAGAGGGACTGTGTCTCTCAGCTGGCCTCGGAACACCTCAGGCTGGCTTGCTCAAAGCAAAGCCTGCAGCCTCCACTGTGGCTCCCGTCCGCTCCCCTCTGAGTCCCTTGGAGGTCGTAGAGAGCATGCACAAGATGATTAAATTCAAAGCAGCAAAACATACGGAAATGATCCAGGGTTTCCGCGGATCATTTAAAATAATTACAATCCATTATTTTTTGGGGGATTTTTTTCATAAATATCCTAAATTTTCCTAAATTTATCCTAAATTTCGGTGTAACAATCAACATATACCGAATCGAACCGAACCGAAAACCGTGACCACGAAACCGTGAATCGAACTGAACCGTGGATTTTGTGAACCGTTCCACCCCTAGTTTTTATGTCTTCAAGACATGCCTGTAATCTATGTAATGGGTTAGCTTCATCTGGATTTATAGACAGATATAGCTGGGTATCATCAGCATAACAGTGGAAATGAATCTCATGCTGTCTAATAACTCTACCGATTGGGAGAATGTACAAAGTAAAGAGAATTGGTCCTAGCACTGATCCCTGTGGTACTCCATAGTAAACGCTGAGGAAGATTTATCGTTTACATGAACAAACTGAATTCGATCAGATAGATAAGATTTAAACTATTCTAGAGCTGTTGCTTTAATTTCTACTAAATATTCAAGTCTTTCTAAAAGAATATTATGATCAACTGTATCAAATGCAGCACTGAGATCTAACAGTTAAACGGGTAATTTACACAAATGTGTCTGAACAGAATATCCTTTATTGACTATATTTGCTTGCCCTTGGATGGGCTTGGTTTGCTGGTGCCCCTCTCTAATAGCCATTAACAAAAAAAGGGGCTGTACACCGTGGGCAGGTGACCTGTCCACGCCAGGCCCAATAAAATATGGTCCCAAAACTGTCAAAATTGGTTTTAGAATAAACAAAGCAGACAAGAAGTAATCTTCTAAAATGGCCTGAATCCTGTCTTAGAAGATAACACTGTCGCTACAAGCATGCTTGGTATGAGGAATTGCTGAAGAGTCAATGAGTCAATGCAGTCAGCTGGTTTTCCTCGGGTAGAACGCTTTGAACCAATGTGACTGTATGATCTGATTAAATTGTCTCTGTGGATAATTTCTGATTAAAGGGGTGGTTTTGACATTAAGGACTAAACCTACTGGTGTAGTAAAGGTGTATGTATACATTTGAGACTAATTCCAACATGTACAGCAAAATCTGTTTTTAAATTATTGTTTTTATATTCTAGTCAATCCTGGGTTAGATAAATTCATTTATGTGTATGTTGAATCTATATATAAAAATAAGCTAAATAATATTTCCTTTCTGCCTTTTCAGACCTGGCACCAACATATCCCCCAGTTTATTTAGTTACAACCTAACAGCCTTAAATACAAGAGTCCAGACCAGGCGGTTTAATCTTGTTTGGATGATTAGATCTCAGATACCTGGTCCATAAGCAAATCAACATCCTTATAAAGAGGATTTCCAGTTAAAAAAAGACACAACGCATAAATAGATCTTACCACAGCTGCTGACAGTGTGGACAAATGGGTCTGTTTTCCTGGGTCCGACAGAGATGAGGCCCTAGAGAGTCGCCTGCTACAGCTGCAGACTGAAAGCCAAAGTGGAGAACAGAAAAGCTGGAAGAGACAACCTGGCATAGAACTGTAATTCCTTTACTCTAATTAAAGTCTCCTTTTTAAATTAGGCAATTACTTAAATTACACTAATATGACTTTAAAACAAGCACTCTTGATTCTTCTCAAGGGTCTGGCTTTCGGTACAGCAATATACTGGTTTGAATCCTTAGCGATGGACCGTTTTATATTGATAGATAACTTTACATCATAGACCAGAGAAATTGCATGTGGTATTTCCTGACAGTCTATCCTAAGGCCCCTCATAATAATGCTACACCTAACTTTTAATAAAGAAGCAAAAATCCAAAATCATAAATCCACAAAATCAACAAATACTGAAAACCAGGAATACTCACAACAACGGGGTAAAGAAATTATGACAAACCTGCAAGAAACAAAGACCAGGCTAATCAGCAGATTGGGAGCAGGGGTGAACAGAGGATACTAGAAAGGAGCTAGGAGACGGAGACTGACACAAGAGGGCAACGAAAAATACCTAGGAACTTAAATATAGTTAAAAATAACTAGAATAGCACAAAATGGAAGTAAAAACAACAAAAACTCGAAGATAAAATTTAAACAGAACCATGTGGAAGTGATGCAGTGATGGAGTCAGAGCTTAACCTTCAGAGGCTCATAAAGGCAGGAACAAAGTCGGCCTTCTGTCACCTAAAGAACATCTCCAGGATCAAAGGACTAATTTCTTAGCAGGACATTGAAAAATTGATTAATCCTTTTATCTATGTTAGAATTGATTATTGCAACAGTTTTTTCACAGGTCTACAAAAGACGATCAGACTTTCATTATCTTTAATATTCAGTTATATAAAAGATCATGCACACCGCAATGTACTCTTCTCAAATTTTTTTTCATGTTTCTTTTTTTCGTGTACAATAATTTGATTTGTCTTGTTACTAACAGGAGCAATATATATATAAGCCTGATTTGCCTTGCCTTAATCAACGCACGCACTTCCATACAGAGACAGCGGCATGTGTTTATGATGCATCAAAATGTGAAGCACATATTTTTTTTTCCTGAAAAAAACAGGCTATTTCTAAATGGATTTTCTGGAATGGATTAGAGGCTACTTTTTAAAACACAGAACCTAAATCAGAGTGAGCTTTCTTTTTCCCATTTCTGTGCCCAGTCACTGAAAGAATAGATATTGTTTTATTCCCTTACCTCCCACAATTGTACGGGTAACTTAAAGGGACGTAGTCCCAATATAACAATTTTTAAAGGTATACACCAACAGCACTTGGTATATATAACCTTAATTTATTATGATCAAATGGTTTTCTGTCTTTTTTTATAGGCATATAACATAACTTTTAAGGGACAAAGGAAACATTGTGAGGATACCTATTGTAGATACACTCTAGAGAACTGACAGTAACGGAATGTTTTGACAGCTCAAGGTTGGCATCTCAGATGAAACAGACCAACTTTGAGGAGAAATGATATGATTGTTCCTTATGTTCCTAACAGAGCACTTCGCTCTCAATCTGCAGGTTTACTAGTGGTTCCTAGAATTTCTAAAAGTAGAATGGGAGGCAGATCTTTTAGTAATCAGGCTCCTCTCCTGTGGAACCAACTACAAGTTTTGGTCCATGAGCCAGACACCCTGTCTACTTTTAAGACTAGGCTTAAAACGTTCCTTTTTGATAAAGCTTATAGTTAGAGTGGCTCAGGTTATCCTGAGCTATCTCTATAGTTATTCTGCTATAGGCTTAGACTGCTGGAGGACATAGGGACCCCTATTTCATCATTCTGCTTCATTCTATCTCTATTCTCCCATATTACCATATTATATTATATATATATATATATATATATATATATATATATATATATATATATATTATATCCCATATTTTATATATATATATATATATATATATATATATATATATATATATATATATATATATATATATATAAATATATATATATATATGTTATCATATATATATTCCATATTACCCACTTTGAAGTAGTTTCGCTTCCCATCCAGGAAGCTTTTCCAATTCAAAATGTCAGGAATAGCGTTTAGTTCAAGGCTTTATTCAAGGATTTATACAGTAGCCCAACAAAACCTTGTTTTTGTTTTGAAAACATGCAAATAGAACACAGCTCTGTGTTTTCAAATGATATTAAACATATCTCCTCATTGAAACTTTACTGAAAACAACAGCAATACATAAATATGAGCTAGCTGGATTTTAAACAACATCTACATGCTGTTTCTGTGTAATTTGTGAAGTGAATTGCAGGTTATTTGCAGGTTGTTAATGAAAAATGCAAAACAGTAGACATATTTACATCAGCTGGGAGCCAACAGAGGAATTTTAATATCTAAATACAGTGGAGCATAAAGGTATTTAGTCAGCCACCAATAGTGCAAGTTCTCCCACTTAAAAAGATGAGAGAGGCCGGTAATTTTCATCATAGATATACCTCAACTATGAGAGACAAAATGAGAAAAAAAATCCAGAAAATCACATTGTCTGATTTTTAAAGAATTTATTTGCAAAATATGGTGGAAAATAAGTATTTGGTCAGTTACAAACAAGCAAGATTTCTGGCTCTCACAGACCTGTAACTTCTTCTGTAAGAGGCTCCTCTGTCCTCCACTCGTTACCTTCATTAATGGCACCTGTTTGAACCCGTTATCAGTATAAAAGACACCTGTCCACAACCTCAAACAGTCACACTCTAAACTCCATCATGGCCAAAACTAGAGAGCTGTCAAAGGACACCCGAAACAAAATTATAGACCTGCACCAGGCTGGGAAGTCTGAATCTGCAATAGGTAAACAGCTTGGTGTGAGGAAATCAACTGTGGGATCAATTATTAGAAAATGGAAAACATACAAGACCACTGATAATCTTCCTCGATCTGGTGCTCCACGCAAGATCTCACCCCGTGGGGTCAAAAGGATCACAAGAACGGTGAGTAAAAATCCCAGAACCACACGGGGGGACCTAGTGAATGACCTGCAGAGAGCTGGGACCAAAGTAACAAAGGCTACCATCAGTAACACACTACGCCGCCAGGGACTCAAATCCTGCAGTGCCAGACGTGTCCCCCTGCTTAAGCCAGTACATGTCAAGGCCCGTCTCAAGTTTGCTAGAGAGCATTTGATGATCCAGACGATGACTGGGAGAATATCATATGGTCAGATGAAACCAAAATAGTACTTTTTGGTAAAAACTCTACTCGTCGTGTTTGGAGGAGAGAGAATGCTGAGTTGCATCCAAAGAACACCATACCTACAGTGAAGCATGGGGGTGGAAACATCATGCTTTGGGGCTGTTTTTCTGCTAAGGGACCAGGACGACTGATCCGTGTGAAGGAAAGAATGAATGGGGCCATGTATCGTCAAATTTTGAGTGAAAACCCCCTTCCATCAGCAAGGGCATTGAAGATGAAACGTGGCTGGGTCTTTCAGCATGACAATGATCCCAAACACACCGCCCGGGTAACGAAGGAGTGGCTTCGTAAGAAGCATTTCAAGGTCGTGGAGTGGCCTAGCCAGACTCCAGATCTCAACCCCATAGAAAATCTTTGGAGGGAGTTGAAAGTCCGTGTTGCCCAGCGACAGCCCCAGAACATCACTGCTCTAGAGGAGATCTGCATGGAGGAATGGGCCAAAATACCAGCAACAGTGTGTGAAAACCTTGTGAAGACTTACAGAAAACGTTTGATCTCTGTCATTGCCAACAAAGGGTATATAACAAAGTATTGAGATGAACTTTTGTTATTGACCAAATACTTATTTTCCACCGTATTTTGCAAATAAATTCTTTAAAAATCAGACAATGTGATTTTCTGGATTTTTTTTCTCATTTTGTCTCTCATAGTTGAGGTATATCTATGATGAAAATTACCGGCCTCTCTCATCTTTTTAAGTGGGAGAACTTGCACTATTGGTGGCTGACTAAATACTTTTTTGCCCCACTGTATGTCCTGTCCAAGTAAAAAAAAAACAACAACTGTTAATGTAGGCACAGAAAAAAAACAAACGGAGTAAACTGTAAAAAGGATCTAGTTTTGCACTTTAGTCTCAGGGCCACCATTGAACTCAGAATATATAATGTAATTTTTACACATTATAGAACACTTACACTGCAGAAAAGGAAAACAAAAGTTTTCAAAAAATATATTATGCTGCAAAACCACACATATATGGAATGGAAAGTAATGAGTTTCTTTATATTACCATCTTTGTGAGATAATAAGTTACTATCTACTTTTTAGTTACTTTCACCAAAATAAACATTAAGGACAAGGCTTAGAAAATGAAGGTGTGCTACATTTAGTAATGAATAGCTGATTGACACAAATATAATGATACAGAAAAAATAAACAGGAAAAACCTTATGATGACATTACACTTTTGTTTGGCAACCACTTAAAGGTTGAAAACATTTTTTTATCGTATGTACTTTTATACAAATTCAGGCATCAACGGGTTAAATGAAAGTTAACAATCCACTTGTCATGATTTTATCTAAAGATCTGACCCACATGCAGAAAATCAAACAGAGAGACCAGGGAAAAGTTTAACAGGTTTTATTGTGAGTAGGTAGAGAGGAGTCCAGTGCTGCTCTAAACACTGTCGAACCGGGACTGAGAAGTGAAGGGGAAGATTCTGTGGTTAGTTCAGGCTCAGTGGGAAATTTGTGTCTTTGATTTGAAGAAGGGAATAAAGGCAACGGGACTCACATTTCCAGAAAAAGGTGTCTTTCTTTGATTCCATGGGTTGTTCCAGTAATAGGCTCGTTCGTTGGAGGGTGGACAGGGTTTACCCAGGTTGAGGTGTTTCCTTGAGGAACGGAGGAGCTGACTGCCACTTAGATTTGCTGCGGTACTTGAACGGTTTCTTGTGGAGATGAATCCCCTGCTCAAAGAGAAGCCCAAACAATCCTTGGGGAAATGTAGATCCAAACCACCAGTTTGAATCCTCAGCTCAGTTTGATGCTCAGAGAATCCTTCCGGGGCGGAAAAGCTCCAAAACATCCAGTTTGCAGGATGACTTCCTGCCCGAGAGGCAAAGACAAAAACAACAGGATTAAGACTCAGGTGAAAAAACTCAGCAAAACTCAGCTTGGCTAGAGTACCCAAAACTGGCAAACACTTTGGCGTTGAGGTAGTGGCAGTCAGCGGCTTAAGAGTCCTCCGGTAATGAGGAAAACATCAGCAGGTGTGTGAGGAGTTCAACAAGAACCAGGCGCCACCTGGTGGTGGAGGGAAAACAAACAAAAGCACAACCCACACAAACTGGATTCCTAACACCACTGGACTTTGTTTCCAAGTTTTAAGACGTTTCGCTTTACATCCAGGAAGCTTTTTTCAAATCAAAATGTCAGAAATAGCATTGAGTTCGAGACTTGTCTATGCTTGAGTCCAAGGCTTGTCGAAACCTGTCTATGTCTCTGACATAGACAGATATCGGGTATTGCAGGCTACAGTGTTGGGAAAGTTCTCTTTCTACGTGAACTAGTTCAAAGTTCAGTTCACACATTTTAAAATGAACTAGTTCAGTTCATAGTTCATAATTCAAAATTTTGAACTAAGTTCACAGTTCCAAAAAATTAACTAGTTCATAGTTCTTTTTTTTTTCATATATTGCTTAATTACACCATAGCCTACTGTAGAACCACAGACAGCAATTATTTTATCAGTTGTAACACTGAAACTGTGCGTCAGATTTCATCTTCATATCCAGTTTTGAATCCTTATCCAACCAGGGTTTACATTAGCATTGAGGGGACAGCATTTCCCCATTGTTGCTTTAACGCTTTGTTGCTGTCCATTGACTTCACACTAGAAGCAGCTGCAGCTTTCACCCCTACAGTATATTCTCAAAAACATCTGGAAAAATGTGCTGCTTGAATGGTCTTTTTTATGAGGAATTATTAAAAGAAAAATAGGAAAGTAGTCTTTAAGGTGCAAATGTTATTTTTAATTTTAATTATTTTTTCCATTTGAAATTTCATTTCAGTACATACTAAAAAGGAATACTGGAATCCTGGAAAATTATACCAGGCAGGTTTAAGTGCGGATTTTTTTTACTGAATGCCGGCGGGCAAAGTTTGCAGAGAAATGTAAGATTGTTGCCATCATCCTCACCGACCACCTGTTCATAAACCTGTTTTAAGTGATCATACTGCTGCTTTGTCGCCTCCACGGTCGCCTCCATGCTGCTGTGGCTTCCACGCTGCATTTTGTTTTGATGACGCACGCGGCTGTAGGCTACGACACTGGTAGCTGGTGTTGCCAGATTGGGTGTTTTTCCCGCTACATATTAAGGCCTGTTTACGGTGTGATTTAACCGGGGTTTCACCTGGAGGGCTCTATAGAAATTTGGCAACCTATTGAACGAAATTGAACTGAGAAAGCGTGCCGTTCACAGACACCAGAATGAACGAGTTCACAATAACGTTCATCAGGCAGTAATGCAGTACGTTCAGTTCACGTTCGCCCAAAATATGAACGAGTTCATGAACTTTCGTTCAATGAACGTGTTCAGGCACAACACTGGCAGGCTAACAAAGAACCCAAACAACTGCCAATTCCTAAGGGGTGGATCCGTTCGTCTGTTTCAATTTGCATGTTTTCTAAGCCAAAACAAGACTTTGTTTTGGTCCACTCAAAAAAGTATTTAACTCAAGGCTATTTCTGACATTTTGAATTAGCTTCCTGCATGGGAATCAAATCCTCTTCAAACTTGGAAACAAAGTCCAATCGATTGTTATTTCTCTTTTTTGGAATGACTATGACCTGGGTGACTGAGAAACGTCACCAGCATATCTGTGGAAACCTCTTTATACTTTTACAGAGCTACATCATTGAGGAGTTAGAGTTTTTTAGCTTGTCACTTGGTCGAACAGGGACTTTTTTGATAAGCTTTTAAAATGCCTGTAACTCAGCTGTAGAAATATATACTCAGCCACCTTCTCAAATCTCCTTGGTCAAACATCTTCACCTCGGGTCTGGAGAAAATCCAACTTTTGTAGTTTAGATCTGCCTATGCCATCATATTCCGACTTCTTTCTGAAAACAGGTCATTAGCCTCTAGCTTAAGGTTGTTGTGCACTCTCTCCAGGTGTTTCTTGATGTTACTTGTGCTATTTTTAGCTATACATAGATACCTGGCTGCCAGCAAACAAAGTGCATCTTGCTGTGATGCTCTTATCCATTTCTTTGACATGATCAAAATAGTGGGAGGATCGCCACTTGGAACATTGAATCAAATTGTAGCCATATTGCCGCTGCTTTCTTCTTTTTCTGTTTTTTTGAAAACCATCTTCTTCTGTTGTTATAAACCTGTATTCTTCTTTTGTGGTTTTAAACCTTTCTTCTTCTTCTTCTGTTTAAAACCTTTTTCTGTTGATTTAAAAACGGTCTTTTGATATTAAATAAACCTTCCAAAAAAACAGCCTTCTTCTCAGTATTCTTCAATCTTGCTTAGATTGTAATGTATTACCCACCTTAATAACTGTCATAATATTCCTGTATTTTACCAAAGTTGGTTTCCCTCTGTTACTTTTGCAATGCGTTACCCCCTATTGGTGAGTTTTCAGTCGTGCCTCTTGGTGATTGCTCAGTGGTGACTCTTGTTGATACCTCAAAGGTTCCCTTATGGTGAGACCTCAGTTGTTGGCTCTTAATGAATCCTCAGTCAGTGACTCTTGGTGAATCCTCAGTCTGCAGTGGTGTCAAAAGTACACCCTTTTGTTACATAAGTAGAAGTATAGGTACTGCAGTTTCAAAACACTCTGGTAAAAGTTGAAGTATCAACTTGACCTCTTTACTCAAGTAAAAGTGAAAAAGTATGTGCTCCAAAAACTACTTAAAGTATGAAAGAATAAAGTTACTTTAAACGAAAAAAAAAAACAGCCAGATGCCACTATATTATTTGAAAGCTCAGTTTTTCGACTATTTTGAAATATTCTTTGAGATAGGGCCAAGGATGAGGGAGGTCTTGTACCTAAGAAGTGTACTTAAGTACAGTAACAGTAAAGTATTTGTACTTTGTTAATTAACACCTCTATCAGTCTGTGACTCTTGATGAATCCTCAGTCTGTGACTCTTGATGAATCCTCAGTCAGTGACTCTTGGTGGGTCCTCAGCAGTGCCTGTTGATGAATTCTCAGCGATGCCTCTTCATGGCTCTTCAGCAGCAGCGCCTCTTCTTCATGGGTCTCAGTTTGCAGCACCTCTTTGTGGGTTCCTAATGCTGCGACAGCAGCCCCCAAGGTTTTTATTCAACAGGCAGTGGCCCAAAGGTTCCCCTAGTAGCCCCCTAGGCTGCTGAATGGCAGATGTTGGAAGATTTTTAGAGAAGGGGATGGAGGGGGTATCAGTACTTTTTTAACTCAGAGTCCTCAATGATGATTGGCCATGGTGTAAGGAGGCGTGCACAGAACTGATAAGCTTGCAGCAGAGTATCAGAGGACAACTGGATGGGAGGTGAGGTTGAATTAAGACTTTGGTGTGAAGCTCAGACTAATAGGATCCAGTATTCAAGGCAGAAAAACTGTTTGACTTCTCAAAACAATTATTAGAGACAGAACAAAAGTGAGCAGTTTGGGAATCTAAGGCAGGAACCTCTGCAGGAGGTCACAGGTTAGTGACCACATATATGTTTGGAAATGGATGATAATGAACGTGTGAGTCACTAACCTAATCTTACAGTTCAGTCCAAGCCCAGTGGGTGAGGTTGATTCCAGCCGATTGGTTTCCACTAATGTATCAGTGGTCATAGGACAGGCCCGAGATCAGAACCAAGCAGAAAAAGGTAGGCAGGTTAATTCAGAGGGTGATGTCGGTGACATGCTCAGCCAGGACATCATAGATCCCAAGAGGTGCCAAGGGAGAATCCAGGCGGAGTCCGCTAACAGTTCCAGCTTCAGTACACAAGCAGACAGAGATCCAGCAGGAGTCAGAAGACATGTTAGGCAAACAGATCAGACAGAGACAGGCAGGCTCAGAGGTCAAGAGGCAGAACAGGTCAGGATAAGGCAATCAGAAATATGCTAGGAACTTCTCACCGACGGTTCAAAGTAATCTGGCACTGATGACTGGTCTGAATGCTGGTTAAATCTACCTATTAAATAATAAAATAGGGAGCAATACAACTGGATCAGGTGAGCAGTAATGAGAACTGTGGAGATAAGGAGGTGACTGAAATAAGTAATCAGACCAGGAATCAGTGCCAAGATCATGACACTTTAGGACAAACTCTTCGTTTCAGCTCGCATTATTTTGAATTGGTACTTTTAGTCTCATAAACAATCAGACCACCTTTTTCTAGTGTACTGGGATGTTCCTTTGAACTGCAGAATGCTGTATTAAAACGAAAAATATGTTACTAAAAATTCACCTATAAAATGCTGTTTATCGTCATTTGATTTTGACAATCGCATTTGTCTCTTACTCTTAATGTAATTTTGACACAACCTAGTCTGAGGCCTACATGAAAAAGGAATATAATTAATTTGCTAATGTATTCTTAGTTTTTTTTCTTTGCAACGAGCTTCTCAGGATCTTTTTTGAAACAGACAATTAACAGCAAATACAGAATTGGTTCTGAATTGCTGTGTAGTCGTTGTTTGGTGTGACAAAAATTCAGTCTACACATTTTGTCTGCAGCTTTAATCTTCTCAGCCAGTTCCCAAGCTTCTCTCACCACATTCTTACCATTTCTCTTTGAAAGACTCATTAGACTGGTATTGTGCACGGGGGGCTTGGGAACGTAGCATCTATGGACCTCTGAAGAACTTTAAAATAGAGTGCAACAGTGTTCTGGCATTCCTCAGAGAATATGTACATATGCCCCGGAGCAAGAAGAGGGAGGGCCAACAGTCTCAGCAATACAGAGTTCACAATTAGCCACTGATGGAGTACAACAGAAAGTGCTTTAAGAGGTCCTGTTGTTGATGGAAAAGACCAATTGAGGTTAACTGTTTTAATTCTTTTCAGAAAAATGGGTTTAAATGTGTGGTTTGAAGCACACATGTTCTCTGTTTTTCATCAACTTTCTTATAAAAGAAGTGGGAATCCATCCAGACCCAAATGTCAGTGTGTATGTTTTGATTGACAAATGGTTTTTCTCTCGTTCATCCAAGGGTATTTGAACTGTGACAGGACAAGATGTGCGGTTTGTAGTTTCTAGGGGGATGAAGATAGTATGCCGTCAGAGCGTTTTCACATATTTTTAATGATTTCTGAAGACAGAGCATACATTGCCTTAGCAAATGGCCTTTATCTGGAACAATAGAAGCCTTTTCACAGTGTTTTGTGAGATCTTCTCAAACTGATTTTTGTAAAAGTAGCCATTGTTATACAAGAGCCTCCTTTTCACTCAAAGCCTCAAGACTTAAAGCCTGGGATTTGTTTTACACGGATAAAAGGAATCTGTCAGTGTGTGGTTATCATTATTCTGAAGGATCCTGGGAGATTTATTTATACCAGCCTGACAAAATACAGCTCTCAGGACATTTCCATTTCTAAAGTGCAGAATTGATCACATGTAAACATGGTGATGAAATGTAAATAAAACACTTGTATGTTATTTGCAGTTTTTCCAACATTCAGCGCCAGCAGCCGCCGCAGAGTGCTTCTGTTCTGTTTGTTTTAATAAACGTTTTGAACTTTCCTACAGGCTGTCTCACCTTGAATATTGGGTCCTTCTGTTCTATTTTATGACAGGACCTGCATCGGAGGCTGCAAAGCCTCTTCCCAGAGGGCAGCAGGGAGAACAGTTACGGGCTTGGGGCACGCAGTGCTGGGATGGAGGGAAGAGGAGCCCCCATGATCCTCTCTGCTGTTCTCACCTTCTTCCAGTCTGAGGCGCTGCAGCCTCCACACCACACAGTGAGACAGCTGGTCAGAAC
The DNA here is from genome assembly GCA_030533445.1 of Cyprinodon diabolis. Lineage (NCBI taxonomy): Eukaryota > Metazoa > Chordata > Actinopteri > Cyprinodontiformes > Cyprinodontidae > Cyprinodon > Cyprinodon diabolis. The sequence goes on from CM060076.1 coordinate 36,745,100, forward strand.
GCTCTCTATGGTGCTTCTGTAGAAGGTGGTGAGGATGGGTGGGGGCAGGTGGGCTCTCTTTATCCTCCTCAGGAAGTACATGCGCTTTTGTGCCCTTATGACCCCTGAGGTGGTGATTAAAGTCCTGGTAGGGTTGTCTGTGATGTGCACCCCAAAGAATTTGGTGCCGCTGACCATCTGAGGCCTGTTTCAAAAAGCAGGTTTACTGAAAACTCAGACTTTTTTTTAGGTGAAACTCTGAGTTTTCTGCTTCACAAAGTCGGTTTATTCAACCTCTGTGTCTGTAACTGCGGTAACATTCTACCAGAGGTTAGCCTGTTCGGGAGCAGGTTCTCTTCATTAAACTCTGTGTCCTCTGTCTCCCTCTTCTTTAAAGCCAAGCACGTTGTTTTGTTTCCTGATTTAATCAGCAGAGTTCTATCATTCTATTCATCATCTATTTTCTGTGAAAAATAAAAAGAAAATCAGTCTGTTAGACACATTAGGTATTAAAAACACAAGCATAGCACATTCTTTTGATCAGGATCCAATTAAAGAATGAACAGAATTAATTCAAAGAAAATTAAATATTTATAGGGAGATGGTTCTATGATGTCCTTTAATATTCAGAAAGTTATCCTCATTAGTTTGTCTTAATATGTATTTCTGATCCCATGCATACATTTATTCCTCGCCAAACTGACCATCTCAAACAAAATGACAAGCTTTATATCTAAAATAAAGATTCTGGATTTCTAGAAATTATTTTCAGATCTTCATGTTGCTGGTCATCATGTGTATTATTTTGACTTGGAAGAAATTTATTTCAGATTTCATAAATACATAATCATTTAAACTAATAAATATAAAAACGGCCACTTAAAATGGGTGAACATTTCTAGGTAAATAAAATTTTATTCTTACTAGTAGAATTTTGTTTGTTTTTGCTAAAAAAAATTTATTTAGAAATTCTGTTATTACAGTTCAGTCTAGAAATGTGATTTTGATGAGGAAGAATCCTATCTTATGATCTACAAATGGAACAACAGAGAGGAGAGTGCTTTAAATAAATGTAAAAATGGCTTGCCATAGTTGACCTCATATAAACTTATTTACCTCAAGATTAAGTCAAGTAGCAATCTTCTCCTTCGCCATTTCCTTCTCCTCTGCTCTGTCTTTTAAACACGTTCTCCAATATTTTTTCTAATTCAACATTAAAATCTCCACTTCCTGTTGCTTGTCATCATGGCAACTTATCAAATACAGGCTCCACTGATAATGGCTTCTCATACATCTTACGCATGTCTTCAACTTTGAGTGGACTTACTTAAAAATTAATTCAACTAATTCACAGAAGCTGTTGAAAAACTGAAAACTCAGAGTTTCCAACCTTAGGCTAGATCAATTCTGAGTTGAAAATTTGAGTCTGAGTTTGTTAAGCCTGCTCTGGGTAATGGACCTCTGCATTACAATTCTAACCCAGCAGGTGGTGCTGAGAAGAACACAACTGGCTAGTCAGTCTTCTGTAAAGTGGCACAATGGGTCCAATGATCCTTTCATTGACACATCCAACCCATTGGGGTGACAGCGGCGCAGACCCATAAGGAACATCCAGTTGTCTGTTCAAGGGTTGTCGGTTGAAGCGCCGTCATTGTGTCTTCACCCCCCTTGTCTACTGATGGCGGTCAGAGGGACTGGTGGCCCCACTGTACGGCAAGCTCGCTTCTGTCAGTGAGCCCCAGGGTAGCTGTGGCTACAATGTAGCCTGGCACCATCAATGTGTGAGTGTAATGCACTTTGGTCAATTCAGAGGACTTAACCAAAGTGCTTTATAAGTAAAGGCCATTTTTTATTTTATTTTTTACCATTTACCGTTACCATTACCATTTACTATTGAAGTTACATAGGAACGTTTTTGATTAGAGCAAGCTAAAGAGCTGGACTATACTCATGCAGCAGTGTGTCGCAGTGAGCTTGTTGCAGATATTTTTGATTTATTGCCCAATATTGAAGCATGGTCTGTGCTATGTTATTCCACGCCCCAACATTTGTATGACAACTGAGCGACATGAGGGTGAAAAAAAGCAGGGATCCAGGTGGAAAAAGGGTCCCAGCATTCTTGTGCACCTCGCTCTTCTAGCTGCTCCATCTTCACGAGTCGTTTTCCACAATGGCGGTCATACAAACAAAACAAGCCGGTAAGGGACCAAACAGGAAATACGCATAGTAGAGCGGATGTAGATTTAACCAATCAGAGGCCTCCTGTCTGCGGCAGTGTCTGCGGTCACCTACAATTTTGGAGAGGTGCAGCAGGATGTCTGCAGCAGGGGCGGGA